>CM060966.1:21787923-22387923 GCA_030765045.1 Tenodera sinensis | reverse complement strand
ACGGTTAGAGCAACTGCCTTATAAGCGGAGGGTCTGTGGTTCAAATCCCAGCTATGGCATTGAATTTTTCTGTTATAGTTCTACCTCTCAAACATTGCCCACACATGGCTTGTGGTGTTTAAAAACACCAACAGTAAGTTTATTGGCATAAATAAATAATAATTACTATAGGTATTTGGATTTTAAATGACTACCCTTCATAACTACAATCTGAAAAGGACTGTATTCTTGAGATGTTAGTAATTTCAAATAAAAGCATGTTAGTAATATTAATTTCCTATTAAATCTCCATAAACCTTGTTAAATCAAACCAAATGCTCCCAACTTTATACCACTGGTCCTAGTATTAAAGAAAGTAAACTGGTTTTGTTGACATGCAAAAGCTATCATGCAGTTTTTACTCAACTGTAAAGAGCAAGGTTTAACAAGCATGTCATTTATATTCAAATAAAGATGCCACACTTCATTTTCATTATTTATGATCATCTAAGATATCCTGAACAGTCATCAACCATCTTTATTAATACTGAATAAAATGCTATTGCAAAATGGGAGTACTAAGAGGGTAAGCCAATTACTATCTGCAAACATATACCTAACTGATAACAAAAATAATAAGAGAACTTGTGGCTGTGCAATTTTGTAACAATATTCTTGCTTTTCAATGCATCTGGTCCAATGTTCTCCAAGTTTCCTGATAGGTTCACAAAAAATATTTCAACTGAGCAGCAAGCCACATACACACTATTTTCTTTATTTCTTTATTGGACCCCAAATGAACTAGTTCTCGACAGGCCCTTACACGTCATTCACTTGTCGTTTTTATTGGAAGTGAATACTTAAGTAATAAGGTATCTTCAAGCTAGCCAAACACATGCTACACTTATATTTTAATGCTTGTTCTAACCACATACAGTAGCACAGAAGGTATACAATGGTAATATGCAATGAAATGGTCTTTTGGGAAGGAAATCTTCAAAGCCCCTTCCTAGCATTCGTTAGTTAAGAGGACTGCGAAAAACCTCGAAGAAACCTCAATCAGGGAGGATGGTCCTGACAGGATATGAACAATGGACTTCCCAAATATGAGCCTTACACATTACTGCAGAGCCATCTTGCTCTAGCAGGGTGTAGAAACTTACAGGTTCTAAAATGAAGAAAACACATGATGGTGAACCTCTGTGACTTGCAAGTAGTGTTAATGGGATCTTATTTAGAAGATGCTATGGTAAACAGCTCATGTTATAGTTAGACCAGGGGCATAGCATCAATGGATGTGGGTGATGTGCTGCATACCCTGCCAGTTTTCCTTAGTTAACTTTTTCTATTTTATCTATATACTAATCCAATTGACGTACTGATTGCTGAGGAGTATTTTTCGAACAACAATCTACTATGAATTAGTATTGTTAGCATACCACACCAAGCGTCAAATTAGAGTGGCTGGTGGTTGCGCTTGCCTCACGACAGTCACGTCATGTGTGCGCAGTGGATGTAATGCAAAAAAGTGCATCTCACTTGTTAATTTTAATGAAGTTTAAAGCTAAGTTTTTCAGTATTTTGTTTCGCAGTGAAGGTTAATTTCCTATGTTTAACTTCTTCTGTGCATATCAGAGTACAAGCAGCATTTTGAAAACTAATGTGTGTGAATATGAAGCAAAAAATATGTCAGAAAATGTAAGGCAGAGTATGCACATTGTTCATGTGCATTTGCATGATTCACTTTGAGGAAAACACATGTTGTAGAGAGAATTCTGTATTTTCTGGAAACCTGCTGCTCCGAATGTGGAATTCAAGTGCTTGTAATCAAGAAACTGAGAATGCAGAAAATATAGTGGGAACGATTTTTCTGTAAGTGTAATATTTACCAGTTGGTGAATTATAAAGTTATATGAAAACTATAAAAATTGTGAAAAAATTATTTTTTCAAAGTTAATAATTTCTATTCAATAAACCAAAGCATTACAAAATGTTCTGTTCCCAACATTCCTTTGAGAGTACTATCTTTAACAGAATAATATTCAAAATTATCAAAATTTTGAAATCTTCATCATGTAGAGCATTTCACGTATGCTGCCAAAAAAAGCAACTTGAATGGATAATAAATTTATAGGTGTTAAAGAAATTGCAATGAAAATTTGAATGTACATAATTTCTTACATGTATTATGTCTCATATGAGTTTGAAGAAATTCTGCTAATAATTGTAGAATTTAGAAATTTCACCCTTAACATGAGTTCAAAGTGCATACTTCCACACACCACGCTATGTCACTGAGTTAGACACTGTCCAATAAAATGAGGCTTGCAATTCCAATCAAACGCAGTAGCCTACTGTACAGACAGACCCAAAAACATGAGAGCTGCTATGTGGTGTTTTTCCACTGTGCAAACGGAAACACGATAACAGCAGCTGATGTACACAAGGTAACGCAGATGACTTGTTCTTCTCTGCTCTGGAGGTGACGGTGTATTCCCATATGTACAGGCGACAAATGTTGACTCAAAAAAATCATAACAAATACACTCTGTACAGTAGAAAAGAAATGCTGAGCCACAATACACTTTGTGGCTAAGTACAGGACTAAATAATAAAGCACACTGGTAATAATGCAGCCGCACAATATCGCGCCAACTCAATACAGAGCAGAGAAAAACAAGTAATGCTTGTGACCTTGTGTATATCAGCTGCTGATATATTTCCGCATTTGCAGTGGAAAAATACGGCGTAGCGGTTCACATGTATTTGGATCTCTCAGTACTTTGACTAACTTTACAATAGCTCTTTATAAGAAATCAGAAAACAAGTTTAATCACAATATTTATTCAAATAACTTTTGTTTTAGTTGTTATTCAGATGAAAAAACACTTTTCTGAAGGGCATGGAAGGATGCATTGAACAGCTAGAGTACAATATTGAAAAATGATACATGATAAGTTTCTGTTGTTGGGCTATTTAATTAGAACTATTTGCAGCTTTGTACTGACTTACCCTAAAAAGGATGAGTGATATGTACATGCACTAGAACTGACCTTACTAGCCGATTGAGCTTAATATGACGAGCAGCAGCTTGTACATCCCAGCCAGTAGCTTGGAGTGCAGCTAGACCTTCCTCTTCAGCCGCCGTGTCACCAATTTCTTGCAGTAAACTCTGGACTTTGCTGACTCGTAGTTCACCACTGAGTGACACCAACTAGCCATAACCAATGCCCCCAAGCATAGAAAAATAAGAGTATTCAAATGATACATTCTCTTCAGAATTAAGCTTAGTGACAACTACTTTTAAAGCATTTACTTAATATGCTTGTTAGTTGCACATCTTTCAGGTAGCAGAACTTTCACATAATGTATTACATAAGATTCCTTAAGCAAAGTGTTTTGCAACAAACCACAAATCCAGAGGTGAATGTTCCCGAAACATACAGAGGTGTCCAACATTAACCATGCGAGAGGAATTGACAAATTCATTGAAACTGACGCTGAAAACACAGGATATATGCCATTTTATCATGGCATTACTTGGTTTTAAACATGACACTTCATCCGACATCATGTTGTTTGCATCTCCGGGTCGGTTGGTAAGAGTTCAAGGAAGTGGGAGGGTATGGTTCATTGGGCAACTTCATCTTGTTCTCTTTGTTCCTGTGCGACCTGCAATTTGTATCAATGGGAGTGCAAGTCATCATGGATGACGTGCCTCAGTAAATGATCTGACATTCCTAGTGCCTAAGCATGTCTTGCAGCAGAACGTCAAGGACTTCAGATGAGTGCTTCATAGACCACCTCTGCTCGCTCCAGGATGTATCTTTGGATATCCTTAATTTTTTTTCTTTGCACAAGATGCAGTAGTCCAGAATTGTTACACCCACTGTACAATCGCCCGATGATCTGGGACTTCGTGATTGTTGCCCAATTGGAAAGGACAACAAAAGAGTGGCTGTTCTGTGATAGGAGACTTTATTTTTTAAATATGCCTCTACAGTGAACACCCAATGCTCTAAACTCCACAGAACTATAATTATAAATGGCAGTCCTACCTCAATACAGCACTCAAACTAATTTTGTGCATGTACAAGTAGCGATGCAGTACTGCATGGCTCAGATCAGGCTATTTATTCTGCTGGACCCTGTACAGTTTAATGAATTATGTAAGAAATACATTTTCAATAACTGATCAGGTGAGGCAGATGAAAGGGTTCAACCAGGCTGAGAGCCAACTGTAGCATATATCTGGCTAGATGCAGAGGTGAATCAAACTTGGAAAATTCAATATCTAAATCAGAAGTTCTATTTGCATGGATACCCAGGTCATCTTAAACTGTGAGACTTGTTTAAGGAGAATATTAACCACACTGCTTATGTACACTACACAAAGCTAAATAGATATAACTTTGAAGAACTAATTTCACCATGTTGAGGACCATCAATATAAGGACGCCACAAAGTGCATGGCATGGATTAGATTAACATTTGGAATGAGGGCTCCCAAATGGCTCAATGGTTTAGTTTGCAACTCCCATATTAAAGATCTATGGCTTGATTCCCAGCTCTGGGGTGGCTATTTCAAGGAGCCCTATCCAAGCTTTCACCTCTGACTCATAGAAACATCCCCAAGACCCATTAGTTTTGAGTCTGTAGTAAAAGCTGTAGTAGATACTCTCATCCACCACCATTTTCATAATCACTCTACCATTAGAGGTCACAACATCACTATCTTGCATTACTAATATATGTGTCCAGTCATTGCTTGATGAAATGAGGTTTCCCCGAAGATTGTAAGAGACCATATGGGCTACAGTGAAACAAGCACGTTTGGAGAGTTGGTTTTGACATATCTACTATTATGTTTAATGCTTTGAAAAATGTTAGATTTTGAAATAAGTAATTTATATAGCCATATAAACAATATTCTAAAGATGTTGCATGTACGTACCATATTTCACTGCATAATCATTGCACTTTTTATGTTTTCTTCACAAAATAAAAACAGAGTGCCACCATTATGCAAAGAATAAATTAAGACTGGCCATGTTAACTTTCAGTGTATGGTAACGAGAGTAAGAACAAGTTTAAGCATACTGAAGCATGGCCATGTTAAGCTATTCATAGTTGAAAAGAAACAACAGGGGAAGGAGGGAAGTGATGCTGATGAATGAGTAGGCTTCCACGGCCTGTGTCCTGATCAGTGCTCTTGGCTTCCAATGAAGGCCGCATCATTTTTCTTGAGGTTGCCAATGTTTCGCTCATCCTGTTGTGAGCTTCTTATGGGCTCTTGTCTGGTCTTTGCTCAGCTGCTCTCACAACAGGATGAGCGAAACGTCGGCAATCTCAAGAAAAATTAGGTGGCCTTCAGTGGAAGCCAAGAGCACTGAAAAGTGATGCTGTCACTGCAATGCAAACATCTACTCCAGTTAATAAAAAGAAAAACACGATAATTATTATTTATTTATGCCAACAAACTTACTGTTGGTGTTTTTAAACACACAAGCCGTGTGTGGGCAAAGTTTGAGAGATAGAACTGGAACTTAAAAATTCAATGGCACAATTGGGATTTGAACCACAGCCCTTCCGCTTACCGGGCAGCTGCTCTAACCACTGAGCTATTGTGACAAACTGCCAGAATGGCATTAAATTCTCAAACCAGTTCGTAGTTCTCCTGGTAAACCACAAAGGCAGTCTCACATCAGAGACAAATTACCCCAATGGTGACTTACTATTGTAAGTACTTTATATCCAAGGATTAAATAACCTTCAGACGGTAATTATTATTTATTTATGCCAACAAACTTACTGTTGGTGTTTTTAAACACACAAGCCGCGTGTGGGCAAAGTTTGAGAGGTAGAACTGGAACTTAAAAATTCAATGCCACAACTGGGATTTGAACCACACGGCTTGTGTAAGTTTGTAAGTTTGTTGGCATAAATAAATAATAATTACCATCTGAAGGTTATTTAATCCTGGGATATAAAGTACTTACAATAGTAAGTCACCATTGGGGTAATTTGTCTCTGATGTGAGACTGCCTTTGTGGTTTACCAGGAGAAATACGAACTGGTTTGAGAATTTAATGCCATTCTGGCAGTTTGTCACAATAGCTCAGTGGTTAGAGCAGCCGCCCGGTAAGCGGAAGGTCTGTGGTTCAAATCCCAGTTGTGGCATTGAATTTTTAAGTTCCAGTTCTACCTCTCAAACTTTGTCCACACACGGCTTGTGTGTTTAAAAACACCAACAGTAAGTTTGTTGGCATAAATAAATAATAATTACCATCTGAAGGTTATTTAATCCTGGGATATAAAGTACTTACAATAGTAAGTCACCATTGGGGTAATTTGTCTCTGATGTGAGACTGCCTTTGTGGTTTACCAGGAGAAATACGAACTGGTTTGAGAATTTAATGCCATTCTGGCAGTTTGTCACAATAGCTCAGTGGTTAGAGCAGCTGCCCGGTAAGCAGAAGGGCTATGGTTCAAATCCCAGTTGTGGCATTGAATTTTTAAGTTCCAGTTCTACCTCTCAGAAAAACATGACTTTGAATTTACTGAATTAAGACTCGTCTATTATCTACAAAAGCATTTACACATTTACAATACTACTGAATCGCATGCACCTTTTAACTGGGGTCAATATTATGACCTTTCCCATCTTAGGGTTACAAAAAGAGCATCTTGAATAGCTTGCAAATTCCAGTTGCACTTTCACTTTGCAACAATGCTTTCTGCATCTTGATTACCATTCTGTTCTGTAAATGCAATCACTCTTAGTTTAAAACCTGCTATATAAGTGCTGTATTTCACCATACTGGTGTTTCACAAAATAGTCACTTATTAGAATAACTATAGAAATAAACAGCCATACACAATTGAAGAATAAGATAGTTAATGACAAGATGCATGCTAACCAAATGGTTCACATCCCTTATCGCTCCATTTGCCTATTGCTTAGTCATGTCTGTTAATTCCTGCACTTTAGGTATTTGAACCAATTAGATTCATTGATGGGCTAGCCACCATCTTGGCAGTCGGCAAACTGATGAGATCAACAATGAAGAACGTATTACAATACACTGCAACCCTGCACTCTCTCCTGTGAGCCTAACAGGTTGTAGCAGCGGCACACTATTTTTCAATATTTCTTAATAGTGAACACCTGGAATATTAATGCATTGATTATACGGTAAAATGCTTAAATCTTACTCCTTGTCTATAAATCTAGGTGCGACCATTATGCAATGGTGACAATTATGCAATGAAATATGGTAACTATATGAAATGCCTTTGTTTTGCTTTATTTTTTCTCCTCCTGAAAGTAACTCCTGAAAGTGCAAGTACAGATATGCTTAATTTGTAACTTTGAACTTACATGCCAATAATTAGTATACATTTATTGTCAAAAAGTAAAATCAATGAGTAGTCCTTATAGTTAAATATGATTAATAACAACATTTGAATTTTGGGAATAATATCCTCCACCACCACTGTGATCAAGAAACCATGCAACCATAAACCACTTCTCAAAGAAATGTGTACTGGACAGCTATGGTTAATGTCACAGTCACTTAAAGCAAAGAAAGTTCTATTAAGGAGCAGACCTACACCTTTGTTACTGTACAAATAGAAAACCCAGAAACCAATGGTCGTGCATGCACTTTTATATGTACAAATGTAACTATATATATATTAAAACCAATGCACATTGCAATTTTCGGTGCTCCTTGCCTTTAGATTGTGGATGTGAGACTGTTTATATATTTGAATATACTAAAAACAGTGATGTCAATTTAAATTTATGGAAAAATTGTCAGAAGAGGAATACTGATATCACTTACATTTTTTATATCTTGATTCAATTTCAAGAGCTAATTGCTCCCCTTGTCAGTAGCGACTGACCAGTTCATGATGGTGTTGTCCAGTGTTTAGTGGTTGTTTATGGTGACATCTAGTTGTGGAGTCATGAGTTCACTTTCATAGTGAATTTGGCAGCAGCAATTCAAAATTAATTATGTAGTGTTTGTATTTTATGATTAAAATCTTTTCTCAAGTATCCAGAACTGTTGCATATTTTGTAGATTTTAGAAGTGTTATGTTTGGAGTGATGTGATTGGTTGTCCAAAAGTGGTGTGAAACTACACATTTAGTTGTCTGTCTGTATTTGATGCATCTCATATGTTCTTTTAATCTGGTTTCTAAAGTTGTTCTCTTAGTTTTACATATTTAACTTTGGTCACATTCTAGACAATTGATTTGATAAAGTCCTGCTTTTTGTTCCAAAGTCCTGGGTCCTTTGATTTGTTCCAGGGTAATTCCTCTAGGCTGAATTTGTTTTGTTGTGCTAAACTTATGCATTTTTTTGGAAATGTGAAATCTGTAGTGAGTGAAGAATGTGAACCTTCTGAAAATCAATTTGTTCCTCTGTTGGGTTAATTTTGTGGTATCCTTAATATATTTTTGTTCTTGAACTTTGTATTTTTTTGTCAATGGTTTGTTTGGCGAAACCACTGTTTATTGCTGTAATGACTATGTGTTTGTATTCTTGTTCTGTTAGAGGGAGTGTAAATAAGTCTATGGGTCAAACTAGTTCAGAAGGCATGTTTGTATGGAGTTGGGTTGAATATATAATTTTTTGTATAGTTTTCTTTATATATAGGCTTTCTGTTGATATCTACATAACACAGCAATAAACAATGGCTTCAGCAAACAAATCACTGACAGAAAACAACAAAATTCAAAGAAGAGAAACACATTAAGGAAACTACAAAACTTACCCAACAAAAGAACAAACTGATATTCAGGATGTTCACATTACACAAGAAAACTCTATAAATTCCATAACTTTTTCAGAAAACACATGTTAGCTTCACAAAATAAATTCAGCATAGAGAAGTCACGCTGCAACAAAACAAAGGACTCAATACCTCAAAACAAAAAAGCAGGAATTATGAAATCATCTTCCCAGAATGTGACGAATTTATATATGCAAAACTAACAGAAATTTAAAATACACGAGATGTATCAAATACAAATAGATAAAATCATCAGATTCACTTTACTTTTGGATAACCAATCAGATCTGCTGAACATAACACTCCTAAAACCTACAAAACACACCAGATCTGGATACTCAGGCAAGATTTTAATCACAACATAAAAACATTGCTCAAGGAATTTTGAATTGCTGCCACCAAATCCACTATGAAAGTTAATTACAGCTACATAGATATCACCACAAATAGTTGCCAAACACTAGACAACACTATCACAAGTCAGTGACTACTGATGAGAGAAATTAACTCTTTAAATCAATAAAAGAGAAAATGTAAGTGATATAAGTGTTTTGGCTTCTGACTCAATTTTTTCCATTAAACTCTTGAGCGATGGCCATTTAAAACGTCCGCGAGCCGAGAACTGCTACCCAATATCCAGCGCAGGGCATTTAAAGTGTGTCGTATATACACAGCTGTATTTTGTGTAAATATTAAGTTATTTTAATGAAACAAAAACTGGTATAAAACTCGTTATTTGCAGTATAAATGTACGTCATCAGCAAACTTGAGTTGTATTTACAAAACGTTGAAATGGCACTATTTTGTTTCACTGTGGTGAAAAGTCAACTTTGCTCTGTTCTCGGAAAGAAACACTAAAGAAACACCCATTGTATGTGTGCCTTATGCGTCAGCATACTGTGTAATAAAGCGCTACTGTATGCGTGGTCTCTTGAGTCATCAGAATAGATCAACATTGCAACTTTTGCTTACGCGAGTTTCGTAACTTAGTAGAGTCCGTGTCTTTCTTTGTTGAAATACATACGTATACTTTCCTGCTTGTAGCTGAAGGGAGAAGTGGTATAAAAAGGTGTTTTTGCACCAACTGGATATAACCATATACAATTGTTTGGTAATTTGGAGAGCTCTCTAAACCCACACAGGACAATGACCGACCTTGACTTCCGACTATAAATAGCTCGCAGCCTAATTGAACAATACCATGTTGGGGGTTGAAAATCCAAAACCCCTGCACCCCTCAGACTTCAAGGAAAACATTATCCTAAAAGGATACCACCAACAGCAAAGAAGTCCCGCCCATCTCGAAAGTGTTTCGTGTGCCGCAAGAAGGGAATTCGCAAATGTGGAGATGTACCTACCCTTACGTGTTTATCCCTGTTTTGAAGTAAATCACTGCAGAAATAACATATTAAGGTAAGCCAATAAAGTATATAGACTTTACTTAAATGTTTCATAAAGGGAAAATTAAAATAAGTTGAGTTGGATAAGGGATAAATAAGGGTTAAATGCTTAAACGCACAGGACGTGTATACACGTCCATATCACTCATCCGTCATTTTAAATGGACGTGATTTCACGTCCATATCCCTCAAGAGGTTAATATAGATATATTCTTTTAATAGCATTTAAGTCCAGCATACCTTTTTCATTCATCAAGAAATACCGGAGAAAAAGCATGTGAGTTCAGGTTAAGATTGACTCAAGTTCTTAAATTGGAAGTAAAGGGTGTAGATATCTACTTTTAAGCTGTTGACAAAAGGAATAAAAATCTTTGGCTATTCTTTTCTTTTAACAATTACATAAATATTTTTACTAAGTTCTGACATTAGTTGCAATATTGTATAGTATAGGAAGTCACAAATATGATCCAAACATATAAAAATAACTTTAAATACACTCTAAATGGTCAGAAATACACATTCATTTGAAATAAAACAAAGTCTAGGTCTAAATGAATTTACTGAGCATGCATCGACACTGGTAGCAGACAAGTTGCCTTGCTGCCAGCATTGCTCCTACAATCCCCCTAGTCTTTGTTGCAAACGTTAAAAAAGCTAATACACTGTAGTCAATAAATGAACTGGTAAAAGTTTTCACTTATCTAGAGTATAATTAAATTATTGTCTAAACTATGAAAGTTTTCACTGATCTAAAGTATAACTACACTATTGTCTAAACTAGGCTAACATTTTATTTAAGCTATTCAACTAAACCACAGGGTTACTCTCCTGGATGACCTTGATCAGCTCTTGACACGATCAGTTTTCCTGTTGTTCTAATTTTGGTGTCAAAGATACTCCACCAAATGTACATGCATGGTGCCACACCTTAATAGGCAATAACAGAATCACCAGAGTGACTCAGTGTTGAGTGGATATTTGTTATTGGGTCCACATACATATTCTCACAAAATTTCGTTAAACTGAAATGGCTATCTTTCAATCCCTTGAAATACAGTTAAACAAGGATCCACTATAATGAGATAAATAAGCATAATATTAGAAATATTGATAATCTCCAAGTGTTAAATGGCCTGTACAAGATTAGGCATGGTTTAATCCACTCATCTTATTAGTAATGTTACATTTTGTAGTAAAGTGCCAGCTTAAATTGAAGAATTACTGTAGATTTAAATTACAGGTGAAGATTTGGGTATTAACAATCCCAAATTATAATTTTTGGAGTGTTATTGTATGAAATGTTTACTTTACAAATTCTGGCATAGCTAATTATACATTATATTTAATGGCAAAAATAAATTATTATAATTATTACTACTAATATTATACTGTGCTACACTTTTAAGAGATTCCCATGAGGGAGCCCAGAAAAAATAGCCCAACTGTAGCCTACTCATGTCATAAAAGGCACTAAAATTAACACACAGTGCCAGGGTCATAAATATGGGACATATGTACTCCTCCATGTTGGGGGTTGGGTTTGGGGTTGACAACCTCACCCTGGAAAAATTTGTATGTTGAGAAGCCTACAGAGAAGACTCGGACAAGATGGAACCATGGAAGATGATCCGGCAAAAAGAAAATGGACCTGAATTTAGGTACAAGGAATGTTCTAACACTTTCCAAAAGCAGAGCACTGACATTCTTGTTATCCAAATTGTAACAATGCAAGCCTAATATAGCTGCTAAAGTTGAAGACATTACAATCAGAAGAGATCGGCCAGGAATGTGGCAAGAATGGAAGAGGGAAGGATCCTGAATAGAGTTCTGAATGTTGTTGTTGTTGTTTTCTAGTGCCTTGCATCTGGCAATGAAACCATTAGCATTCGTGCTTTCCAATACTTTTGAACTGTAGTTTCTTCTGATCTTAATGCTTCACAGGTCTTCAAGTGTTCTTCATTCATTTCTGCTGGATCGTTACACAGGACACATATCGGTGAGGCTGGGATACCTATTCTGTAGAGATGACTTGCCAAGCAGTCATGATTTGTCAATAGTCGGAAGGCTGCAACAGCTGTTTTCCTTGGTCTCTGGGGGATTATATCTGGATTGGAAAGTAGTGTAATCCATTTTTTATCTTTGGCATTTGGGGAAGGTCGGTGGATCTAAATATCATCTATTTAGTCCTCCCGGCTAGGTCCGATGGACCCGTTGACCAACGATAGGTGTGGTCCCCCTTGCAAAATGGGGGTTTAAGTCGGGTGATGTAACTGCCACATTGTAAAACTGGTGCCCGTTAAGAAAACAGTTACATGAAAGCCACATACATGAATATGAGTTCTGAATGTAAAACCTTATAACAAGAGACTAATGGGAAGACCAAAGAAGAGATGGCAAGATGCTAACCAAAGAGATACTCTGCAGTTTCTGAATACAAGGATGGAGAAGACGAGCTGAAGATAGGGATGAATGGAGGCAACTTCTAAAGGAGGCTGGGGCCCTGCAGGTGTTCTAGTGCCATACATATTATTAATAGTGTTATCAAGAATAAAATACATGGATGGATGATTTAAAGTCTCTCTTAAATATAATATTCCCTGTATGAATGCAAGCTGGGTTTTCATAGTAGGTGTTAGATTTTGATTCTGGAACCAAATGTTACCTGGGAATCCATTTAACTTTCCTATATTAAAAGTGCTTGCTTTTCTAGGTCCAATAAAATTGGTCTCCTTGATGCTAAAATGCTATATGTGATCAATGGAAAAAACTGAATTGAATTTCAATTCTACAATATGAACAAGCTGTAGCAACTTATCAAAACAACACAGTCCAAGCCCAAGAATAACAATCAGATTATTCAATGAAAAAACTGAGGCTGTTAACAGTGAAGCAACAGAATCTAAAATAAAAACAAATTTAGAAACTAAATTCTAAAGTAAGAACAAATTAGAAACTAAAAACTTCACTTATCTTAGTATGATTTGCTGACCCTGGGTTTCAAGCTGTGTCCAGCTCATTCTCAAAGCCATATAAACAAACTCGTTGCCAAGCTACAATCTTTTATTTTTTCTGAAAAACAATTACTCTTATTCAATTTTTATTTACCAATCTCTGAAAACAAAAATTTATAAATACAATCTATAGATGGTAATTCAAAGTTCACGACACGGTTCCTGTTTTTTAAAATAAATTTTTTTTTCCCAAACCATTAAATCTACAGGATTACTTAATTGTTTTAATAATTTAACTTCTGGATTAATTTCATGATTAAATGACCAAAAATGACCTGCCACAGCTGATTTATCAGTTTGTTTATATTTAATATTTCTAAAATGTTCTTTTATTCTGGTTTCTAGATGACGTTTAGTTTTACCAATATAAACTTTATCACAATCTAAACAGCTAAATTGGTAAATGCCAGATTTTTTATAATTTGGTATTTTATCTTCTTTTGAAAAATTAAGTAAATTTTGTATATTAAATTTATTTTGAGGGATAAGATAAGATAAGTGAAGTTTTTAGTTTCCAATTTGTTCTTACTTTAGAATCTTGTTGCTTCACTGTTAATAGCTTCAATTTTTCCTTATTTAGAAATTAAATGCTTCACTTAGTTTAATAATTGCTGCAAGTTCTTGAAATATACACAGACATATGTTTTGTGATGACTCCATCACATTTTCAATGTTACAGTTACTGTTTTAAATAGAGCAATGAAAATATGATGGAGTTATCATGAAACTTATGTCTGTGTATATTTTAAGAACTTGCAGCAATTACTAAGATAAGTGAAGCTTTTAGTCTCTAAATTTGCTTTTATTTTAGATTTTATCACAGATTATAATACAAATTACAAGATAAATGAAACACAATACAATTGATTGACCTTTGCTGTTTTACAAAATGCAATTGGTCTTGTCAAGCACAAATATATATATAGGATATACACTGCATTTCAAAAGTCCAGCATATTTTCTACTACAGCTAAATAGAAATGTCTTTTTTTAAAAAAATGCTTGAACAGCACATTTTAAAAGACGCTTTCATAGAAATAAACCATTCTTAATATTGTTCTACACGTTGTGACATTTTAAACATTTTCAGATGATACCCATATATATATTTTGAATATCATCTCAGATTTTATCATTTTATATGATTGTACAAGATATACATTTTTTTTATGCAAAAACACTGCCATGCAACTGAATAAATACTGGTGTTCATTAAGTGTTCCTTCAATGGTCTCCCTGACATCAGCACCATTTGACAAAGCTTTAGTTTTAAAAAGTAGAAGAAAATGGGTATCCCTACATAGAAAGCGCCTAGATCGATGTAGTGGGACTTAGTTCTGCTATCCAGGCAGGAACAAACATAAACATAAGAACATGTCAACCCTTGAAAGGAGAATATAACCTACAAGTACATCGAAAGGAAATGTGATAATTAGGAGAAAATGGTTAGAGTATATCAAATATGAGAGGATCCACTTCAGGATAAACGGCAGGTTAATGAACGATGAAGAAGTGAAATGAAGAAGTCCTGTTTATCAGGAACCTGGACAGCAATTAGAAGAATCAATTTTAATTTTTTTTTCTTTGTCCATTTTTTTTTTCATTGTTCATAATTTGTTTTATTTTGTCATCTTATAGTAAATAAGTTATGTGAACAAATTCCTTGAACAAGTTCCTTGAACCGTTACCAGAAGAAACATCAGAAGAAGCATCACCATCTGCACCATGGAAACCCAGTTATTGTCCGGTTGATAATGGAGGAAAGTTAACTTCCAAAATGCATTCCGGAAAATTATAAATGTAAGTGTTGTTTAGTGTTAATAATTGACTCACCTTTTAAATTAAATTGATTATAACAACACTGTTTTCAAACTTCTAAGAAATGAAGATATTTCCTTTCAACTGTTTATTTCATTACCATAAGAACATTTATTGTATAAAACAATTGATAGCTTCTATTAACATACACAATAAAATCTTTGAGACGGTACATAAAAAGATGGAGGGTGCCATTTAAAAATGTTTCTGATGATTGTCACAACCTGCATGACAATGATATTAAGAATTATTTGTTTCTGCAAAAAGGTGTATTAAAATATACTATTTGAATGTCTGAGCATTTTTTGAAAAACATTTCTATTTAGATGTAGCACAAAATATGTGACACTAGGAACACACTGTGTAAATATC
Source organism: Tenodera sinensis (assembly GCA_030765045.1). Taxonomy (NCBI): domain Eukaryota; kingdom Metazoa; phylum Arthropoda; class Insecta; order Mantodea; family Mantidae; genus Tenodera; species Tenodera sinensis. Next base: position 22,372,542 of record CM060966.1, on the reverse strand, counting down.
CAATAAACACTAATTTTTTTTATACCAAACCAAATGCTTGGAGACAAAACATGTAGTTACAATATTTTGTTTGGTGTTTCATGCAGAATTGCCACTTGAGTGGCATAGAGATCTGTAATCCTTCAACTCTGTAGATGTTTTCTGTAAAAAGTAAATGAGTAGGAATATGCTGAAAACTTACCATCTTTTCTGACCCTGCAGGAGTAGCACAAGGGAAGGACTGTTGCTTCTTACTAGGCCACGTTGGGAAGCTAGGCGTTATGTTACTACTGCCAATTACTCCTAAACAATACATTACATACATCAACTATTTGCCAATGCATTTTATGAATGTCTACAATAATAAATATCACATTAATAATTTAAATTCTATTTATCTACAAAGTAATTATTCTTTTCTAGAGTTGCTTGTCGACGTTTGCTCTCCCAACGCACTTGTTTTTAACTTATTGGATACCAACATTTTATCAATTTTTCTTTCTACAATTATCTAATATATTAATCCTCTAAACTTGATTTCTCCGTTTTACAAACTCCTCTAAAATATTCTTATATATTTTTCTCTAACTTTATCCACAAATTTCCCAATTGCCCATTTTTTTCATTTCATTATCAACATTTTTTTTCATTAATATTTCTCCAATCCAGTTATTCCATGTTTTTCATAACTGTTCTTTCCATATCTTTGACTGTAGCATATATGCAAACAAATGTACATGCATTTCGCTGACATCAGATATTCAATCCTTCCTTCAACTTTTATATTCTCAACTATGGTTCTAGCACAAGAAAACCAGATGTTTTCCATTCCCGATACAATTAAATTAACTCATATTTCAAAATACTAAGCATTTTCGGTCCCTTAATAGTGTGGCAGCAGTTGCACATCAAAGGAGGCTCAAGGTCAGCTACCTCACACCATTACATTGCTAGGCAACAAGCGGTGATGGCAGGTAACTGTGGCCGTTTCCACAGTTTTAGAAGCTTCGAGTGCAGGACATGCAACAAGAAGCATTGATTTGCAGAAAAATCGCCAGTACCTAATTCTCAGTTAAATCTCTCAAGTTAAATCTTTCCTTTGGGTTTTGCAATGTTTTAATTTTCAAATTTCTTAAAAATTGACTTAAATCTTGATTTTTTGTCTTAATAACGTTTGAATATTTTATATGGCCATATTTATGTGCATATTTTTAAAGTTTTCACTGCATAAATGCATGCGTATTAAAGGGATTATAAGAGCATATAATTCCTGTCCCTGGTAATTATGGAGAGAAAGTAAATAAAGGAGGCACAACATTAGCAGAAAATGTTAAGTGAAGATTTCCTTTTTCCTCATTCCCTTTAGCTGTTAGTTATTAATGGAAAATCGCATTTCACATAATGTTGAAATCACCAGTAATTTGTAACAATTATTGTTTCTAGTAAAATCCGACGTATAATGCATTCCGTTTGTCAGTCACCTGCCGCATGTAACTCATAAAACTTTGTACTTTCATACATGTACATTATGAAATTTATTCATATTTTACGGTTAAGTACTAGCTGCACAAGCTTAACATTTCATTATTATTTCAAGTCATACAGTTTATGTCTCTAAAACGAAACTTTATGTTTCTTTTATACATGTATATTTCCAAAATATATTCCCAGTTAAGGTTACATATCTACTGCACAACTGTATGAGCTTATTATTTCAGATTATGTGATTTTTTAATTAATTTGTTTCATTGCAATATGAAGAAGTCCCCATTTACTCTATAATTGTGGTGCTCAGTGTTACATTTGGGAGTTCTTTTGGGTTGAACTGAGGAATGTGTGCATAAGTAAAAGAGTTTCCTGCCACCTAGGTGCCCGAATTCTCCATTTTGAACTACAAAAGAGTTTTCCACCTTCTTTGTATCTATGTCACCAATGTACACACATTGCCAGATGTTACTTTCATTCTAAAAAACGGTTACTATTACTGCTATTGCTCTCTTCAATATCATTGTGAAAAATATTGGAGAGCAGGAGGATTAATGACTTCAATGTCAGAAATCCAGCATTAGCTAACAACAACTTTCATTCACCATCTTGTACGCATTGCCAACTACACAATTCTGTCATTCAAATGATGTTCCACTACCGTTTGTTACTTTCACTTCTCATACGTTGGTACCCTGCACTACGTGGTCCCTAAGTCCACATTCAGCAACATTACCCAAGAAAGTCTTAGTCATAATGGCACCTGTTGAGTAGAATAAAGGAAGTCAAGATGAAGTCAGGTTTTGGTGACCCTTGGAGGGAAAGAGAATTGTTAGAAAATGGTCTCTGGAAAGTAATTAGATTAAGGCTGAAAGATAATAAAAAAAAAAATATTTACAAGTTTCAATTTGAAAAGGTCACTGGGAATATATGGAGAAATGAAAGTAGAATGGAGCAGGGAAAAGTATATTGCTATGACAAGACAGCGAGAGAAGCTTTGCATGGGCCAGAACATGGGTGGTAAAATTGAAGGGCTGAAGATTATGGAGCAATTCAGAGAAATAAACTTATGTAATAAAAGAGCTGATATGTGATGCGTAATGTTGGAATATGAAGAAACGAAGATTCTCTGGAAGAAAACTGATAAAAAGGAATGGCCAAATTTACTAAAATAAATTCAAGCAAAAAAGCTTCTGAATGTAAAACTGAGAAACAGGATAGAAATAGGAAGCTTTTTAGGCAGAGTAAGAGCCAAGCATCTGAAAAAAAATTAGGATAAATTAATAAGAAAGGGACAAAAGAAGAGATAAACTTTAAGTGACAGGTAGGACCCAAATAAGTTCGGCAACCATAAGGTTTGAGTTGTTTGAGTACCAGCAGCTCAATGTAGTGATAAGAAAGGGAAGTGCACAATTAATATGTCGAACTGGTGTTATGGATTTGTGTAAAATACTATTGCCGTTTGTATCAAATGTTGCATTTGGATTACAATAAATACTATATTATACTAAAGGTAAGTAATAAAGAAAATAAAAAACTAGACTTTTCCATATTAAGGGTACTAGTACTATATAGTAGATGTATTTCCTGAAAAATTTTCTGCTGCATCCTTATGGGAAAAAGAAAAGGGGGAAAACAAACACATATTCTTTCTAAAAAATAATTCTTTGAAATTTCTGGGGATCCCAAAACATGTATTTTCAGTGAAACCTTATTATACAATACCTCCTATTAGTTACTATATTTAGATGATAGAGGCAAGGTTGTAAAATGACTGCGACACCAACCTGATAAAGGGGCATCCTGAGATTGCAAAGCAGACATGGAGGACACATGAGACATTTCTTGGGCTGCATCTAACCCACTTAACACCAGACTGGTCGATACCTGTGAATTAGAGTCCATTTGCACAGGTGCACTTTTGTTCCACATTTGGTTGAAGTTCAACATGGCTATTTCCTTCACCAACATGTCAGTATCACTGTCCTTCGCAGACGCACACAAATGAGTATTGGAGCCAGCACTTTGCATCTGTGGGGATGCAACATTTATAGTCCCATATAACTGCTGCTGTTCAATATTGCTTGCAGAACCATAACGTGTGTTAGGGGGTGATGGGGTCAAATTACTGTACTGCTGTGATGTTACCAAATTACTAGCAGAACCATAATGCTGTTGAGGAGGTACCAGTAAGTTACTCCCATGTGCTCCGGCACTGCTGCATGACGCTGCTGACGCATGCGGCCTTAACACATCCCTGAAACACACACCAAATCACAAGTTGTTAATACAATCTATGAGAAAACAGGGCTAGGTAAATAACCTGGCCAAAGAATAAGCTCAAGCTTAATGCAATACGAGTTCCAGCATGGACAGACTTAAAATTTCCTTACACATGACTTTCTATGCTCATTTTCCTACAAACTATTCTTACAAAAGCTTACTCTTCTATATACACTGCTTTTCCCTCACACTGCGGCCACTGCTTGGCAGCAGATGCACCCTAGACTCCTGTCACTCACACACAATGTGTTGCATTTCTTTATGGTCCACAGTGACTAAATATGAATGAATAGTAGTTTTATTGAAGCCATTGTCAAGTTTCTTTTGTTTCTGCTCCATGCTTATAAATTTATTACAGTAGAGTCCTACTAATCCAAACTAATTGGGGCCAAAGCCTGTTCAGATTAGCAAAAATTTAGATTACATGAATTTACTTGGAAAAAGTAGTTAATCTTTATTTTTTTCTGTTTTAAAATTCAAAACAAACTTGGTAGTAGACCAAGGCTACACTCAGAGGGCTGTAGTGCCACAGGACAGGATAGATCTGCCTAATAGACACACAGTGCTTAAAATAGTCCATAAATTCAATACTACAGCATCAGTATTAGAGCAGAAAATAAAGAGAAGATGTCATGTTCTGACAGAAGAAAAACTTGATGATATCAGTGCTTGATTAGAACGATCATCCCAAAAGTCTCTAAGCTGGCACAGCAAGCAGGTGTCAGCTATGGATCAGCATAGATGGCAACTAAAATGCTAAAATTGTGAGGTCAGGGATCCCAAGACTAGAGTAAGGTTTTGTGCCTGGTTTCTTGAGTACATATGTGTTAGTATCATTAGCCTGCAAGTAGTGCTATTCAGTGATAAAGCATGGTTTCATATCAATGAACACATTAACACGCAAAATAATCACTACTGGGCAATAGAAAATCCAAGGCTCATATGTGAAAATGCGCTACATGATACTAAGATCGACGTATGGTGTGCCATGACTGTGACGAGGATCATTGGCCCTATTTTCTTTCACGAAACCATTAATGCACAATGATACAAGACCATAATTTTGGAACAGTATTTTACTCAATTGACTGATGAAAGAACACATGCTGTTACAACAAAATGGGGCTACATCCCATGCAACTCAGACTTCATTGCATGCTATTGCTCACATGTTTGATGACAGGGTAATTAGTGTAGGGAAGTGGTCCCCAGATTTAATGCCCTGTGATTATTATTTGTGGGGCACTTTAAAAGACTAGGTATATGAAACAAATCCCTGAACTTTAGATGAACTTCAACTCAACATACAGGCAGAAACAACAATGTCAAAAGAAGAGTTAAAATGTGTGAATGAAACTCTATTAAGACGCTGTAAAGCCCGTTTCGCAGCATGAGAGCATTTTCAACATCTTTGAAAAAGGTAAGCGATGTAAACACACATTAAATGTTCTTATAATGAATAAGGTTACTAAGTTAGCCTTTTGCACTCTACAGCCAACCAAACAGGGAGTGGAGTGTAGGTGCATGGGCACAGAGTGCCCTGCCATTACAGTGCCATGAGGAGTGGACCCATTCAAATTGATGGTACAGTATATGCCTACAAAAATGTGCTTTGTACATATTTATTATTCACTGATATGCTATATGGATGAGTTCATTAATTGAGTTAGAAAAACAATAACCTCAAAATTTACATAACCATAAAATTAGGCATAAATTGCATAACTAAAGGGTGCACGAAATAAGGCACATGAGTATCTGCAATTCCTACTCAGCTACGGTACACTGTTGCCGGATCATATCGCTGTGCAAAAGAGAGGGAAGATATGAACATGAGACAGCAGGGAAGGTGGTGAAGGATTGCAAGGTGCCGAATTAAAACCAATCATAACAATTTCTCTCCCTTTAAAATGAGTGGATAGCTCTGTGATCCTATAATTTGCTTCAAATATAAATTCCTCGTCTAAGTAGGCAATTTTCATTCGCAATCTATTGTTTCAAGGGAGTTTATATCCTTAATGACGAACGTTTGGCGTAAGTGATTAAATTTAACAATTCTGGCTTTTTAATTTTTTATTATATCTGATTTTCTAGGAACGTTTTCATGTAAATATTTTTGTTATTGGAGTGAATATGAAAGAGTTATGCGACAATTTAAAGAAATTTAAGCGGAGGGCATGGTTGCAAATTTGAGCCATTTTCTGATATTTCTCATATTTTTCTAAAAGTTTTTTTTTTTTTTTTGTAAATATTTATTTAAGGTCGTTTTGACAGCACGGTCTTATCACGACCATACATAGTAATACATTGTGGATATTAACTTACAATTATACATACACATTACATTATGTTGACATTTACAGTAAATTTGAAAGTTTTATGTTCTTCATAAACTGTAGAGTCTTGCTGATCATATTCGGTGTATTGACTGCATGATGAAGACTGGAAATGCCGGCTTGCTGTCTATATCTGCTGTATTGTGGGCAATCTATAAGGATGTGGTGGATGGTTAGAGGAATATCACAGTTGGCACAATTTGGAGGTTGGTCCTTGGTGAGGAGATGACTGTGTGTTAGTTTGGAGTGTCCAATTCTAAGCCGAGTGATGTTAACTTGATCTCTTCTTTTCAGTCTTTGGAGATGCAGAAAAGGTTTTGTACAGCCTGAGCGAGCTTCATGGAGTTTACTGCTAACTGATGACCATGTCTGTATCCATTTTTGCATGTACATATGTTTAGTACCGTTGATGATGTCTTGATGTGGAGAAGCGATCGAGGCATCACTGACGGGATGTTTAGCTGCCTCTTTTGCAGCTTCATCTGCAGTTTCATTGCCTGTTATGCCAACGTGAGAGGGAGTCCATACAAAGGATACCTTTTTATCGGTCTTATTTATATTGTGACACAAAAGTCGAATTTCATGGATTAGTGCATGGTTTGGCTCGGAGTTTTGTATGGCAAGTAGTACACTTAAGGAATCAGTGAATATGGTACAGTGACTTTTAACGGATGAATTGGTTATATATAGAAGCGCTTCCTTAATAGCGAATGCTTCACAGGAGAAAATGCTAAACAGGCGAGGTAAACTGTAGAGCATTGTTTGATCAGGATACACAATTGCACATCCTCTTCCCTCTTTAGATGCTGATCCATCAGTGAAAATTTTCGTGTTAGAGTTATGTTCATCCAGTAAAGAACTCCACGTTTGTTTAAGTATACAAGAAGGAGTTTGAAGCTTCAAATGAGATGAAAGACTGGTATCAATTGGTGGACTTTGTATCTGCCAGTAGGGTGTGGAGCAATTAATATAGCTGGGTTGGATCATAGAAATTGTTAAATCTATTTCTTTCAAGTATTGGAGAATTCTAATGTGAAATGGACTTCTGTGTCGTTCTGTTTGCATCTGACAAGCTTTTTGTAGTGGAAAAACATAGTTATGCATTTTATGACATGGATGTGAGGCAATCTTTATGGCATATGTTACACTTAATAATTTTCTGCGAATATTTAGAGGCGGCTCATTTGCTTCCATTTGAAGGCTTAAGATTGGACTGGTGACAAATGCCCCTAGTGCCAACCTTAGGGCTGTAGACTGAATGGAGTTCAGGGTTTTGAGAGTTGAACGGTTTGCGGAGTTGTAAACAATAGCACCATAGTCTAGTTTGGATCTAATAAGAGCCTTGTAGGTTTTGAGAAGTGTGAATAAATCAGCACCCCAATTTCTTGCGGCAAGAGTTTTGATAATGTTGAGTCGATTTGTGCAAGCTTCTTTTAAGGCTTTAACATGGGGCTTCCATGAAAGTTTTTGATCGAAAATGACACCCAGAATTTTTGTGGTCGTAACTACGTTGAGTTTCTCTTCGTTGATATATAGTTCAAGGTCCTGTTCAGGAACTTGTCTTTTTGTGAAGGTGATACATTTAGTTTTGGTGCTGGAGAATTTGAAACCAGTAGTAGACGACCATTCGTGGAGATCATCTAAGGCTGACTGAAGTAGTTTTTCAGTGGTGATTATGTTTTTACCTTGGCAAAAAATTATGAGGTCGTCAGCATAAAGACACGCCTTAACTGGTGGGTGAATATATGTTGCAATATTGTTTATGGCTATAAGGAAAAGGGTCACGCTGATCACGGAGCCCTGAGGAACTCCATTTTTAATTTTAATTTCTTTGGAGAATATGCCGTTGGCTTTTACCCTGATGCTGCGATTATGAAGAAAATTGTAAATAAATGCTATCATTCTTCCTCTGATGTTGAAATCCAGCAGTGTCTTAATAATGTGCGGTTTATATGCCATGTCATATGCTTTTTCTACGTCTAAATGTATCATTGAAAGATGCTGTGATTTTGAGAATGCATTTAGGATTTCTGTTTCGAGTGTAATTAGGGTATCGGTGGTCGAATGGTGACGGCGAAAGCCGCTTTGAATTTTGGTGAAGAATTTCTCTTGTTCCAACGTGTATTTTAATCTTCGAGTAATGATTTTCTCCATTAGTTTGCACATTGTATTTGTGAGAGCAATAGGTCTGAAGTTTTGTGGAAAGTAAAGGTCCTTGTTGGGTTTAGGTATCGGAACAACTGTTGCCAGGCGCCACTGATTAGGGAATGTTTTATTCGTCCAGATAAAGTTGTATATTTCATTAAGATATGTAAGTCCTTCTAGAGGAAGTTGCTTTAACAGTTCATATGGTATGTTGTCAGGCCCTGAACTTTTTGATGTGCATAGCTGTAGTTCGTTCGTTAGTTCGTGGATATTTAATTCTTCGTTGTAGCAATCTTCATAGTCCTCAGATAGTGCAGCCAACCCTGATTCTGGTTTAGATGTTTTGTATTGACAAAACTTTTCGTTGTAGTTAGAGTCGCTTGATATACTTGCGAAGGTATCTGCGAAAATATTTGCGATGTCGGTAGAAGAACTAGAATTTTTATTTTCATCAGCATTCCAGATACTAGTTATATGAGGAGATCTGTATACACCACTTATTTTTTTAATTCTGTCCCAAACAACAGAGGAGGGAGTATTGTGGTTTAAAGAAGATAGAAATGTTGACCAGCTTAGTTTTTTACTTTCCTTTATAACTTTGCGTGCTTTTGATCTAAGCTTCAGAAAATTAATTTTATTTTCCAAGGATGGGTGTCTCTTATATTTGTAAAATGCTCTATGCTTATTCTTAAGAGCAATTTTACAAGATTCATTCCACCATGGTACACATCTATTAATATTAGATGCTGTGGTTTGGGGGACGCTAGTTTCTGCAGATGTAACAATTAATGTTGTGATTTCAGCAATAATAGTATCGATTTCACCGGAAGAACGATCAGCGAGTGGAGGATTTTGCCGGATGCCTTCTCTAATAAGATGTTGATACAGCGGCCAATTGGCTTTTTGAAATTTCCACTTAGTACTGAAGGTGTATGTGCTTTTGGAACTATTCAAAGAAATTGTTATTGGTGAATGGTCACTGCCCAATAAACATGAATAGACAGACCAATTAAGTAATTCATAAATTTCAGGTGAACAAATTGTTAAATCGATACTGCTTGATGTTCCATGAGCTAAGTCATAACGGGTTGGTTCTTTGGAATTGAGCATAATTAAGTCAAAATCGTGTAGTAATCGTTCTATTATCTTTCCTCTTCTGTCGGTATAACGGCTTCCCCATAAGTTGTTGTGGCTATTGAAATCTCCCAATAATATGAAGGGTTTTGGTAGTTGATGGATTAAGTCAATTAAAACATCACTGTGGAGTGCATAGCTGTTTGGAATGTAGACATTACAGATGCAGATTGGCGAGGGCAGATTTACTACAATGGCTACTGCTTCCAAGTCTGTGATTAGTGGGATTTCTCTGGTAGTGAGGTTATGTTTTACGTACGTTGCCACACCTCCACTTGCATGAAGGGCGGTTGTACGATTTTTGTAGTATACTTTAAATTGTTTTAAATTGGAAACAAAAGTATTTTTAAAGTTTGTTTCTTGAAGGCAAATGACATCAGGCAGGTGGCGGTTTATTAGAAGTTGTAAGTATTCGATTTGTGGTTGAAAACCGTTAATATTCCACTGAATTATTGATGAGGCCATAGAGAAGAACAAGAAAAAAAAAAAATTTACAAGAAGCTTTATGATCATTATTGTGTAAGATATGAAGATTCATCGCTTGAATATTCCGTTGTTCTGTTTGCAGCCTTAAGTAGTTTTTTTACAATGCGCGTGCTTCTGTTTTTTATGCCACTATTAGGTAAGTGAGGGTGTAGTTTTTGAATCGCACGAGCTAAGCCTTCTAGGTCGTTTGTATAGTAAGCTGCAACTGAGGATACGTCGGTAACTCCTATTGTGTTCTCAAAGAAACTTAGTAGTTGTAAATAATTGATTGGAAAGGAACTTGGTTCGGCTTCCATTACCTGTTTTACTGGTTGAAGTACTGCGTCTAATGACGTCTGTGTTTCCTTTTTAGGCCTCTTGGTTCGGTTAGGTTTAGATGTAGAAATCTGTTTATTTGCACCAGATTGAATTGGAAGGTTTCGTTGCTCATCAGTCCCGGTAGTTTCATTGCTGGTTACTGAAATTGGTCTTTTAGATCTGTGAGGTTGGGTTTCCATGTGAACAGGAGTTTTGGAGCTCTCTATCTGTGCAGAGAGACTAGATTCTGTGTTTGTTTCAGAGAGGTTAGGAGTAACTTGAATTTCATCTGGTCTGTCCACAGGATTTGTATCTTGGGTGCATCGGGAGGTGTTTTCCCTTACTGGAGATGAAGGTATGGATATGTTCTCGTCATCTATAGATTTTGATTTTGGTAATTTTTTGTTAAGAATGGGAAATTCAGAAGAATTTAGATTTCCATCAGATGTGCTATGGGAGAGATCAGAAGGAGCACTTTCATGTATTTGGTTGGTTTTAGGGCAGAACTTTGCTAAATGTCCCTCACTTTTACAAAGAAAGCAGGAAGGAATGTCAGACGAAAGGTAAATAAAGTAATTGGTCCCATCATATTGAATTTGAAGAATTTCGGGAAGCTTGTCAAAGTCTTCATTGTGGACGAACATCTGTCTTCGAAAGCTTAATATGTGAGAAAATCCTGGGATTGATAAACCAGCTCTGATTGGCGATATTTTTGACATTGCTCTTATGCCTAGTTTGCTTAATTCTTCTTCTATAGTGTAATTAGGGATAACTGGACATACGTTGGACAGAATTACTCTTTTGTTCTTTGTTAGTAGGGGTCTGATTTCTAATAAGACATTATTGATGAGAATTTTGGAGTGCTTTGTGGTAATTTCTTCTACATATTTTTCACTGGATAGGAAAACACATATTCTTCCGTTTGATATACGGGAAACATAGCGTATATTGCTAGGGTTAATAAGTTTCCCTAGCGCAAGCATGTAGTCTTTTATGGTAATGCCCTCATGAGATTCAATTACTATTGCCTGTTCTTTTGAAGGGGTTGACATAGTTATGTCGGAGTAGCTTGGTTTTGTAGCTGGCACAATTTCATTAGTGGGAGATTTCTTTACTTCATTTGGATTTCCGTGAGTTTGGTTATTAGGAGTATCATTATCAGTGTTCAATGATGTCATCTTTACGTTGTTAGAACTATTAGTATAGGTATCGTTGTTACATTCAGTATTGGTTACATTCAGGGTAGGACAGTCGATGTTAGCTGCATTTTCTTTCGTTAGGTTGGTATGCCTACCTCTGTTAGAGGCGGCCATGCAAGCGATTCGCTTCTGTTTCTGTTATTTAGGAACACTAAAAAGCAACAGAGTTGATTTTACAACTAAAATAAAATGAAGTAGAGGTAAGCCCCACTTCTACCTTTACTCACAGTTGCTTCACATACCTTGCAGCATCATACTCAGTTGTCGTTTTCACAGACGAAGTTTTATTTTAGCTGATTACACAAAATTAAAGTGCAGAGTAATAACTTCACTCGTGGAGCTTTCCTGACCTCCACTCGCCCTTTTTCTTTTCTAAAAGTGTTATGCAAAATTTCTGCTTATATGCTAATCAGTTTCTAAATTAAGTATTCTAAGTACAAAAATGTACATTATTTATTAGCAAATGCCTAAGCACAATTTCAGACCGGTTTTTACAATTATTTTTCCACTGTGGCTTTCTCAGTTGTGTATTTTAGATATGTTTCAGTATTTAAAATGTTCCTTACGATGTAATTTGTAAGTTATCAGAGTACAACTACGGAAAAAGTTTCCCCAATAAGCGCTAACTAAAAGTTGTTATGCAGTTATTAATGTAAGGCAAGTGTTAAGACAACATGCTCATCAAAATTTGGTGAATATACATTCCTTTTTTTTTTCAAAGCGAAACAAACAAAATAGAAATCAACAATTGAACAAATTAATTCTTTTAAAACCCATTTGTATTAAAACTATTTCTTAGCAAACTTATCTTACAGCTCAAGCAGGAACATAAACATGCAGTATTGTTTAAACATTGTGAACATTACATCGAGAGGAGAATCGTTTATAAAATTATGTTTGTGGTTTACAACACGTAATCCAGGAATGACTTAACATACATGCATCAAACTTTGCAGCCATTCTTCTTTATAACAGATACAATACACTTTAGAAATTTAGAACACCCAGGAAAGCACTTGGGATTTTCGAAAATTCGAGTGTTCCACTTAAAATACAATACCTAAAACTATATACTTTAAAGAACATATACTTGAAATCATGAAGTTCACTGAATGTTCACTCACATTGCATGGCTTAGCTGTTAGCACATGACTCATTTTAAATGCAGTGTTGTATGCATTTCTTCTAAGGCCAACTCTTAGAAAAGTGTAAACACTGAAAATAATGCAACACTTTCCCTCTCGATCAACTCATCTGTAAGCCACTAGGTTTCGATAATGCCATGTTTCTTAACAGCAAAACGAGTTACAGTTACTGTAAGACACACATATCACTGTACATATATTTCTTGAATATGACTCGGAATGAACGGAACTCCTTTTCGTTTTCTGTAGACATGTTCCCCTTGAGAAGAAAATTATTTGAGACAATAAACAACCATGATGCAGGGCATGTGGCATTTGCTATTGTTGGTGGCAGTGTTTATTTACTCATATCTTGGGCTACAGACCACCTAAAATATTGTTTCTCTGACAGCTCTTTTCAACGGAATACTTTATAATAATGAGCCATTGATGGATTTAATGAATGAAAAGAGAGAAGTGAAAAGTAAATATTGCGCTAGACAGTACATTACCGAACTGGGCAATGTCGCCTCTCTAGGATAGGCTACTTGCTCTCACTCACCTTTGTCTAGCTCTGCCTTGTGTGCCTTCTTATTCCGTATGCCCTTTAACATTGAGGACTGCTGTTGAAGTGAACATTTACTTCAATTCAAGTATTAACATAATGAGAAAATGAGCATGCTAAAGGTACTTATTGATGTTGCAATTTGAACCACTGTTATGCACCAAAACAGTTTTCAGAGAACCATTAACAGTTTCTTTGATAGTGATGAGATACTTACCTTTGCACATCATTGGAATATTCAGAACATATTGTAAACCATCCAAATTCATTAACAAGTCAGTGTGGTTATATTATTACCATTTAAATGTGTTTACTGAAATTTTCAGTTCATTGTAAATTGATTCATTTACAAAGTTAAGCCTATCCATCACCATGAGACTGTAGTAATAACCCTATTGTTACACAGCATTTATTAAAAAAGAGTTGCATTACATATCTGACTGCTAATTATTTATTAATTTATTTTTTATTTATGCCAACCAACTTCCTATTGGCATTTTTAAACACACAAGCTATGTGTGGGAAATGTTTGAGAGGTAGAATCAGAACTGAAAAATTCAGTGCCACAGCCGGGATTTGAACCACAGACCTGCTTTTGCACCGCTGTTCTAACCACTGAGCTACTGTGACAATTTGCCAGTATGACATTGAATTCTCCAATGAGTTTGTATTTTTCCCAGTAGACCACAAAGAAAATCTCACACTAAATAATAATTACCATCTAATGGTTATTTAATCCCGAGATATAAAGTACTTATGACTGTAAGTCGCCCTTGGGGTATTTATCTCTGATGCAAGATTCCCTTTGTGGTCTACCGGGAAAAATGTGAATCAGTTGGAGAATTCAATGTCATACTGGCAAGTTGACACAGTAACTCTGTGGTTAGACCAGCCCCACATGAAGCAGAAGGTCTGTGGTTCAAATCCCAACTGTGGCATTGAATTTTTCAGTTCTGATTCTATCTAACTTTCAGTTCTTTTACATTTTCTAATGCCATAACTTTGTGTATACAAATTATATATGTATAGATATGTGGCAATAAAGAAACTAAAGTGGTTGTTGTGTGCATTTCTGGTGCTTCGTCATGACAAAGAGAAGAGTGGAGGATTGGCCTTGGGACTCTACCTGACGTACGTATAAAATTTCATGCTACTGTGGTGGTTAGCCTTCTTACATATGGGTCATGTGTCTGAGCTCTGTCGGAATTATGCTATGCTCTAAAGTAGAACAGGTTATAATCACATTCCTTGCAGAACTTGAGTGAGTGAGTGGGGTTTAAGGGCCCGTCGACAGCTAGGTCATTTGGGCCCTTTGCAGAACTTGGAAAACCTACATTTGTTGAAACAAGTTTATGGTGATTAGTGTCTATCTAATACGTAAACTTTTGAGTGGGTTAAGAGGTTTAAGGATATTAGAGAAGACGTCGAAGGCGATCAGAAATCAGGCCGTCCTTCCTCTTGAAAACTGAAGAGAATGTGGAGAAGTTAGGTAGAATTGTTTGAGAAGACCCTCCTGAGCATTCAAGCAAACTAAATTTCAATGAGCCATGCAGAAATACCTTTAAGCAATTAAATATTTTAACCCTACCAAGCTTATATATTTACAAAACCATTCTACATTTTATAAAGTACAACTCTTTGTCACTAACCAACTCTGATGTTCATAGATACAATACCAGACATAAAAATGACTATGCTATTCCTAGTCACAGATTACATTTGTATGAAAAGATGCCTAGTTTTACTGGAATAAAATTTTATAATGGACTACCAGAAGAAATAAAGAAATGGCACAATAATAATTTAAATAAATTTAAACAACTGTTAAAACAGTTCCTGATTAGTAAATCGTTTTACAGTACTGATGAATATCTGTGTAAATAAATTCTGTAATAGTAAATAATAACTAGCTTGTAATATTGCATTGACAGCACTAGTTTGTATTTATATTCTATAAGTTGTATAAATTTAATTATAAATTGTACATACTGTAAATAGTTCATTGTGCATAGTCTCTACTACTTGGTTAATCAGTTCTTTGTATATTACTATTATTATCATTATTATTGTTATTGTTTATTATTAACGTCTTTGCTACTCATATGTACTTGCTTACTATTGACTGGATTCAATCGTGTATTACACCATATTGAATTGCAATAAAATTGAATTGAAAATTGAATTGAAAAAAGTTTAGAACTTTCCTGCATCAATAAGGAAACAATTTGATAGATTCTGCACAGTGATCTGGGCATGACAAGTTTTATGCTAAAGTAGTGCCGAAATTCCTCACAACCAAGCAAAAGCAACATCAAGTGGACTGCTGTGCTGACGCTCTTGATAACATTGAAAATTACCCTCACTACCTCCGCAAAATATTGTTGTTGTTGTTAGCTAATGCTGGATTTCTGACAATGAAGTCATTAATCCTCTTGCTCTCCAATATTTTTCATTGATGATATTGAAGAGAGCAATAACAGTAATAGTAACCGTTTTTTAGAGAGCACCATATTTTTATGTTTTGGCGGTCACATCGCTCTCTCACAACCCCCAGAATGTCTGGAGGACCACACCTGTCGTTGGTTTACGGGTCTCACCGACCTGACCGGGAGAATTATCAAAAAAAATTCACCACCGACCATATCCTCTGTTTACCAATCAGAGGACGTATACATGCCATGACAGGTCAGCATGTTAGGGGTTAAGATTTTATAGAGAAATGGAGAGATTGGAAAAATAAAGACTCCCTAGCCCTCGGGAACCCTAATAGCATCGGGGTCGGAAGAGAACAAGAGATGACCAAGGTAAGGTCAGATAGAAAAGTTACAGTGAGGAGCAAAACACCAGTAAGTGGAAGTAATGTTCTGCTCAGCTTGGGTACCTTGTGGTCGCCATTCACATATCCCCTAGATGGAGACCCCTGAGAAAGTACTTCAATATATGAACAGTGTCAAAAATCAAAAAAGAGTTTTCTGATTTTGTTTACTGGATGATCAATGCATGACTGTAAAATGCCAGCAAGTGTTAGCAATTCTTAGGCTTTCCTGTTTACAACATTATTATCTGCTATTGAAGATAACACAGAAAATCCAATCTCTGCTTTCTTAATTACATGCAACAACATAGACTTTAACTGTTCTGATGTTAAGCCCTGAACTGGTACATTTTGAATTTCTAAAGCACACTTGTAATCATAAATACTTGTACAGTTCTTTCAAAATGTTTTTTTCTTAACATTCAGGTAACCTATGCTTTTATCTATACTGAAAGAATTTAAGTCAAACTTAAAGGATCCAAAAGAACCACTCTCGGCTGTGGGTGTTTACCGAATTCCCTGCTCATGTGGTTCTGTGTATATAGGGACCACTCAACGTACAGTAAACACATGCATTACGGAACACAAGAGGTGCTGCCGTTTGGGACAAACCGAAAAGTCTGCAGTCGCAGAACACGTATTACTAGCACCAGGGGAACACATTATACAGTATGCAGATAATATATGAACACATTACCCTAGTGAGGCAGTGATGTTAAACTTTCTCTTGGTCCACTGACTTCTAAGGGAGTGAACACCTTTTTAATGCACAGCTCGAAATACATGACTGTAAAACAATTTAACATTTGTGGACCAACGTTTAAACTGAAGATATTAGTTACCAATTTAACTTCAAGAAGTTAAACTGTATAATGTGTGAGAAGTAGAACTGGAACTTAAAAATTCAATGTCACAGCTGGGATTTGAACCACAGACCCTCCAGTTCTACCTCTCAAACATTGCCCACACGCGGCTTGTGTGTTTAAAAACACCAACAGTGAGTTTGTTGGCATAAATAAATAATAATTTATAATGTGTATTAATTAATAAAAACTGTTGAATCGATGAAAAAAGAAGATAGTTTACGCGTCAAGCGAGTTTGAGTCAAAGGAAACTACGCATAATCTCAATCATGTTAGGAAATATGAGTCAGTGAAACTAAAGATTTTTAAATTGTGCTACGATTTAAAAACTGTAATAGTCTACAAGGGTGCAAATAAAAAAAAATTTCAGCAAACAAAAATCAAGTCCAATAATTCATCTCGCCCTGTACAACCTGAGATAGTAAAAGAGACACCACAGCAAATCCAATTTACAAAAACCATGCTAAGATATTCACTTTAAAAGCACTTACAGCTTTGCAGGTTGTCTTTAGAGGTATTACAACTTGATTGCCTCAGTTTACTATAATACTTGAATCAGATGAGAAAGTTTAATGTGTGTACAGTAACTTACAAGAGCATTGGCATAAAAGGTCAAAGCTCTGTGGCTCAAGGTACAGCAAGAGCATTGAATATTGCAAGTTTGATCAACTTTCCAACTTACTGTCTAAATACAGTCAGCACAAAGAACAATTATGAAATATAAAGTAACCAAAATGCAAATGATGTACAAAACTTGAGAATTAAAAGCACTTGCTTGACCATCGAAGGTCAAATTTCAGATATTTTCAAGTATTTGAGATATTGAAGTTTGCCAAAATACTTGGATCAGCTGGGAAAGTTTAACCTGCATATGCGAATCTCACCATGGTAACTCAAGTAGTACGAGCACTGGGTGGAGAGCCAAAGGTCTGTCGTTCTAGTCCAAGTCAGGTCACTGAATTTTTCAAACCTGTTTAAATTTTGCCCCTTACTGTTGACACACAGGTAGTGTAGAAAGAACAATTATAAAATTTTTGCCCTTTACTGGCATCTAATCCTTGAAGGATTAACTCAATCTGAGAGGTGTTATCAAGATAATATCTTAATATGGTAGAGCTTTGATCTAAAATCTCTCAGAGAAGTAATGTATGTCCGCAAAATATTTACATACTTGGGAGTGAGGCTAAATAACAGAGGAGAGTGGGAGGCACATGGAAGAAAGATAGAAGCAAAAGGGAGAGCTGCAATGTCAGGAGTCAGAATTTGCAAATACAAGTTAGAGATGACAACCAAGTGGCTGGAAAGGATGTATGAGGCAGTAGTGGAATCAAAAATGCTTTATGCAGTAGAGATCTGGGGGGCCACAGATATAAACAAGAAGGTAGATCATATGTATAGAATGTTCTGCAAAGAATTATTGGGACTACCGAGATCGGCGCCAAGAGAAGTGGCCTTGGTAGAGCTTGGGAAAACAAGAAGGAAAGGAATAATAATGGAGAGAATAATAAAATTTTGGTATAAATGTTTGGTTAAAGAAGATGGAGAAATTTTAAAATTGTGTATGAAGCAACAAAAAAATCTAGAGAATGAAAACAGTTGGTGGGCAGGGGTTGGAAAAATTATGGAGAAAATAGGAATGGGAGATATATGGAAACTTGAAGAAAGAAATGAAAGTAATGTAGATAAACTAGTAAAGTGTAGGGTAGAAGACATAGAAAGGCAAGAGATATGGGGAAGTTTAGAAAACAAGAAATCATTACAATTCTACAAGCAAATAAAAAGAGGATGGGGGCGAGAACCATATGTGGATTATTGTAACAGACAGGAAAAAGAAGGACTAGCGTGGATGAGAACAGGAGCAATATTTTTAAGAGGGACAAGAAGCGGTAAAATAGGAATATGTGAAATGTGCGGTGAGAAAGAAAGTATAGAACATTATTTGACAGAATGTAAGGAATTAGCATTATGGAGGAAAAAGGTTTGGGAGAAAAAATGGGAAAAAATAGAGGGGAAAATGGTAGCCATAAAAATGTTAACAGTGAAAGAGGAAAGGAAGGTTAGAAGTGTAGGTGAGTTTTTGAAGAAAGTAAGAGAAAAATGGGCAAGAAAAGTAAAGAGTGTAAATGAAGAAGGCAGAGTGGGGGAGAGGGACAATTAATTAATATAAGATGGAATAGATTGATCAGAGCTACCTGGGAGGCAAATGGCCTGGGTGCCAGGCAAACCAAGGTAGCAATAAGGTTATGTAAAATTTGTATGTAGTTTAGGTTAGAGTAGGATAATTGTAAAAGTTATGTAAAAGAATTGGTACAAATAAAATTCATTCATTCATTCATTCAAATATTTACATGTGATAAAACGTGGATATTCCAATACAATCCTGAGACCAAGCGACAATCCATGCATTGCTAGAGCCCTCAATCCCCTAGGAAGAAGAAAGTATGCATGAGCAAATCAAAATTCAAAGCAATGGTGACTGTTTTTTTCAATATCCGAGGGATTATCTAAATGTATTGGTGCCTGAAAGTCAGACTGTCAATCAAGTTTATAAAACTGTTCTCAAGTTCCTCCATGAATGTGTATGATAGAGGAGACCAGATCTGTGGAAGAATCGCTCATGGGTTTTTCATCAGGATAATGCACCAGCCCGTAACGTGATGTCTGTGAAGAGGTTTTTAACAAAAAATAACATTCCAGTGATGGAATATCTATTGTATTTGCCTGACCTAGCACCATGCAACTTTTTTCTCTTCCCAAAAGTGAAATCTGTGCTCACAGGTTTGAGCCCGTGGATGCAGTGAAGGAAAAAGCAATGAGTCTCCTCAACATAAGAGAAAAAGATTTGCAGCACTTCTTCTAACAGTAGGAAAATTTGCATGAAGTGATGCAGGAATTGGGGAAGGGACTACATTGAAGGGGACAACATTTCAGCTGTGTAAGTTTTTTCAATAAAGAGTTGAAGCATGGATCTGGTTTCTTTATTGCCACACCTCGTATGTTTGTTAATATTAGAACTACTTAAGTAACAGCACTCTACAAAATTTAAGCTATGGTTTCTATCTGTTTACTTATTTCATAATTATTTTTAGTGCTACTTACTCCTTTATTAATTTTATGTTAGATTCTCAAGTGTTCTTCAGCTGGAAATATATGGTACCACATGCACTAATGAACACGCTTAGATCATGCTTGTAGTTGATGCTATTCAAAGTCAAATAATTTCTGCAAATAAGCATACAACTCACTAACTTTGGTAACGATTGCTGGGATGGAAGACAAATGCTGTGAGATCGTGTTGTCTTTGGCTGACTATCACTTCCTCGTAGATTTACAGTCTTCCATTCCCAAGAATTCTGAACCATTTTCAGCCCAGAAGATGCCTGTGCTGGTGATAGTACTGTATTCCTACCTTTAAAAATTAACATGAATTAATTAGTAAACAAAACTACTTATGATTAGAGAATATCAAAATCCTATGAATCAGCTCTTAATTGTCTCTTTCAACACATTTATATCTGATATTCGCATTATATGCGGCCATACTTCACAAATTTACTACTTACAACATTAAATGACACTTGTATTTAACTATTTCTAGCTATTTTCTCCTAAGTAACTCACTATTTAAATTTAAAACTCTTCCACTCACATCTAATGGCAGCTCATCCCATTATAATTAAAAAAAATAAAATGTTTTTCTCTCTACAGATTAGCCTACTCTCATTTTGCAACAGATAACTAATTTTTCTGGTTATTGCATTTTTTTTCCTTTCCTTAAAAGGATTAACCCATTTAAGCATTTAGTCATACCAGTCATTAATTATTACCAGTCATACTCATGATTTACAGTATAATTGATTCCTTAATATAGTCTATATTTTGCTCTACTACTCTATTGTCTATATCCATTTACTCTTCACTTTGTTTAAAAATTGTCTTTTTGTATCTTTGTAAAACATTTTAGTAATAGCAATATTTCATGTATCTTAAAGCATTTCTTTTTTATATACTCATTTCTCAAAATTTCAGTTCCTTTATATTTAAATATTAATGTTCAAGATTAGGGATGGGTCCTCAATACTTGTGATACCTCGATACAATATTTGCATGGTATGGACATTCAACGATACTTCAGAACATTCGCTCAGCTCTTTTTCGATACTTTGGTGCAATTTTTATTTTACTTTAAAACCACAAAATATTATTGCTGTAGAACATTTTAAAATGGTCGCAATGACCACAAACAGTAGAGACGAAGATGGAGATACCTTAAGGAGGATCCTTCCTTCAATTCCTGCTTATTCAGTGCAAATTCAAATATCTAATTGCCTCACTGCAAATCAAGCAAGAACCTGAGTAATTATACTGCTCGCAAAAGTTAAAGGCATGTGAATGCTGGCCAATGCTCAAGCAGAGCGCTGTTGCCAAGCGTAGTGCGTGTACCGGCAGAGACTCTGTACATAAGACCGCGTGAGATGCATGTACCACATTTGGCAGTGCTGGTAGGAGGGGCAAGCTTAGGATTCGCTGGAGTCTGCAGTTCGGCCCGCCTCCAAATGCCTTTAACTTTTGTGAAGATTACACATGTTGAGTTGAATTTTCTAAGAAGTACTTCTTTTCAGGAGATAACTAGAAATGTCAATGTAGGGAAACAGACAACCACTTCTTCCTGCATCCAAAAATGACCAGGTTAAATTTATTTGTAATTTTTTTTCAAATTTTTGGATACCTATGCAGGGATAGTTATATAATGCTGACACACTTATAAAAATCGATCAGTTCACAAACTTTCCTGTGTTTTATTTTAGATGTCATCTGCTGCAAGCCCAAGAAATTGCCAGGAATGTCGTACCTGTACAGTAACATTATGCAAGAAAATAATTGTGTGTCAGATTCACTACCAGTTAACAGTTCCCAAGAAGAAATCACTGCAAATCTCCACAACGATTTGTCACCTCCTTTTAGAGTGCACTGGATTACTGGAAAACAAATTCAAAATGTCCAAAACTGAACAAGTTAGCCGCTAAATATTTGTGTATTCCACCTACTACAATTTTCTCTGAAATACTATTTAGCACAGCAGGACTCACATATGATAGAAAAAGAAGTAGATTTGGCCCCAAAAGAGCAAGAATGCTAGTATTTTTTTAACAAAAGCTAATAAAAGTGGACTGTTTCAAAAATGCATTTTGCTTTTAAATGTCTAATGTAGTTTAAAAATAAGTACAGTGATGGTTTTAAATTTTGTCTCATTAAATAATTGTCTAATTAACTTCATTGGCATTACACAGTTCTCCCAACATTCTATTTTGTATGGAAATTAAAAGTAGAAATGATGATATCGAGTATCAAAGTACTAGGTATCACGGAGAATATCATGTATCGATATCGAGAAAAGCTGGTGTCGACCCATCCCTATTCAAGATCTTCATCCCCACCACATATAATACATGGCTCTTGTGGGATACCCTTCCTTAAGCCTTTTTATCTCTGTACTATTGTTCTTGCCCATGCAATACCTTCTCTCAGCTGTGCCATGGCTGAGAGCTTAGACCATTTGCCTCTCACCAAAGTGGCCTGGGTTTGATCCCAGGAGGTCGCATGTGGGATTTGTGGTGGACGAAGGGTGCAGGAGCAGATTTTCTCCAGGTTCCAGGTTCTACCACCATCTCATTTCACTGTTGGTCCATCTTCATTCCATGTATCATCAGTGTCACCGCCTGCAGTGCTGCATGTAGTAAAAGCAGGTGTTAAAACACTACAAAGAAAAAAGCCCCTTTTCCTCCTCTTTATTTATTATATCTACGAATCTTTGCCTTCCCCTTATAATTTTCTTGGTTTATAAAACAATGATCTCTTATTGGCTATCTCACCAAACACTTTTTCTATTTCTATATCCTCAAATCCCTTTGTTACCATTTTCCAAAAGTTATTCAGATTATTTTTCTTCTCCATATCTCTCCTAACCCATTGGCCAAATTTCTCCTAAGACAATTTACACATCCATTGTCCTTTAAACATTTCTCCTGATATTCTAGACACTGCTTTAACAAATTTTTTTCCTTTAAGTTTGAGATTATATACCAAAACTTCAAAGCCCTTTCCATAATCTTTCCCTTACTGGCCACTCTGCCCAGTTCTATTTGTACTGTATGCCAACAGTTACATTTGGTAAGTCTGAGCATTTCTCTACAAAACGTCCTATGCACCTCTTCCCACCCCTTACTTCTACACCATATAACGTTTTTGCCTCAACCACCATACTATATACTTCTAAGAATTTTATATTCATATTGGGTGTTCCATATTTGTAGCTAAGTATTAATCACACAAAAGCAAGCCATAAACGTATGTAATGAGAAGAAATTATAACCATGTAAATCACTATTTAAAAAACTTGGTATACTTACACTGGCATGTGCTTACATATTGGAAACAGCTTTATTTATACAGAAAAACATGTAATTTTCAAAACCATTGTAATATTCACACACACTTTACAAGAAATAATCAAAATATTCACTTAACCTCTACTAGAGCTACTATTCAAAACTGGACTTTTATATTCCAAGTACCTGGGCGACCGAGCTTCGCTTGGCTTTTCTTTTCATTTTTTTTTAATTGTTTTTTGGGGAGAAGATACTTATTTAGATAAACTTGAAAAGCAAAATGTTAACTACATATAAGTTTCCATCCTAATTGTTGGCGCTATTTCCATGATGAGACCTTTAATTTCCTGGCTTGTTTGTTGAAATTGGCCCATTAACATAGAAATTATGGCCAAAATAAGGTTCTGACTAATTGTGACTGTTACGCATAGACTAAGACAGCTACGTTAACTTTCTATAGGTTTTCTGAAAGCTCTTGACGAGACTTTTATTATCCAGGCTTTGTTGAAATTGGCCCATTAACAAAGAAATTATGGTCAAAATAAGGTTTAGAGTTATGCACAAAATCACTTTTTTTCAGGAATGACACCTATATAGATAAACTTAATAAGCAAAACCCTAACTGAATACAAAATTTGATCGAAATTGTTAGAGCCATTTCCAAGTTGCGCAGAATATATGTCATTGAATACAACTGCTAGGAATGTGAATTCAAAACTTTTCATTTCATTCAGAAAACCATTACACAATCACTCAGATTTTGGATCGGAGTCTTCATTGTTTAAGATTAATTCAAAAGCCTCTTTAAGCTTGTTCCAATTGTCAATTATAACTTGAAGAAGTCTAGAATTAGAGGATCAATGTGTATCAGAAACAATTGGTATTCACCTAGCCCCAACAAAGTCAACTGTTAAATAAGGAAAATTGAAGCTATTAACAGTGAAGCAACAAGATTCTAAAGTAAGAACAAATTAGAAACTAAAACCTTCACTTATCTTAGTAATGTTGCATGTTCTCCTTGAACAAGCTAACCCAGGGATTCAAGTTGTCTCCAACTCATTCTCAAAGCTGAGTTAGCTTGTTCAAGGAGAACATGCAACATTACTAAGATAAGTGAAGTTTTTAGTTTCTAATTTGTTCTTACTTTAGTAAAGTCAACTTTATTTGTCCATTTTGCTGATTGGTGAAAGAAAGAGGGAATGCTCCCAAGACTCATGAAAAAGATTCTACGTTTCAAGATCCTATTACAGCTTTGCTCTAGAACCAAGTTAAGGCGATGGGCCATATAATGCACAAAAACTGCTTGAGGAGCTTTATCTTTAATTTTTTTTTGAAGTCCATTTAAATGTACAGACATGACACTTGCTCCATCATAACACTGTTTTCATAAGAAAAGCCATTCAAAATATTATACAATAAATGAAACGAACTGTCTGTAGATTTATCAGCAATCACATCATAGAACCCTAGGAATCATTGAACCACATTTATTCCAAAACTGAACACTGTGACTTTTGACATAGATCTGTCGCAACTTCAATGAATAAAAATTTTGCTTTATTAATTTTATTTTTAATGTGATCCTTCAAGTATTCTGATATGCAGCCTATAATCTCATTTTAAATGGTTTATGAACTAACACTAAATTTAGTTTTATTTAGTAATTATTATTTATTTATGCCAACAAACTTACTGTTGGTGTTTTTAAACACACAAGCCGTGTGTGGGCAAAGTTTAAGAGGTAGAACTGGAACTTAAAAATTCAATGCCACAACTGGGATTTGAACCACAGACCTTCCGCTTGCCGGGCGGACGCTCTAACCACTGAGCTATTGTGACAAACTGCCAGAATGGCATTAAATTCTCAAGCCAGTTCGTATTTCTCCTGGTAAACCACAAAGGCAGTCTCACATCAGAAACAATTACCCCAATGGTGACTTACTATTGTAAGTACTTTATATCCCAGGATTAAATAACTTTCACATGGTAATTATTATTTATTTATGCCAACAAACTTACTGTTGGTGTTTTTAAACACACAAGCCGTGTGTGGGCAAAATCCTGGGATATAAAGTACTTACAATAGTAAGTCACCATTGGGGTAATTGTTTCTGATGTGAGACTGCCTTTGTGGTTTACCAGGAGAAATACGAACTGGCTTGAGAATTTAATGCCATTCTGGCAGTTTGTCACAATAGCTCAGTGGTTAGAGCGTCCGCCCGGCAAGCGGAAGGTCTGTGGTTCAAATCCCAGTTGTGGCATTGAATTTTTAAGTTCCAGTTCTACCTCTTAGTTTTATTTAGTTCATAATGACCCTGAATTTCTGCTGTAGTTTCTGAAATTAACAGAGAAAGTAGTTCCTTAAAATTTCCATGATTTGTGAAAGAAACATTTTCATCGTGTCCTCAGAATGCTAGTTCTTGCTTACTCAAAAACAGCACAGCTTTAATCACAAACCCAACATTTGCCTATTTAAGTGAACATTTTCATTAAATTTAGTAATGCACAATCTTGCATTTTCTTTTAGAGCATCAGCAATACTGTTTCTATTTCTTTCAAAAGGTCTTAGTTGAAGTTTGCATTTTCAGTGTTCACCTGAGTCCTCATGTTTGTGCATTGAACCCATTACATTTTATCTCCAACCTCTTTTTATTCTAGGTGTTGCTTTTAACAGGCAAGGCCAACAAAATAATTTCTGCAAATATATGCTGTTGCATACCCAAGGAAATTCAGGAAAGCAAGAACTTTTAAAAGTTAAGTTTATAGCTCTTGTTTATTGTTTTAACACTTTTTGAGACACAGAAATCTAGTGGAATAGTAGGCTGCGCGCAACTCAAAACATGTCTCTTAACGTCATCTTTCTACCTAACGAAATGGTGTTTCTAATAAGCGACAAACTATGTCATTGTCAGGATACATTGCAAAGTACTTCATATAAAACTGAAATGTACTTAAATACTGTATTTCGTTGCACTGAATAAAGGTAAAATAATACATTTCACTACCCACAGGAATTATTTCTACTTCTCTCACACCACAACATACATTTGCACATGCAT
The DNA here is from genome assembly GCA_030765045.1 of Tenodera sinensis. Lineage (NCBI taxonomy): Eukaryota > Metazoa > Arthropoda > Insecta > Mantodea > Mantidae > Tenodera > Tenodera sinensis. The sequence continues at coordinate 22,346,383 of CM060966.1, read as the reverse complement.
TTGCATGCAAAGACTAAAAGACATATTTCAAACCAGTCTCAATACTTACTCCCAACATTGGTCTGGCTCCTTGCACAGGCTGGCAGCTTTAATTTGGTAAAGACGCCATACAAGCAATTCAATTGCGATGACTAAGTCAAGTGTTATCTTAAGCATGACATCGTGTTACCATAAAAACCAAGAACTTGAAGTGAAGCGTAAACCAAATATTTTCTCCTGTATTGCCAATTGCTTTAGACGGCACACAGTACTATCTACTCCAGTTACCTTGCATCATCTGTTCCTTGCACACAGCGCACTGCTGTGGCTGCTACAATAATGTTTTCATCTGTGCGATGTAAAGCAAACGTCATATTTAACTACACAATTTTGCAATGATTGAAGGAGATATACTGCACCAACAAAATTATTTCTCTAATTTTAATTAATGGTAAAAACTGTATTAAAATAATATAGTGAAGTGGTACTTCACACACTTCTTCTGAAAAGCTGCCACTGGGTGCAAACATTATAAGATGGCGATGATTATGTGATGAAATGTGGAATTTTGCTATTATATGTTGGGAACATGCTTGGTGCTATCAGATAGACCATTGTTTACCTACGCATAATTTATAAGATTAATATTTTATGCCACAATAAATAAATATTAGATAACTAAACTGTATTTTCTGCTTAGAGCACCATTAAAATGATCTCTATACAAATACGTTGTATAACAAATGCACACCAAGAGGGTCTCAAGCTTTACTGCTTTAAACAACCAAATCTTTATTCTTAACAAAATTTTGTTTTGTAAGGAAATTACAAAATACTGAATAGCACATAAGAGTTAGTGGCTTTAACAAATTATTAAGCCTTAACAAAATATTATAGAATAGCCCTGAATGAAAGATTTCAGTGTGTTTTGGTTCTCATTTTATAAATAATTTTTTAAGATTCTGGATCTTGTACCTAAATTGTTTGCCACTTCGCACACAGTACTTTGCTGTTTTGGTTGGTACTCAAAGAGTTAACTTGGATTGCTATTGTTAAGAAAGTTTGTCCCATAGCATGTAGCTAAGAAATGCATACTTACTGGATGAGCCTAATGGCGAGTTCTTTTGTTGTACTTTAGCAGATTGTGGTGGAGGTTTTAATGCTGGAATGACAGACGATGGCTGAACAGTACATTCTTTGCTTTTCGAAATGCCACTCGACACAAAATTAACACTAACTGTACTATTTGGAGGATTTGTGTTTGCACTAGCTTCCTTCTGACCCAAGTGTTTCTCCAGCTCTGCTATAAACTTTGGGTCAAGCATTTTAACCGGTGATTCTATGTCTGTAACATCCGCAAAACCCTGTTTAGTTGTGTGACTAGGAGAGTCCTTGCTGCCCGGCCAAATAGGAACTTTAGGGGGAGAAGATGGCATCGCTAAGGGATCCAATTGAACATCGCTCGGCCATTGTGATTCCGCACTAGGATGAGCACTTTCTTGAGAAGAAATTGCTGAAATCTGTGTAGTAACATTGCTAGTGCTACCAACAGATGACGAAATAGCCAACACCTCTGGAGTCACATGAGAATAATAACGACTGGGACCTGAAAATGAAAATGTAGTTTCAGAAATTACTTTTAATACATATCAAACATTGAATTTATTTCAATACTACATTATTGATGGTGAAATCAACTCCATAATTTGAACTAATGCTATATGTAATGCTGACAGGATATTTTTGTATCTTTTTTTCTGTGCAAATTCTCAATACTTTGAAATAATGTTCAATTTCCCCAGAGAACATTGCCCATTGCAGCAGTTGGATTAACATTATTAAAACTGATTTGGGAAAAATTGAGGGTATGAGTCAGAGAGCTAGAGAATTAAAAAGAAAGCCTTTTGGAAAGAAATTAAATTAAGAACTGGTGATACTGAAATTCAGGAAATATTTGGTAGTTTTAAAAACAAAAAGTCACTATAACATTTATAGGGAATTATAATTGAAATGGGGAAGGAAATTAATGTAGAATATGAAGAGAAGTAACTGCATGGCTCAGAACAAGGGTAGTAAAACTGAACATTTTAGGAGAGGAAGAGATTTAGATCAACGTCCAATAAGCGGAATGGAAGATAATTACTGGCATGTGAAGAAACTAAAGTAATGAAAGGGAAATTAAGGATAGAAAAAGGTAAAATAAAGGCAAACTTACTAATACATGTAATGGTGGGAATGAGAACCACATGTAGCTTATTGCAATACACAAGAAAGAGAAAGGTTAGCTTGGATGAGAACAGGTACAATATTTCTAAAAGGATAAAGAAGTAGGGAAAAACAAATATGTGAATTGTGAGGGGAGTAGGAAAGTGTAGCAAATATGACACAGTATAAATAAGTAGCACAATGGAGAGAAACAATATGATTATAATGTAATTTACATAAGGTATATTTGGTGTGTAGTGGTGGTATAGTCGGCACAGCTTATTGAGATACCCCAAAAAACAATCTTGACATTTTCCCCCATTATGGTGCAGTTTGGTTATATTTGGTGATTTCCCATCCGTTGGGTTGCATTAGTGTCACCAACTGTTTGTAACATATAACCATGGTAAAGCTATGGCCATAGTTGGTGTTATTGCATCTGTTATGTTGCCAGTTTATGAACGTGTTGCAGAGAGGCCAACCGATAGATTTTAAAACAAGATTGTGTTTAGAAGCCGTATTAATTAATTAATCAATCAATCAATCAGTGGACGTAATAATCGTTTTTGCGTGGCATGTGTGGTGGTGGTATGCGTGTAATGGTGAGTGTGTGGTGGTGGCACTGTTTGGTGGTTGCATGTGTGGTATGGTGCTGGCATGTGTGTAGTGGTGGCATGTGTGGTGGTGATGTGTGGTGAAGTTGTGTGTATGGTGGTGTGTTGTGTTGGCATATGGTAGTTGTGTTGTTCTGTATATTGGCGTGTGGTTGTGGTGCTGGTTGGCACGTGGTGGTGCATGTTGGCATGTTGTGGTTGGTTGGTGTTGGCATGTGGTTGTAATGTGTGCTGGTGTGTATTGGCATGTGATGGTGGTGTGTGTTTTGGTGTGTGATGGTGAGTGTGTTAGTGTGTGATGGCATGGGGTGATGTATCATCTGGTATTGTCTGATGGTGTGTAGGCATGTTGTGTGCTTATGTTGGTATGTGGCAGTGTGAGTTGCCATGTGGTGGTGTGTATGTTGCCATGTGGTGGTGGTTTGTGTGTTGGCATGCGGTTGTCATTCGTGTGCTGGCATGTGTTGGTCATTCGTGTGTTGGCGTGTGGTCATTTGTGTGGTGGTATGTGGTGGTGTGTTTGTTGGCATGTGATTTTGTGTGTTAGCATGTCGTTGTGTGTCTTAGCATGTGGTGTGTGTGTTGGCATGTGATAGTGTGTGTTGGCATGTGATAGTGTTGTGTGTTGTCATTTGCTGGTGTGTTAGCATGTGGTGTGTGTTGGCATGTGGTGGTGGCATGTTTTGATTTAGTGGTGTTGTGTGTTGGTTTAGTGGTGGTCGTTTGTATGTGGTGGTGTGTGTGTTGGTATGGTTGAAGCTAAGCTAAACCCCCAGCGCAACAGCCCAGGAAGAGCCAACGCTTGTCGCCCAGACACTGTGTCCCCCACCTCTGCCCACTACAGGCGTCATGAGTGGGGTGCAATACTGGAGGGTGGGACATGGTCAGCACCTCGAGCTCTCCCAACCAGTTATGCAGCCTTTATGACCTGGGTTTGCAACTTCATCAACTAGCTCCTCAATTGGCCCTTCCTGGACCTAACGAGGTTGAGTGCACCCCATGCCAAACCTCCCAGTAGGGAAAAAATCCCCACACTGGTACCAGGAATCAAACCCATGTCCTCCATGCCAGAGGCAGGCGTGCTACCACTGCACTACGTTGGCAGTCACCTCAGAAACTACTGAATGCAATAATGAGCAACATCAAACCAAGTTAGACAGAAGGGGTGACCTGAGCCCCAAGGGTGTGATTACTGCTCTGCAATTACATTGTAGAAACAAATACTTTATTCAACAATGATTCTCATTTTACAGTTATTACTACTAATTTATACAAGTACTCTAAATTTGTTGCCACTTACCATAAATACGTGATGTGTCAAAAGGATCTGGAGAGCATGACCTTCCTTCTAATGTGGAATCATTGCTGCCTGAATTAATATTGCTATAATGGGAGTTATATGGACTGTAAGAAAAATTCTCATATGTATGTCCACTTGTATTTTCAATCCAGAATTCTGCAAAAACAAAATATATACCACAATGAAATATGCTTAGGTGAGGTATGTAGTTAGGGCAATGAATCTGTGAAAATTAAAAAATCCACAGTTATGTCATGTCAAACCATTTTTATATTACTAATATACATATTTATAATTAATCACTTTTTGATACGCTCATATGAAATGACCCTTGGACCCTACAGTTTATTGTATCTCTCCTTGAGCTCAGTATACAAATATAAAGAAATTGTCACACCAAAATTGCTTTCATTTAATTAGTTTAAGAGAAAAAAAATGTTTTGTAAACAATTTATCAATATTTTCAATTTTTTTCAGTGTGAGTTATGAAAAATATTTAATTTCAGTTCATTTATGTAATATTTTTAACTAGCATACAACAAATTTTAATACTTCAATCTCTGAAGGTCTCCTGAAAATTTCAAGCTAATAAGTTATAAACTAGGGTCCAAGAAGCATTTTGAATAGTGAAAAATCTAATGTGTTGCACTTACATGACTTTCTCTACTCTTGTACTAAACATTCTTATAAATTTACTCCTATATCTTCTTCCTGTTCAGATAAACATTTGTACAAATTATCTTATTGCTTATTTCCTTGTAGGTGCAAGGGGAATATTAGAATACAGTAGGCTTGGTGCGATAGTCAAACCATTTAAAGCTTTGAGATTCCGTTCTCTTTGCACACATAACATAAAAAAAGAACAATCATATTCCATTTCAAGAAAGTTTTAAGTTTTCCAAAACTCACACATATAACAAAGAATATCTCCAAAATGGTTCACCCTACAAGAAAATTTACTTAGATATAAATTGTGTATTTTAGCAAGATCTACATTTTTTGTAAAGTATGACTTGGTCTATCTGTAACGGTTTACCAGTTATGCAAAAGTCGTCCAGAGTAAATACGACTACAGGGGCTATAGCCAGAAAATTCAAAATATACATTTCATTTGTCATAAAAATATCTCAAACATATGACATTTTGAGAGGTAAAACTGGAACTTAAAAATTCAATGCCACAACTGGAGAAATACGGACTGGTTTGAGAATTTAATGCCATTCTGGCAGTTTGTCACAATAGCTCAATGGTTAGAGCAGCCGCCTGGTAAGTGGAAGTTCTGTGGTTCAAATCCTAGTTGTGGCATTGAATTTTTAAGTTCCAGTTCTACCTCTCAAACTTTGCCCACACACGGCTTGTGTGTTTAAAAATACCAACAGTAAGTTTGTTGGCATAAATAAATAATATGACATTTTAATCGAAATCATTAGAGCCATTTTCAAGAAAATCAAAATGTTTGAAAAATTTTCCATGTAAAGGGTAGTTTAGCGTGGGGCTATTTTCTTCAAAATCTTCATGTCGCATCCTTGAAAGTAATACTTAAATACCAAATTTGGTTTTTAACTGACTTCGTATTTGAGTTATGCTGTCCACAGACTGACAGATACACACACACACAGAGATCTTTTTCTAAAAATGCTTTTTTTGGATTCAGGGGGTCTCAAAACATATATTTCCGGTGAAATCTCAACATCAAATTTTTGGGTGGAATACAATACTTCCCCTACTTACCAGTAGAGAGAGTAAAAATGCTGGAAAAAAAAAAAAAAAAAAAAAAGAACTGAGAAAAACGAATTTTAAAGTTTAACAGTATGTTTTTGTAAATCCAATCAACTTAACATTCCCCAGCACCATACGTGGGACCCTCTGTTGCTTTCTTCTTGGCCTCAGTAGGAGTTTTTGAGAATTTTAAGTTTGCTTGGTTGTATCTTGATATGAAAATGTACCTTTTGCCTTTGCATTATTCACAACATTTAGAAATTTATTGTTCTTGGCTAACCTCTACACTATGCACTTTCATTAGTTTATACACAAAATACATAAAATATCAACTTGTTACGGCTTTACTATAGACTAACGAATAACTTAAAACCTATTAACTACCTAAACAATGTCTAATATATAACTGGAACACTGAAATACCCTGGCAAGATTACAGAATTACAGAACAGACAGCATTTCACTGTTTGGAAGCAAAAGATGTAAGATTTGTGACATTTCAGTTTGATATATTGAATTAATTTCAGCACAGCCAACTTACAACCTTTCTGAAGCAAAATTCCCTGCAAGAGACCAAAATCAAAGCCAGGGAAAACAAAAAATGAATTTCAAAGCTTTAGCGACTAAGTTTAGCGAGGAACACTCATCCACATGGGGATATTTAAATGCCCTTCTGGAGCTTTAAAAATGGCTGATATTCAAAAAACTAAAGTGTGCCGTTAAAGTGCAAAGTATAAGGGTAATAAAAAATTCAAAAAGTAAAAATAATTTTCAGCAATTTTCACCAATACATTGCTTTAAGGGCCATTCACAATTAAAATCAATTCAACAGAGTAAATCTTAAGCATACATTTAATTTCCCTTCTTGATTTCAGATTTATCTCCAAACATTTTCTTAATCAAATCCATTTTTTTGATCAACTGACTCCTCCAGTCTCCTGATCCTGGACATTCAAACAGAATGTGAATGGCAGCCACACTTAGGACATAGATTCCTCTAATTTCATTTATATCTATGGTGAACATTAAGTTCAATCTTGCAACACACCAATATAAGAAATAATGTAGAGACTACAAGCTTCACTTATCTTAAATATGTGAAGTAAGCTTTTAGAAACACTGATTACTTTTGTCAGATCTCACTGACATTCTCAAGATGACTGACCTTGGTCTCTTTTTTATATTTATCTGCTGTTGAAGTTACATAGCAATTCATGGCATAATCACAATTGCATATTATAAAAATACATATAAAAATTTGTATATGTAAACAAATACATATTGAGACAGAATATTGACTAATAGAAAATTGTTCATGTAAATATTTTTGTAAGAGTGTGTAAATTTCTAATTCTTTTAATTTGGGTGTATCAGGGACTTATTTCTTTTGATAATACTCAAAATAGACAATGTCTTCTCGTCACTTTGAATTCAACCAATGAGAACTGTTGCGCGGATGAATACACAAGAATGGCGGTGTTGCGTCATACCCACGCTAGGTACTATATTCATTAGCGTCTGTGACTTCAAAGTGTAAGGACGTATAATTGTTGATGGCGTGTGAATATGTGAATTACACACAAACTTTTAACCGGCATGGACGCTATCCAATTTTAAAAGTTATTAGCTAGCTGAAAGTGTAAAGAAAAGTGTATATAAAGAATAAATGTGTTTGTGAGAAAAGAACGTTGGCTTTTGCATTCCATTCTACGACCACCTCCCCTGCAGAAAAGAGTGGCGTCTGCTCTAACAAACTTTCCACCTTTTAGCAAAAACAGTGCTCCATTTGCCGCTATATTCACACTAATATGTGTTAACCATCATTTAGAATAAAACCCCCGCCACAAATGGCTTGCCCAACGTGGAGCGCGAATTTAGAATGGAATGCATAATTACGAGAACAAAGTGTATAACATTGAATGACGCTATCTCATCGTGCAGGAGAAAGACGCCATTAGACCATCGTCTGATATCAACAAAACATCGATACACGGAGAATCAACGTGGGAAAAACACCGGAGATCATCTGGCGAAGCCAACTACCCAGGAGACGTAAATAACCGGACGAAGAACCAGCAGAAAAAAAAAGTAGGATCCAAAATTTGTCTTTATTTTATTTCCATTTATTAATGCTACTTAGAAGTGGAAAAATAGCAGGACTTTTAACCAAAAGTGAATTAGATAAAGGAATTAAAATGTCGCGAAAAGAGATAGAAACAGGAGTGGGGGAAGGGGCAGATAGGCCTAGTTATCAGATAGGATTAGAGAGTGAGGAACAGGCGGAAATAAGCAAAGACCAAAGGTTAATGATGATGATGTTTGAAAGACTAGAACAGAAACTAGAACAAAATAAGGTAGAAATAGGTCAGAAAATGGAACAAAATAATGCAGAATTAAAACATGACATAGAACAAAGTTTAGGTCAGAAAATGAAACAAAATAACATAGAATTGAAACAGGATATAGAACAAAGTTTAGGTCAGAAAATGGAGGAAGTGAGAAAAGACTTAGAACAGAAAATGGAATTAGGAAGACAGAACTTAGAACAGCAAATAGAATTAGGAAGACAGGAGTGTAAAGAAAATATGAAAGTAATGGAAACTAATTTAAAATTAGTTCACAAAAACTTAAATGAAACAAAGGAAGCCTTAGAAGCTAGGATAGAAATTATAGGAGATAGGATGGGAAAGATAGAATCAGAGATGAGGGAGAATAAAATTGTGTTAGAAGGAGAAATTGCTAGATGTAGGGATGAAATAACAGAATGTAATACAAGTGTAGACTGTAAGATAACAAATGTAAAAGCAGAAATAACTGAGGAATTAAGGAAAGAGATTGAGGTAGTAAAGAAAGACATTATTAATGAAACTGTAGAACAAATTGTAATTCCTAAAATTAAGACAATGAATGATGTAATGCTTTCACAACAGGATGCTATAAATGATATGAAACAAAGCCACTTAGAAATAAAGAATGATTTAAAATCAATTTGTGAAGAAATGAAAAGAGGGAAAGAAAATTTGGCTAATGTAAATGATGTTGTGAAGGCATTACAAAGACAAGATGATTTAGATGTAAGTAATGTACAAGATGAGAGTTACTTGAGTAATGTACAAAATGTTGACTCACCATGTAGAGAAAGAGGTTCACAACCAAACAATGACACAACACATAACACATGTTACACCAACAGCATATTACATGAAATCACACCACCTACATTTGACGAGGAGAAGGGAGACGATCCAAAACTCTTTGTTAAAGAGATGGAAGAATACTTTAAAGTGAAAAGGATACCAAACGAGCTTAGGATGATGATAGTTAAGAAAAGCTTAAAAAACAAGGCATTAGAATGGCTCAGGTTAACACTAGCTGGTCACGAGTCTTATAGCTCATTCAGAAATTTATTCCTATCAAGGTATTGGGGCCCAGCTAAACAAAACCAAACTAGGGTAGAGCTAGCGACAGGTAGATACGATCCAGCCAAAGGGTTGTCATTAGTCGACTATTTTATGAAAGTAGCCAACAAAGGAAAGCTATTAGACCCCAATTTGTCGGAGGCAGAACTAATTGCCAGCATAACAAGACATTTCCCAGACACAGTGAGAACAGGATTAATTGTTGCGAGGCCAGTAGATTTTGCAGATATGATAGAACTGCTGACAGCCTTCGAAACACAAAATGGTCGGCCTAATGAGCATAGACATAGGAACGGTCACCCAAACTCACCCATCCTAAACCAGAACACGATTACGAACAACCAGAGTGAGGGAGAACATAGAAATACTAGGAATACCCATGAAAGGGGGAGAGGGGCACACCATTTCCCACAACCACATAATCATGGCGAGAGGATGGAGAACACAAGACAGCGGTACCACGACACGATACCGAGGGGTGAATCGAGGTACAGAACGCATAGATATGATCGTGGAAGACCAGGAGACCGTACCCATCAAGTGAATCATATACGATTCTGTAGGGAATACATGAACAGCCATAGGCCGTCGTACAATAGGGGTTCACGTCAAAGGGGCAGAAACCAAGGGAACACCGACAACGTAAGACAACAGGAACAGAATGAAAATGTGCCGGATAGGACCGATACTGCACAGAATACAGAAACGACGATCACCTCCAACATCCAGGAAAACTAAGTACAAGTCAACTTTGTGTCCCGGAAGTTGACCTGTGTGGCAGTAGGGGCAATATTGACCAATGTAATGTAGGTACCTTGAGAAGACAGGCGAGTGAAAGAAAGGAGATAACCAATCCACCAATGATTAGGCTGAAGGTATGGGGTATCGAATTGCCAGCAATGATTGATACAGGAGCCAGCACATCAGTATGTGACGAACAGCTGTTCCAGGAACTGATAACTAAAAGAAATGCTGAATTCTTGCCTGTGTGTGGAGTATATTGCAGCACAGCAATTGGCAAGAAGAAGGAACATGTTAAATACCAGGTAAGGCTGGTAATTGAAATCGGAAGTTGGAAGTTCGATTTTATTGCCCTAGTAATACCAAGATTGGATGCCAAGATAGGCAAATTTAGAAACATCCTATTTAAATTGCATGGTCGCGACGTAAAGAAATGGAAAATGATGGTACCAAATTCCTTACAGGACAGGGTCATTTTAGCATTCCACCACTCGATGCTTCACTCCGGTACTGAGAGGACAATGCTTGCCATCGAGGAGGTATTGTACATTAAACATCTTGGCAAGAAGGTCAGGAAGTTAATTTCCTCATGCGACCTATGCCAAAAGGCCAAGCCAATTAATGTAAAGTACGATGTCATCCCACAATCCATTGTGAGGAACGAGAAAAATGCATTGGTGTGTATTGACGAGCATGGAGAGCTGCCAAGGGGTAAAGGTGGAAACAGATACATATTTGTCATGTTTGATGTTTTTACAAAATTCACCAAAATATACCCCATTAAGAACATCAAAAGCAGAACATGCCTAGATAAAATCGTCAAGGACTACATCCCAAAATATGGGAGAATAAAATGTATTTTATCGGACAATGCGACCATGCATAAGAGCAAGTTGTTTCAGAACACCTTAGAAACATTAGGAGTAAAATTGTACTATTCCTCAGCATATTACCCCCAGGGAAACCCGACTGAGAGAATCATGAGGGATATTAGTATTTATTTTCGTTTGCTCTGCCACAGAGACCACACTTCCTGGACGGAAAAATGCGGATATATAGAGGAGGTAATTAACCATTCGGTGAACCCCACGACCAAGTTCGCACCTATCGAGCTAATGACCAACACGAAACCAAGAAAATTAGCAATTGACATTGACACTACCATGGCTGCCCAAAGAGAATTATCAGAGAAAGAAAAATGTCAATTGGCATTCAGAAGATTACAACAGAAGGCTGAAAAAGGGAGGAACAAGGTGAAAAGATTCGTCAGGAAATGGTCCCCACAAATTGGAGAAAAGGTGCTCTTAAAAAGCCACAAAGCATCCAAGGCATCTGAGAAGAGATCTGGAAAGATGGAACTATTGTATACTGGACCACTGGTCGTAACAAAACAGCTGGGTGACCACACGTATGAGCTACAGAATACAAATGGCAAGTTGGTGGGAAGATACCATAAAAATAAATTGAAGCCATACAAGGAAAGAACCAAATAGCCTTCGTCAACAAATGTGTAAGGCAGGAGTAGCAGAGATGAAAGAAGATAACAATTTTTGATTGGTTACTTATAGAAAATTATATTCAAAATAGGATTACAACAAGGAAGAAAATCGACATAGTCATTGGCTATATAGACCACAAAGAGCATTGTCAACAAAGACAGATGAGGACACTGATTGTCATTAAATAAATGAATCATAGCGACGGAAGATAATATGTTTTTGACATAAGGATGTCAGGGACAAAAGTAAAAATGAATCAATTATGATAAAAAAAAGATATAATATTTCGACACAAAGATGTCGAGAGTAAATTGAGAAGAAAAATAATACAATTACAGAATAATTGTAAGTATAGAAGTTTTCTCTTATAGGAATAAGAGACAAAGAAATGACAATTAGTGAAATGAGGAAAACCATAATCAGAAAAACAATGCCCATGAATTAAGATGAATATAGCCAATGCTAAGCTCGAAGAAATGTTGAACCAAACAACAATGAATAATAACCCAATCAAGAAAATTAGTACCATTAGTAACATCAGGGTTTAAGAACCAACTCAATAACCTGTCTATACATAACAAGCTTATAAGACAAAGAAGGCAAAGAACTGAATAAAGTATTGCCATAAACATGATCATAATCATTAGCTCAAAATTTGTATCCTGTTTTTCTCTCCTCATAGCAAAGAATACAAGTCAAAAACCACATGAAACACTTAAATTATATTTGTGTCAATGTCAAATGTACAATAACTGAGTATGTGTTGTATAAGAACTGAGTATGCGTTGTATAATAACAGAACATATGTATTATGATAGCAGGATATATTGTGCAATAACTGAATATGTATTGTGTAATAATTGGACATGTTGTGTAGTAATCAAATGTGTTGTACAACAACTGAATATGTATTGTATAATGACAGAAGGTGTGTTGTATAATAACAACATATATGGTATGATAGCAGGATATATTGTACAAGGACTGAATATGTATTACATAATAATTGGACATATTGTGTAATAACTAAATATGTTGTGCAATAACTGGATATGTATTGTATAATAACCGAATACATTGTGTAGTAACCGAATATGTGAAACTTATAAAGACATGTTGTATTATGTCAAAACAAAGGACAAAGACAAACAGTAAAGAAGACTGTAAAGAAAAAAAAAAAAAAATATATATTGTACAAAGTGATTGAATCATAGAAGTAGGGAGAAGTGTTGTATTGTGTTTCAAGATTGTAAATAAGGTGACAATTTGAAAAACAAAACAAGGGGCATATGAGACAGAATATTGACTAATAGAAAATTGTTCATGTAAATATTTTTGTAAGAGTGTGTAAATTTCTAATTCTTTTAATTTGGGTGTATCAGGGACTTATTTCTTTTGATAATACTCAAAATAGACAATGTCTTCTCGTCACTTTGAATTCAACCAATGAGAACTGTTGCGCGGATGAATACACAAGAATGGCGGTGTTGCGTCATACCCACGCTAGGTACTATATTCATTAGCGTCTGTGACTTCAAAGTGTAAGGACGTATAATTGTTGATGGCGTGTGAATATGTGAATTACACACAAACTTTTAACCGGCATGGACGCTATCCAATTTTAAAAGTTATTAGCTAGCTGAAAGTGTAAAGAAAAGTGTATATAAAGAATAAATGTGTTTGTGAGAAAAGAACGTTGGCTTTTGCATTCCATTCTACGACCACCTCCCCTGCAGAAAAGAGTGGCGTCTGCTCTAACAAACTTTCCACCTTTTAGCAAAAACAGTGCTCCATTTGCCGCTATATTCACACTAATATGTGTTAACCATCATTTAGAATAAAACCCCCGCCACAATATTATAAAATATATATATAAATCAATTGCTGTGCATTAGTCTCATAAAAACTCGAAAATGGCTTGACCAATTTGAATAATTTCTTTTTCATTTTGTTCAGCTCAATAATCAGATGGTTTAGAAAAGAAGAGCACCAGGAAAAACCCCAAAGAAACAGCCAAAAAATAAAAAAAGAAATTGAAACTGGTAATTTTGTATGGGAATTGCCATTTTGGATACATTCAATATATAACATTTGTGCAAACCTATTGTTTAAAAGCTGCGTCTATTACATTTAAAATCTTTTCGTAAAAAAAGGTAGCAGATTTTAAGAATAGACTTAGTTAAATTGAATTTATTTCTATTTTGGAACATTCATTTTGATCAACCATTCTGTCAAGGTAAACTGACTTTGCAGGCTTAGACATAAACAAAAAAATTCATTCCATTTTGTTTTAGCGAGACCCGCAGAATTAGGGCAGGCTTAGACATAATTACAAAATGTGTTTTAGCGAAAATATGCCCAGCGATTTCTAACACCCCGTCCATCATTGAAAAATATTGGAGAGCAAGAGGATTAATGACTGCATTGTCAGAAATCCAGCATTAGCTAACAACAACATTTTGCAAACATTCATTTTGGTCAACCATTCCATTAAGATAACTGACCTCGCAGGCTTAGAAATAAACAGAAAATTCATTCAATTTTGGTTTAGTGAGACTCGAGGAATTAGAGCATAACCACATAACCACTGGAACTAAATGGGGTGTTCAGAACAAATACTCTTGATTCAGCATACAAACATGTATATAAAGCCAATTGTCAAATACAGTGGTGAACTTCTTATAACTGCATCCCCTCAGCCTTAGCAATACTTGAACATACTCAAAATCAAGCTCTCAGATTAATAACTGGAGCAATTAAAACCACTCCAATTATAGCATTACAAGCCATAACATGCAATAAATCTATCACAATGGTACCTGAACAAGCTATTTTAACCTATGAAAAAGTTATGAGACTACCAGATAACAACTGAGAAAAATACCGTAACTCTATCGACACTTTAAAAAGTCAAATACGTGTAATACATAAAGTACAATTATACAACAATATAAATTATCCATCTGAAAGAACTATTCATTTGAATCAATAATCCGTTGAATATCCTAGAACAGGCCTGCACAGGGTTTCCGCTCCCGAAGCCGACTCGCGGCTCTCGAGCGGAGTACAGCTACTGGCAGCGCTCTTGTTTACGAGTGGACAGAGAGGATAAGTATCGTACAGTGCGTACTACTCGGCCACGATATGAATACTTTAAGGAAGACGCCACAGTTTTGTTTACTACCATAAGTCTAGGGATCTGCGCAGAGCGAGGGAACACGAGGGGAAAGGCAATACTGGGAATGTACAGTTGTACAATGACCTGCTGATGTCTTCACATTAGCAACTTATCCTTTCTTTCCCGGCACAATAAATATTATGCGAAAGAGCATCATGAAAGGGAAGATTTTTTGGTGGTAATTATTTGAAAAATTCGCATTAATTTCGCACAAATTTTCGGGTAAAATTGAGGAGCGTTTGTTATTATGTCCTAACTGTTCAACCATGGCACAAAGTTCTCTGTGCGTAACGTTTATTGCGGCGGCTTTGATGACACGGAATGTGACCTTATGAGATAACCTTTTATTGTAGCTTCACCGATTACATTGTCGAGATGCTTTCTTTGTCTCTGCCAACTCTTCTCACCGTGTGCACTCATATTATGGCTGACCAGTACACGAAAGGAAGTGCAAGGTTTCATAAATGATTTCTCAAAATGTTATTTTACTAATTTATGGTTAGGAAACATATTTTTTAAACAAACTGCCTTCTATAGCACGTACAAACTATTCATATGTTATGTCTCTTTACCAATACATCAAAACGTGGTTTTAAGTGATTGGCAGCTGAAAGAAAAAGTACTGACCTTAATGAAACGTCAGTCATAGATGTTCGATACCTGTTTTTATTTAAGTTCATGATAGAAAACAGTTGTTCACAGGCATACGTCGAACCAAACATTGAGATCATTTTCGCAGCTAGCCTGTGTAGTCGTGGATATTTTTGTAGAGGTACAGTCTTGTAAAAATCACTCAGGTTAGTGGTATTGTTGAAACGATCTCTAGCTCTTATATCACACTGAAGATCAATAAGTTCAAGTTGCAAATCATGAGACACCGTATCAACTGATGTTGAGAAAGGAATTGCGAGAATCTGAAATTCCTTCTCAAGTAAATCAAGGTTTTGAAATGTAGATTCGAATTCATTTTGAATATCAGTTAACACTTCTACGTAATCACTGAACACCGCTCCATCACAAGCACTTTGTAAAGTTGGAAAGTGAGCCATGTTGCCACACCGTAATTGTCTTATGAAAAGTATAAGTTTGCGACGAAAAGCCCGTAATTCATTCATCATACCTAGAATGAGCTGGTTCTTTCCTTGAAGAGAAATATTTAATTTGTTGAGGTGTCCAGTAATATCCACAAGAAATGCAAGGTTGGCTACCCAGGAGGGATCACTGAGTTCTGGTGTGGGTTTCCCCTTCATTTCAAGAAATTGACAAATGGCTTCACGAAGATGGTAAAATCTTTCTAACATCTTACCTCTGCTTAGCCACCGGACCGCACAATAATAGAGAATATCTCCATACTCTGCGTCGACATCATGGAGAAATTCTTGAAACTGTCGGTGTGTGAGTCCATGTGATTTTAAATAATTAATATGTTTTACCACTGTTTCCATCACAGTACCAAGCTTTGCTACTTTGGAACAGAGAACGTATTGATGAATGAGACAGTGGACTCCAATCACATCAGAGCCACCAGCATTTTTAACCTTTTTCCGAACGAAACTTACAAACCCTGAACGTTGGCCACACATTGCCGGAGCTCCATCTGTTGTTACGGATACCAGGCGATCCCAGGGTAGTGCAATGCCATTTAAAGAATCCTCAACACTGTGAAAAATATCTTCGCCTGTAGTAGTGTCTTTTAATGGGACAAAATCTAACAATTCTTCTGTAACGTGGAGATTATTGTCTACACCACGCACGAACATAGCTAGCTGGGCTGTATCAGATGCATCTGTTGACTCATCAAGTGCTAAAGAATATACCACGAACTGTGTTGCCGTTTGTATGAGTTGAAGCTGCACATCTTGTGCGATGTCTCTGATGCGGCGAGCAACTGTGGTACGTGAGAGTGGGATCGATTCAAACTGATACACTTCGTTAGGGCACAATAATTCTGCAGCATTAATCATACATTGTTTTATCAGTAAACGGCTTAGTTGCTAGTGCAATATTATATGACAGTTTGTAACTCATGCGCAGCATTGCCTCATTAAACACTGTTGATTCACCACACTCCTGTAAATAATAAATAAATAAATAAATAATATTCATATTCATACATATTCACATTCACAATGTTTTCGTGATATTATAAACATGGAAACTAACTCCACTAGTAATAAAGTATTATGAATTCCAACCTACCTCAGGTAATAATGCATCCTTCAACTCTTGAACCTTTTTACTGCGATCTTCACCAACAAGCTCACTCTAAACATCTTTATGCGTTTTGTCGTAGTGGCACATTATATTATGCTTTTTTCTACCTTTCAAAATTTTCTGACATATAAGGCACTGAGAATTTGTTCCAGCTGCTATGAAAAAGTAATCGCTTTCCCACGCAACATTGAAAGTATTTGCCTGATGGTCACTTTTCCGCCTTTTGGATTCCTCCATTATAGAAGGATACGTAAGCAGGGAGCGTTAGCAACCGGCTACACACAACACACAGTCCACTAGAATCTAGTGACTAGTGACTAGACTGCTGCTTTAAAACTGCGCTACGTCATCCTTCTCTATCACACTGTCAGCACTCTGCGAGCTGTCATTGTGGCTCGCCCGCTCGTACCGAGCGTTCGCGCTCAAAGAGCGCTGTTTGTGCACCCATGTCCTAGAACATCATCTACATCTACTTGAAAATTTTACAAAATAAGATTTCACTCCTACAGAAGCTAAACAATATGCCCTTGAAACCATCTATTTAAGATTTCCGGAAGATGAATGGATTCATATTTATACCTATTTGTTGTTAGCTAATGCTGGATTTCTGACAATGAAGTCATTAATCCTCTTGCTCTCCAATATTTTTCACTTCATAAATATTGAAGAGACTTAGCAGTAATAGTAACCGCTTTTTAGAGAGGACCATATTTTTATGTTTTGGCGGTTACATTGCTCTCTCACAACCCCCAGAATGTCTGGAGGACCACACCTGTCGTTGGTTTACGGGTCTCACCGACCTGACCGGGAGAGTTATCAAAATAAATTCACCAACCATATCCTCTGATTACCAATCAGAGGACGTATTACATGCCATGACAGGTCAGCATGTTAGGGGTTAAGAGTTTATAGTTAAGAGTTTATTGTTGTTAGCTAACAACAATATTTATACCTATGGCTCCCTTTACAGTCAAGATGAAGATGCAGGTGCTGGTGCCACTTGCAAGTTATTCTCCTCTTATAAACATACTGGAGACAATTCCAACTTTGATGGATGCTATCTATGTATCATTACAAAATTCAATTAGACAAAACAAATTTACTAACAGTCTGAGAGGTAGAACTGGAACTTAAAAAAAAAAAAAAAAACAACAACAACAACACCACCACCAACAGTGTTTGCTGGCATAAATAATAATTACTGACAGTCTTCTTATCTGATTTGAAAGCTGCAATTCAAGCTATATCAACAGATTATTCAAAAACTGCAAAATATATGGAATACATAATATATTAATTCAATTACAAAAATTACGTAAAACAATATTTTTCCAATGGATTCCAGCTCACTGTGGAATAACTGGCAATGAACAAGCGGACATGTTAGTGAAGAAAGGATCCAGAATTATTTAAGAACTAAAACAAAGATCCCATTTGTGTGAACTAGGCGAATAATAAAAAATACATTTACATTGAAATTTGAAAGATATCTCTTCTCTTTTGAAATTTTCTACTGGGAACAAATGGAAACAAAATTCAGCTCAATCCTAAACTCTCTAAGAAAATCAACTGTCGCTATTTTTTGTCTTCTCGTAAGCCATGATTGTCTTGGTAAACATCTATACAGAATAGGATTAGTAACCTCTCCCATAAAAAACCATCTAGCAGTAGGTGAAGGTCTAAAGATCAAAGAAGATTTAATCTCCAAATATTGGGAAGCCAGATAGAGAATGATTTTATTATTAACTCCAGAGCATTACTTAAACACACGTATGCATGCACGCACACACACACATTCAGATCGTACACAATGCATATAATATTATTGAACACAATGAAGTGGAGTTAGGTTGATTAGGATTGATAATTACTTATGAAGAGTTAGAATCAAATCAATTCTGTGGTACAAAGTTCACTGGGTCATCTAGTATGTATAATAAAAATACAAGTTGTAAGTGATCATTTATTCAACCTAACTGTTCCTTAGATAATTCTATTCTTGAATATATACTCCTACTTAATTCTTATAACTTATAACTAGAGCTCGGGTTTTTATGTAATTACATATTTTAAATCCTGCATAATATTTCAATGAGAAGTAAAAATGTTGGCGAATTACATCATTTGGGACTCCCTTACAAATTTTTATTTTACATTTTTTTTTACATATTTTGCACAATTTTACATATTTTAACGATGTTACATAAAACGTACATGTTTTCTGGGTTTGTTACAATTTTATTATTTTTTAAAAAATATTGTAGTCACACTATAAACTACTGTTTTCACAAGTTTTGCTGAAAGCAACAAAAATCAATCTGCGAAATGGGATATAAGTTAAATTAAGAATGCGATAATAACCGCCTCGCCTCGTTCTGATTGTTGTCCGTTTATATCAAAGAAGGTGTCGCTCGACAATGTTGACCTCCAGTGTCACGTTTCTTGTAGCGCTTTGGGCATTTACAAGGACTGGAGAAATTGATTTTTACCATTGATACCATTGTCGCAGTAGTCGGCATCTTGTAATATAATACTGCGAGGAAACAAAGTGAGCCGCTGGACAATCATCAATATAGCGAGGCGATAATACTGCAGTTAGTTTCTTGCAAGTCTTAGTAAAATGGCATCAGTTGCATCCTTGCTATCCCGCAAATTGAACTCATGGGTGAAATTAGATAGCACCATTACAACGACTGAAAAGTAATAGTCTGTCAAGCATGCGTTAAAAGAATAGGCTGTTCCATGAAATCTCAATTGGTGCAACATATCAAAAGTGCTCTTCACATACGCAACAAACACCTACAGTCTTCTAGAAAGCAAGTTCTGTTGACACAAATGCAACAGGAACCGTGCGGAAACTATTTTTAAAGACTTGTGCAGTGCAATGGTTGCAGCTAATATTCCGTGACATTAACTTCAATTTCCTCAATTTCATTCCTTTCTAGAAAAATATTGCAAGAAAGTTATTCCTGACGAATCTACTCTGAGGAAAAAGTATCTTCATGTGTGTTATAAAGAAGCAGTTGCTCATATACAGAATGAAACTGGAGACTTCTGTATTTGGTTTGCCGTGGATAAAACTACAGATGACATGGGTCGGTAGGTACATAGCAAATTTAGTAGTAGGAAAACTAGATTCTGAAAGTCCAGCAAAACCATTTCTAATCTGTTGCAAGGTGTTACAACAAACAAATCATTCTACAATTGCAAAATTTGTAAACGATGGAATGAAGATTCTGTGGCCAGAGGGTGTGTATGAGGAAAATGTTTTAATTATGTATTCAGATGCCACAGCGTACATGATTAAAGCTGCTACTGCCCTTAAGGTTTTCTACCCGAATGTACTTCTTCATCTGCTTGGCCCATGCATTGCAACGTGTTGCTGAAGTAGTAAGAAGTAATTTTCCCTGTGTGAATAAATTGATATCAGCAACAAAAAAGGTCTTCGTGAAAGCACCGCACAAAATTCAGTGCTATAAAAATCATCTCCATATCCCTTTGCCTCCTGAGCCAGTAGGTACTTACAAGGTGGGGGACGTGGTTAGAAGGTATGAACTTCTATTGTGAACAATTTGAAGGAGTCCAGTCAGTGGTGAACAGAAGTAGCTGTTTCCATACGTGAATCTCAGGACATAGATGCGAAAGTGGCAAACTCCTGTGCTTACATCAAAAGTAATTACGGCTGGTTGCCTAGCACCATCAAGCAGTTGGAAACATTAGATTCCGTTCTTCACAAATCTATGGATTTAATGGAACGTGCATAACAGAAGCTTAGTGTAGTTGTAGGAAGGAAGACAGGTGAAAAATTCAAAGCTGTTCTAATCAGGAATCCAGGGTACTCCACACTTGTGTCCGTGTTTAAAGTGCTAAATGGTGACTGTGGCGATTTACCAAAACATTTCTCTGCAAATGAGATTCCTATGCTAAAATATGCTCCTGTTACTCCATCTGACGTGGAGAGAAGCTTCTCTGCTTATAAGAACATTTTATCTGATAGGAGACAAACAATGACCCCTGAAAATGTGGAAAAGTATATGGTTATTCACTGTACGTTGAAAGAAACAGAAGACTTAAAATAAAAATGCCTCGTTCATTGTGTGTCAAGAGATAGAAAACTGAAAATGCATCCTCATGATAAAATTTAATTATTTTGAATTGATTGTTTCATTCATTGATAAATTGGTTCAGTATTTCAACATTGCTTTACCCTCTAAATTTAAGTAAAATAATTACGTGAAATGAGTAAGTTTAATAAACATAACCCAAAACACATATTTTTTATTTCATGATTACCTGCTTGAAAATAAATTTTAGGTAAATTCTGCATGAAACAAAACATTTTCCCTATAATAATTCCATATTTAGTAAATTTTAACACATTGTAATTAATTTATGTACTTATAGACTCATCAAATCACAAAATTCTGGGTAATTTGCAGTCTGCATTTAGATTTGAGGTGGTAATCTTAGCATTTAGATTACATAATTTTACATATTTTGTTGATATTACGTATTTTATTACATATTTTGATGTTTTTTGTTACATAAATATGTACATATTTCACACCTTGATATATAAAAATCCGGGTTTTACTTATAACTAATCTTTACTTTATCTTTCATCTAAACAATATTTACTAATTTTAATAATATAAGAAATTACCTCCTATTTTAAAAATCAATCATTTGAATAGAAGCCCTCTTGAATATGGTATTTTTTTAGTTATTTTCTAAATCTGTTATTACAGCTTATCAATTTTATATTTTAGGAAATTTATTGCACAGTATACATGAAGCTACCGATGATTTATTCTTATAAATGTCCAATCTATGAGATTTTATATGAAAATATTGATGGATTATGCTTGCTTTTCTGTTAATACCTATCCACTCACAATTTCAATGATGTTAAAATGCTTCACTGTTTACTGTCACTTCCAATAACTTAACATGTGATACAAACAGTAAAAATGTTAAGAGCATTTATGTGCTCCTTACCTTCCTCATTGGCATCTATGGGCTCATCCAAGATAGAACTGGCCTGTGCAGACTGGGAGGATGCTTGAGGTGCAGGAGATAAGACCTCTACTGGTGCTATAAGATCAATAAGCACACCTTCATCTGAACTGGAAGTGTTCTCCACAGCACTGACTGTCATGTTTTGCTTTATCTGACAACCTGCTGTCATTTCATTTGTAAGTTTAGAATAACTGAACTGTTTCTGTGCACCTCTTCCTTTCCCTGTGGAAATATGTTTCCTATTAAAAACTATATAGTATTGAACAATTTCTAGTGGAATACATACATTACTCTTAAAGTACAGAAAAAAAAAAAAAAACCCTTGTCTAACACTTAACTGTATTAAAATAGCAATTTAGCTTCACTTATTTTTAAAGCCTAATTAAGAATGGTTCACAACCACCCAATAGCGGCAACCAGAATGGCATGCAAGCCAGCACTCAACATTTTGGTTCACAACAGCCTGGCAATAAGAATGGGAAGACATATTATCAATCAGCTTATCAATAGAAAATGGAGGTCGATATTGCACACTGGGAAGTCATGTTTCTAACTGACCAACCAAATTTTTTCTAACTTGCGACTAGACAGAGCACTAGTGGCTGTTTCATGCCATGACTGCCTTGAATAATTTCTACAGCAAAATGTCTAATATGCACAGCATGAATTTAACGTGATGTGCGCCGCTACGGGAACAAGTAAGTTAAAAATTGACCAAGACTTCTTTCACATTTCCACAGCCCAGGAAAACTTCCCATGAGCATGCCCATTTGAATAAATGTATTTCAACTTTCTTGTTCTGGTTGTCATTACCGACGGTTGTGAACTAGCCTTTATACTCAGTATATGTTTAGCGTAAACCTCTTTACTATGAGCTATTTAGCTGCTGTTCATATATTATTTTTACCTTTTCCACCATGTACATACCAAGTAGAAATGGTATTGCATTCCACAACATGTCAATGTCGAGATGTCTCTATAAACACACATTTTGAGGTCCCCTAAATCCAAACAATTTAAATAAAGGTCTGTAAGTGCACCCATGTGTGTGTGTGAACATCATAACTCAAAATCAAAGTTAGTAAATACCAAGCTTGGTAATTAATATTTATTTGTACCAATCAACTTATCTAATCCCAGGACATAAAGTACTTATGTTAGTAGGTCGCCATTGGGGTGATTGTGATGTGAGACTGCCTTTGTGGTTTACTGGGAGAAATACGAATTGGTTGGAGAATTCAATATCATTCTGGCAGGTTGTCATAGTATCTTAATGGTTAGAGCACCCATCAGGTAAGTGGAGGATCTGTGGTTCAAATCCCAGCTGTGGCATTGAATTTTTCAGTTCCAATTCCACCTCTCAAACCAAGCTTGATATTTAAGTTTATCTTCCAAAAATGCAGCACTAAGATTTTTAAGAAAATCCCCTCATCGCAAGCGGGATGGCTCAGGTGGTAACATCTGTGGCCCATGCTTGGGAGGTCATGGATTCAATCCCCATAGATGCACACTCTGACAGGGATATTTCCATGGTTTTTCCAGTCACTTAGGTGACTACTGGGATGCATTAATCTCTTCTTCATGGATTCCTTTCCCTTCATTTTTCATTTCCCTCCCTTCTCATTTTTCAGGTTTGACGGATAGCATGGTACGTTCTGGCGAATGTGGACAGATGGTATAGATGCTTGTGCACTGGAACCTCTTTACTGGTCCACCCTGAAAGTTGCTGTCCAGACTATAAGGGTTGCCTTGTCACCCTTCCCTGGGTAGAGGAAACACTTCAATTGTGTGTTAGGTGCCAATATCTGTAACTGTTAAGAGACTTCTGTGCATCTCTGGGGTTCATTGGATCTGCTCTCCGACAAGACTCGATCCATATTGGGTCACAGTGAGTCCAATTGACGCACGCATGCACGCACGCATGCACGCACTACACCACACACACACACACTACACCACACACACACACGCTACACCACACACCACACCACACACACTACACCACACATACACTACACTACACACACACTCCGAAACGACTCTTTATATCAACAAATTCTTGAAAATGTTTATTTTCTCACAAATAGCTCTTTCAGTAATAGAGGGTAAGACATTCAACAGAATAAAGTTGTGAAATGTATCATTAAAGGATCTGCAGCCAGAGTATAACAAGAAGGATGAATATTGGAAGGGCTTAATAGGATGAAAAAACAATGCCAGAAGTAGAGAGAACAGCATAATGTAACAGAATTATTCCATAACTATGAATGCCTCAAAATTCCTCTTACCTTTTTTCCGATCTGGGAGTTTTGGTGCAGGCCCAGGATCCTGTGCCATTCCTAGTACATCTGGTGGTTCCATTGGATTGCGGAGGTACACCTCATCAATATAAGCAGGACTACCCCAAGATTTTCCATATGGTGAACCATGACCTATTGGATTAATATAATATTAACAAGATCTGCATTACTGGATTACCATTTATCTAACATGTGTATGATAAGTATTGAAAATTCAAATCAATGGCTGACACCACAGAAAACTTGTTTGAAATAACTTGTTGTTTTAAAGGGATCTACAGTTTTTATGTAGTACATTTCTCTCTATATAGAACTGACAACATATAACTTTTTCATATGCAATGAAAACATAAATTCTTTAATACCTATAATTGATAATTAAATCTGCTGAGACTTTTAATGTGAAGCACTTTAAAAAATTCAATAACTGTACACACAGGTTCTAAACACTCGTAGCATTACCATCTCAATAACAGTACATACATGAAACATATTAGGTTTTGTTTGAAGCAGATATTACGTATATAACGAAATCTTTAAGTTGAACAATCATTCATGACAGTTTGATTTTGTTAACTGAATGTTTATTATTATTTAATGTCATCAATTTGTGGAAATTATCAATTATCATTATTGTTGACATTGTTTCAATATTATGATCATGCTTATATAATTAGCAATTGTTTTGCATCATATGTACAAGGGGAGGTTTGAAATGTAAATTAATGTTGTTATTTATACCATGACCACAATGACCTTCAAATTGTGTATACATGACACGGACACATGTCATTGAAATAATTGTGATGAAACAAGAAAATTTATTGTTAAGGATGACAAGAGCCAAACGATATCACTATAGTGTAACCAAGTAATATTGATAATAAAAGCTGTGCAGCAAAACAAATTCTGGAGTTTAATTTGAAAAGTTAAGTATACGCTTTATTCTCTGGCCACCATCTGAGAAGAGATAAGAGTTCTCGCTGCTCATTAGGTAACTTTGTAAAAGCAACTGTGCCATGTTTAGAATAAAGATAAAGATAACTATAGCTCATCTCAACCTTAGAAGACAGTACACGTTAAACAGGATGCAACGTTGCAACATGTACTATATGTATGCCTTATTTCATCTTCGAACTGCAAATCATGTAAGAACCGACTCAGAGTGGCCCTTGAGAAATTTTGTAGGATATCATCACCGTGATGATACCGTGACAAAATTATATTCAACGTGGGTGGCATATTTTCAAACACTATCAAATGAACAATTTGCTACACTCCGTTTTGCACTATTCCATCATGTTGCGTTAACCTAGCGTTTTGTGTTGTCCTGTCCTGTTTGCTTTCTTTTTCGTGGCATTCTTAGAGGTCCTTTCATTACTTCCTTTTTAATCCTGTACACTACTGCTTCTAAACACCCGATAGCCTTACCTGTTACCTTTACTTCCTTATTATTTATTAATGCTCATTTGATTTGAAAAAATCTAACAGATTCATAATTATTTGGTGCACTTTACTTCTTAATTTAGCAATATATCCTCTCTTCCCGGCTTCCCCCTCCACAACTACAAATATTTACGAAAAATGTTAAATAAATAACGTAATAGCACTTCACAGGTAACATACAGTATAAACACACACTTCTTTACAAAATGATGTTAACTTTTACTGCTGCCTTGTGTCTAACGATTGATGCCTTTTACCTGAATAGGTGAATACCTTTTGTTTGTCTTACACAATAAAAGAAAAAGGTTGCAGGCATCTGGTTTATTTTAAAAACTGTCTCTAACCCTCCTCAACATTTGCTCTCGCTTTGTCCCCAATGTAAACTCAATAATAAAAAGTTTCCCACTGTGTAACTTTTGCAGTGCACAGATATAAAATGTTCCAAAAACATTTAATTTAAAAAATTGTAACACTTAATAGAGTATACAAAAAGAATTTAAAGTAGGCAGGTGATGACACTATAGTTTACTCTAGCTAAGAAAAAAATATAAACATAGGCTAGCAGTTAGTTTATTAGTTAGTGTGTGATGAGTATAGAAACAGCAAAAAGAGTTTTACTGAAAAAAACTTTTTCTGTAGAAATTTGCACCTATAGAGGTGTATAACGGCCCTAAAAAGGATATAACCTATTAGAGAAAAAATTCTACATAGAATAATGTGTTCAAACTTGAAATTTATAACAATATTTACAACATGCTATTAGGAACCTGGCAACAGCACAAGAGTAGAATAGGACGAAGCTAATGGCAACTCATATGCGCTAGATAGAGACAGATATACCCCATTTAACTCCATACAGTCATCTAAGGGTGAGACAATCTATAGAATATAAATAATCTCAACTGATTAGATTTATTATTCAACAAGTATTGAATCTTAGAGAGCATTAGAAAGAGTACAGTTAACCTTTACATTTCAACAAAATGAACCTACCGGTGTGTATGAATGAATTCTGCAATGGTTTGCTGATGTCCTCCACAGCCTTTTTCCTCATTGGGTCTACAAGACATCTTGGGAACTGACCAATGCTGAAAGTTCTTTGATTCTGGCCTTTCCACCAGTACAGTTCTGGCCTGCAATAATGTAAAGCATTAACTAATATAAACACTGATGATAAAATACTTTAAATTATGATCAAATTGCGCAAGCCTTCACGGCCAGCGTCATAAAATACAAAATGAATAATTATGGTGATGATGTTGGCAGTGGCAGTGGCGGTGATAATGATGATAATAATAAATGCTGGAAGTTGACAACAGTGTTGTTGGATCACATTAAAATAGGAATTTTGAGTCAATTAATAACACTAAACAACACTCCCTTTTAAATTTTCCCGGTACATGTTTTGAAGGCTAGCTTTCCTCCATTATCAACCAGACATCGACTGAAAGGCGCAAATGGCAACGCACAAGAAACCGGGTACATAAAGTCAACACAGCCACACTAAATAGTCAAGTCAAAACGAGACTCACACAAATAGCTCAACACCAATGGGATCATACCCTCGCACAACTCCGACCAGGCGGCGCCGCCATATGGCAGCTAACTAAAAGATTAATCAAAGAACCATTGAACATTCCACCCCTTAAGAAGACCAACAGCAAACACGCGGAAGAAGACATAGATAAAGTGAACATACTGGCAGAAACTCTAGCTAAAGCCTGCGCACCAAATCAGACCCCAGTTGACCCTGCACATAATACTCAACTCGAAAACAACATGCACAATGTGTTAATGCAACCAGTCCACAACAAAAACAAAAGAACCAATAAAGGCGAGCTCCTCTGGATAATTAAACACCTTCAGGATGCCAAAGCCCCAGGACCTGACAAAATACCAAATTTGGTACTTAAACACCTAACCGTGGTGGCTCTAGAGCACCTAAGCAACATTTGCAACTACTGCCTAGAGCATGGATATTATCCAAGCCCTTGGAAAACAGCCGATGTGTTAATGTTTCCAAAACCCGGGAAAGATAGAACAAACCCCGCCAACTATAGGCCCATAAGCCTACTTAAGACTATCAGCAAGGTAGCAGAGAAAGTAACACTGAAGAGAATGACCGCACACATTAAGGGACACGATATAATAATCCATGAACAATTCGGCTTTCGAGCGCACCATTCTAGCACGCTGCAGATAACACGAAATATAGAATACATTACCCAGGGATTCAACCAAAATAGGTCAACAGGACTAATATTCTTGGATATACAACAAGCTTTTGATACAGTACATCACCCAGGATTCATATTTAAGCTCAAGGAATTAAACTTCAATGACAGCATGATTAAGCTACTAACGCACTACCTAACCAACCGGACTTTCTCCGTAACGATACAAGATGCTACCTCTGATATCAGACCACTAAGGGCAGGAGTACCCCAAGGGAGTTTAATCGGGCCGACATTGTTTAACCTATACATTAACGACATCCCCAAAACTAACAATACCACACTCTCAATCTACGCCGATGATACGGCCATACCAGCGCAATCCTGGAAACCAGAATTGGTAACAACCAGACTACAAGCTGTATTAAACGAACTCGAACCCTGGCTTAACAAATGGCAAATAAAGGTAAAAACGGGAAAAATGCAAGCAGTACTATTTTTCAAAAGATTTAAACATGTGAACTGCAACGCACCACTAAAACTATATGGTACAACAATCAACTGGACCAATCAGGCCAAATATCTGGGAGTCACTCTAGATTCCAAGTTAACATTTGCTGAACATGTGAAATTAATAAGCCAGAAGGCCAACACCCAACTGGGCAGGCTCTACCCTCTCCTTAATAGGAACTCCAAGCTCAGCAAACAACTAGGTCTCAGCCTGTACAAAACACTTATCCACCCAGTGTTTACGTATGCAGCACCAGCGTGGGGACACTGCACCAAGTCCCATATACAACAACTGCAAACGCTGCAAAACAAAGTCCTGCAAACCATAACCAAGGTACCACAAACGGCACCACTGGATGTGATACATAGAGAATTAAAGATGCACACAGTGGAGGAATTTATTAAGCAGCTAGCCTGCAATATGCAATATGTACGAAGCCGCCAAAACTAACCACAATCCACTAATTCAACTACTGGGACAGTACACCACAGATGCTAATACGCATAAGAGGCCTCTATCACTCTTTGACAGAACAATACCTGTAAACAAACACGCCGCAATAACAGCGACAGACATAGCCCGGCACCTCAGTGCACTAGTTCCACCCTGATTGACCAGATAGCCCTCAAGTCCCCAGATGGATGATCTTCCCTGCCAGGGCAGACAGGGGTCACAGGGCAACCCCACTTATGTCGAGCCTCAGTCACCCAACAGGACCACGAATATGACAAAGTCTCATTACTGGAACTCCTCATCCCCCCCCCCCCAAAAAAAGAAGAAGAAATAATAAACAAAAGAATAAAAAAAAGATATATATATGTATATAAAAACAGTAAAATAATAAAAACAAACATAGTGTATATAATATTTATCAGCCCCTATTGCACATGTGTTTCAGGACAGGCAGCGCTTGCTGTGCCGGTACCAAGCAGCTCCCTCTCCGGCTGCAGCCACGACTCAGGTACGTACTCCACAATTTTCTCTTAGCACGACACCTTACCCCAATTCCTGCCTTCAGCATGCAGAATAACCCTCCACTAACACTTAGGTTCCAGGCCTGGGCCACGTGCCAAGACCTGTACCTAACCCCACTCTGCCTGCATACTCTCTTAGCACTACACCTTAACCCAATTCCTGCCTTCAGCATGATAACCCTTCACTAACACGTAGATTCCAGGCCTGGGCCACGTGCCAAGACCTGTACCTAACCCCACTCTGCCTGCATACTCTCTTGTATGCAGATGCTTTTTTAGAGTTACCCACTAACATCAGGTTTGCTTCGGCAGTACTTGACATAACAGCACCTGACTTTCTCTTCCATCCTCGTAGAGTAGACGTAGTGCATGGTAGGAGAAGCGATGTATATCCCTTTCGGATGATCGTCACCTGGGCTGGCGGAGGTGGGGCCAGTCAAAAAAAAAAAAAAAACTGTAGAGGCTGGTTCCCAGGGCTGGTATCTCCTGCAGACTGCTCTGGTGGTGGTTTTAAGAACTTGTATAGAATATTGTTTATTGTCACATAATGTTTACATGGTGAGCCTAAACTGGTAAACTGGTGATTCGTCAAGATATAAAAACAGATTTAGGATAAAAGAGAATATGGATTGCCTTGTGCTATACCAAAATTGAAAACGTGTCTTTGTTTTTCCAGATGAAGATCTGTTCCCATGTTGACAATTCTTGGTTTCCTGATGTGTTTTGATAATTTTGGATCTGGATTAATGTTGTGATTTCCTTTCCAAAAATGGGTGGCAACTACTGATTTTTCTAAATGTTTGTGATTTATACATCTGAAATGTTCTTTTGTTCTCATTTTCAAATTCCTCTTAGTTTTTCCTATATACACCTGGTTGCACTTATTGCATTCTATTTGGTAGATTCCAGATTTTTTATTTGCTGCAATGCTGCCTTTAGGTTTGAGTTAAGTAAATTTTTAACGCTATATCTGTTGATTGGAGCCAATTGTATATTGTATTCTTTAAAAATCTTTTTGAACTTCTCAAATGTCTTTGGGTGGTATGTGAATTTTTTGAATGGCATTTCTTCTTCGGTTTGCTTAGGGTGATTGTTTCTTTCACTAGTTCTTCTTTTTGCTATATTCACTTTTTTTATATCCAAGATTTCCAGAAGCTATTAACTTCTGCAATTCTGCTGATTTCTTTAAGTTCTGTTTGATATTCCTGTGTTGAAAGTGGTATGTTCTTTAGTATGTGGATTAAACTGTTGAAAGCTGGTTGTTTGTGTGGTCTTGGGTTGAGCAATTGCATTTTATATAATTCTGTCTGTGCTGGTTTTCTGCAGATCCCAAAGGTAATTCTGTTTTTTGTTTTTATGATTTTTAAATCTAAAAATGGAAGTTGCCCATATATTTCTGTTTCTATGGTGAATTTTATGGTTTTTTTCCTGTAGGTTTAGCACAAAAACTGCTAAACCTATACTGTAACAGACACAGTACAGACAGTATTCAGACATAGCTATCCTGTCTTCCACAGTTCATTATTATGCCCGGTTAAGTTGTGAAGCAATAAAGATTTTCAAACATAATACTTTAATAGGAAGGAAGAAACAAAGCGCTAAAATAAAGCTTGACATCCAGCATTATACAAAGCACGCAAAAAACCTGACCGGAGACAAAGTCATAGACCAGCTTCAGCTACAATAAATACCAGCCCTTTGACAACAATGGAAGCCCCCACTTTAAACTGGCCCACAGAGCAGCCAAGCCAATAAACAAATACCAGACCAACCATCATATGCCCACACATGCTAAGCATATAAAACCTGTGTAACCAAACAGCTCCAATCAGTTCGCCGAAAGTAGCAGAGTACTACGGTCACACCACTGATGTTCAATGCAGTTTCGAATGAAACGTATGGAAGAAGAATTCCACTACACCAAGGCCCACAAGCCCGAATATTCATTCTGTATTTTACTTCAAATTATGTTTTTGTAAGAATACAAGTTTTTATTAAAAGATGCACTGTGGAACATTCATATGAAAAATGGCCTTGGATAGGAAAATTTTTTAGATTTCCAGAGCAAACATTACTTTCTGTAAAAATTACACAAACATGGAACCTGTTATAAAGAGTAAATCATGTGTACACAAAAACATTTCACATATCATCTGTGTTTGTAAAACATAACATATTTAAACTCAAAAATACGAACTGGTTTGAGAATTCAATGACATTCTGGCAGGTTGTCACAGTAGCTTAATGGTTAGAGCACCCGCCTAGTAAGCGGAGGGTCTGTGGTTCAAATCCCAGCTGTGGCATTGAATTTTTAAGTTCCAGTTCTACCTCTTAAGTTCTTTGTATATTACCACCACCACCACCGCCACCACTCTTGTTACTACTACTGTTGTTGTTGTTGTCGTTATTGTTATTATTATCATTATTATTATCATTACTATATTATCATTATTATTATCATTACTATATTATTATTATTATTATCATCATCATCATTATTATTACTTCTACTACTAATACTACTATTATTACTATAATTATTACTATTATTACTATTATTGCTACTATTATTACTATTATTATCGTTATCACTATCATCATCATTGACTGGATTCAATCGTGTATTACACCATATTGAATTGCAATAAAATAAATAAATAGAGGATTACACACAACTGACAAAATTATGCATAGAACAAAGTTTCTTCATTTTCAATAACACATTCATCAAACTTCATGATTAAGTATGGGTAATCCTCTCTCCCCCTTCTTAGGGCATATTTTTATGAGCCAACGAGAAATAATCAGAAATTTCCTTACATCCTCAAAACATGGTACCTTATGTGGATGATATTTTCACTAAAAGTTTATGCTAAACTTCTCGATGTTGAACCTACAATACCAACCTATTCACTTCACAATGGAAAATGAAGGTTATTGACCTTTCCTTGACCTAAAAATAACCTCACTTTTGGCATTTACAGAAAACCAACTAACACAGATGTAAAAAAGAAGTATTGGGACCATACCTCTATTTCCTGAAACTCTCTACCAATGATTTGTAGAAATATTTGAGTCAACCTATGAACACTTTTAGTTTCACTTAACTTATTGTTTTTTATCTGAGCACGTTTTGAAAAACCGTCTTTATTATCAATGGTTTCTCGACTGACACTTGAAGAAGAATCTGTTGTGGTTGTGACTGTGCTGATATCTGGGTTGCTGGGTGTAAACTTCGGGATGTCATCTGCTTATTTATTTAAAAATTCATGGCTAGGCAAACATTCTTCTTTATTATCATCTTTCTTGAAGTTTGAAAACAGTGCTGCAATAATGAATTTAAACCAAAAAGGTGAGTTGATTAATAACGCTACACAACACTCACTCATAATTTACTGGATTTATTTATAATAATTTATTATATTTACAAATTTATAAGTATTGTGTAGTGTTATTGACTCACCTTTTTGGTTTAAATTCTTCTTTATGTATATTTTTTCCCAAATTATCAGTTCAGCTGTAGTTTTTACATGTTTTAATAATCTGATATCCTGTTTCGTGATTCATTGTTCAGTATTGTGATGTCTCTTTACCGATACTGATTTTCAAGCACATATACTTGAAACTCACTTTATAAAAAGCTGTAAAGGTGATAGCTTGTTCACAGTATTAAGTTCTTAGTACCTGGGCAACCAAGCTTTGCTCAGCTTTTCTTTTCCTTTCTTTTAATCATGTTTTTTCTGGGGGGAGAAAATACCTATTTAGATAAACTTGAAAAACAAAATGTTAACTAAATATAAATTTTCATCCTAATATTTGGAGCCATTTCCGTGACAAGACCATTAATATCCTGGCTTGTTTGTTGAAATGGCCCATTATCAGAGAAATTGTGGCCAAAATAAGGTTTCAACTAATTGTGAATGTTACATGTAGACTAAGATAGCTAAGTCAACTTTCTTTAAGTTTTCTGAAAGCTCTTGACGAAGCCTTTAATATCCTGACTTGTTTGTTTAAATTGGCCCATTAACAGAGAAATTATGGCCAAAATAAGGTTTAGAGTAATTGTGACTGTTACGCATAAAATCGCATTTTGTCAGGAATGACACCTGTATAGATAAACTTAATAAGCAAAACCCTGTCTGCATACAAAATTTGATCGAAATTGTTAGAGCCACTTCCAAGTTGCGTGGAATATATTTATATACAAGAATTGCACGTTTAAATATATAAGATTAGTAGTTCTCTGTGTATAGACCCATGTAACCAATTTTGTTTTTACTTATTTTCAGATGTTACAGGATCATGTTCCGACAGCAACAGAAACTCATACATTGCTTTTACTATAGAGGTTCAGTAAACTTCACGCAGTGTATGAATATAACATGGCTCTAAATATGAACACATTACAAAAGAAGTGAAAACACTGTCTTTTCCTTACCTGCCATCAATGACAACAATACCATCCCCAGCCTCAATACTCATTTTATCTGCTTCTTCAAAGTTTTGTGTTGCCTTCATAATTGGAGGCAAGGTTTCTGAAAAGAACTCCTTCAGAGCTAAGAATGTAGGACGATCTGCAGGATTCTTTGCCCAACACTGAAAACATTTTATATGTAAGATTAAATATTCACCATCAAAACATATTTATATATAAACTTATTTTCTTGGCTGTCAGGTTCTACTAAGTCAAATTCAAACTTTTCATATATCACATTAACTAAAGAGTTAAGAGTGAATCTTTCATAATATTAGAAAAAGTAGTGTCAGTCAACTTTTAAGATACTTAAAGTTTCACTTAATTTATTTTTGTTTCCAAGATGGTCACCTTTATCTGTTTGTTGACTCTCTACTGAACATGAAGATGACAATCTTCAAAATATGATAAACTATAGTTGTGGTGCTTCATTGCTAATTGTTCAACAAATCAGCATGAGCTAATTGTGCACTAGGTTGCTGAACACTCATGATTCAACGAGAATTATTCAAGGGCTATAGCTTGTGAGGCAAGACAAGAGCAATTCCCTTAGCTGCACAGAGGCAACTCTTCACCTGAAAAGTTGATGGTGGGGGAAGTTGCACAATCATGTACATGCAGAAGTCAAAACGTTTCTATCCACGAAGGAGTGAAGTTCACTAGCATAGCTTTAGTGATATTGCTAATGATATTATATATGTATAACAAATAGTCTCATAACAAAGTGATTTCGCTATGACTATGGCTCTGTGCCAACAATTATTTTCATGTTAACTGCAATTCTTTCAGTTGCATGCTGTTGTGGTAGTGTTTATTCATTTGTGGCAAGCTCACCCACCCATTCTTCCCTCAGTTGTTGCAGAGAGGGAGGGAAAGAAACCAGCTTCCCCTATGTGCAAGAGTTGTTCACTTCTAACCACATGACCCATACCATCCAACAATATATCCAAAGATGAGGTAGTGCAATTACAATCTCTTTGTCCACATCGCTTTGTTATGGTTTGGAAATGAATGATTGGAAACTCTTTTGGCAGTAAAAGAAAACTGAAAACAAAAAGTGATCTCCAAATTCTTCTCACTATGAAATAGATGTTCCCTTCGAATTAATGGTATCATATTCCAATAAACAATTCAAAATGAGAGGGCTGATTCATGTTCTTTAAAAGACGAGCAGGAGGCATGGATGTATTTACCCATGCATTGAAACATGACACCTGGCAAGTTGTAATAAAATAAATCTGTATTTGTTAAAATAGCAGGAGTCATATTGATAAACTTTCATGAAATTAAGGTTATTTGTAAACTATATTATACCTAGCATTTTGATAATACTTGACCACCTCCGTAGCGCAGTTGGTAGCGCGCTTGCCTCTGGCACAGAGGACCCGGGTTCGATCCCCGGTACCAGCATGGGGATTTTATCCCCTCTGGGAGGTCTGGCACGGGGTACACTCAGCCTCGTTAGGTCCCGGGGGGACCAATTGAGGAGCTACTTGATGGAGAAGTAGCGGCCCCAGGTCTAGAAGACCGCATAACTGGCCAGGAGGGCTCGGGGCGCTGACCACGTCCCACCCTCCAGTACTGCACCTCACCAATGACGCCCATAGTGGGCAGAGGTGGGGGACGCAGCGACTGGGTGGTAGACCTTGGCCCTTCATGGGCTGTCGCGCCGGGGGGGAAAAAATTTTTTATTTATAATACAGCAGAATTCCTTAACTCCTAATAATGATGCAACAAATTGTAGGTTACATGTAATAATTTAAATTTTTATTAGAGTTCAAAGGCTGACTGAAGTTATCAAATACTGATGCAATTATAAATGTATGTCTATAGTTAGCACAACACCCATAAATCCATCAATTTGATGAAATTCAATACAGATTACAAATTGAGGATAGAAAACAATTATATCTGTGACATCACTGACAATACACAACTAATTTGAATAATAATTATTTAAATAATAACAGAACCTCAATGCACAGCTTTCACATTTTGTTCATGTTCATTATCCTAGTTGTCTTGTAAGGATCATGTTCAAACCCTCAGTTAAATAAGATTGTAGTGAGATACATTCATCTATACTTATGTGTAACAGTTAACATGATAGATGTGCCTTGTACCTGTAGCATGCGCTGATACAGATCTGGGGGACAAGCCTCAGGCTGATGCAGTCTCTCACCCTCCTTATCTATTTTACGCAATATTTGAGTCCCATTCAATCCAATCCATGGTTCTTCACCAAATGTGAACATTTCCCACAGTGTAACTCCAAACATCCAAGTATCTGTAAGAATGAAAGAAAAGAAAGGAATTCAAAGCCGTGACCATCGTACATCTGTAATGTAGTTTTCCATGTTAAAGGACGCAAGTGTCTTGGTATTCCTTGAAAGATTAAAAACTATACAAAACTTTGTTTTTATAAGGTTATAACATTTTTAGAAGAAACGACTGAAGAACATCTACAAAACTGCGTTACCTCCCGGATTCATCATTGAAAAATACTGGAGTGCACGAGAGCTAATGGCTTCATTGCCAAATGCTAGGCATTAGACAATATATTTATAATAAATCACATCACATTTTTGCTTATTTACAGGCACTATGTAGGAGCTTCTTGAGCTATTATGGTATCAGAGTTTCGTTGAATGTCAACAGCAAATAAATAATGATTTCAACTATAATCATGTGCACACAAACAAGTGATTTTATGGCTTAGTTCACATCACATGTATGCATACTTCACGCAGTGGGTTTTCCATTCTAAAACTCCAATGTCACATTCTCATGTGTAATACGAGGGGCGTCTCAAAAGTAAGTTGCACTATTTTATTAAAAAATAACAAAACGTTTAAATATTTTAAAAAGGGTATATTTTGAAAGCTACATTCAGTACCTATTTTTCCACATAATTTCCTTGAACCTCAATACATTTTTGACACCGTGGTAGCAGTTTTTTTAACCCAATGTCACACCACTCTCCCGCCAAAATGGATAGCCATCTTTCCACTTCTTGTTTCAGTTCCTCGTCATTTACGAAGCGCCTTCCCCCAAGCTGTTGTTGCAGCTCCGGAAAAAGATGGTAATCACTCGGTGCAAGGTCAGGTGAATAAGGTGGATGACCAAAAACATCCAATCGAAACTGCTCAAACAGGGCTTGAGTTTCATGAGCAGCGTGCGGGCGAGCGTTATCATGGAACAGAAAAACTGTTTTGCTCAACTTTCCCCTCCTTTTGTTTTGTATGGCTCTTCTGAGTTTTCTCAGCACCTCACAATAGCGAGCAGCTGTCATCGTGGTCCCACGGGGCAGGTAATCGATTAACAGTACTCCCTTCGAATCCCAGAATATCATTGCCATGACCTTGCCAGCCGATGCAACAAGTTTTGCCTTTTTCGGTGCTGCCTCATCCTTTCGTTTCCACACCATACTCTGTCTTTTGGATTCGGGTGTCCAGTGATGGATCCATGTTTCGTCCCCGGTCACTATTCTGTCGAATAAGCCATCTCCCTTATCCTCAAAAAATTGCAAAAATTGCAATGCGGCGTCAACTCTCTGCTCCTTGTGTTGTTCTGGAAGCATGCGAGGAACCCATCTTGCACACACTTTTGATAGACACAGATCCTTAGAAATAATCCTGTGAAGTGATGCACGGCTTATTTCAATATAAGGAGGAAGTTCAAACAAAACTGCATCAAGTGTAAGGCGCCGATCTGTGTTCACGACTGCTGGAACCTCGTCAACAATATCCAGAGCGCAGGAAGTGGAGGGTCGGCCACTTTGCTTCTCATCGTGTAATGTTGCTCTCCCTTCAATGAACAATTAGCGCCAAAGAGAAACCATTTGTCTTGACATAATGTCTTTTCCATAAACACTGCACAACTCGCGATGAATTTCAGTCGCACATTTATTTTTTCCCGTCAAAAAGCGGATTACAGCGTGAACTTCGCAATCGGCGGTAGGAACGAGTGGAGTCTCCATTGTTACTGCCGTTTTAGTATCCAAGCAATAAACTTAGGTACCTAGGAATTTTACAGTGATGCTACTACACCCATACCTATATTCCCTGGGACTTTTAGACTTTTCCCACCAACCACGCGGATTTAAAAAAATAGTGCAACTTACTTTTGAGACGCCCCTCATAGTAAGAGTGCTAATTTTGTTATAGGTGTGTCCATCTACACTGAGACATTCCTGGCATTCCTAATCATTACAAGGTAGGGTTTCAATTTTAAATGTTTAACAGCCATATGAACAGAGGTTTTTCAAACATCCACTTGCCATACAACACATCTTAAGAGACTACTTTGGAGAAAGTTGAATGATGCATCATTTTATTCTTTTTGGTAGGCATTTCAGTGGACTAATAAAGTCTCAATAAACATACATTGATGCAACACACCAATGCTATAAGATTACCGAGATGATGGCTTGGTCAGCAATGAATTTGATTGGTTCAAGCACATAAAGCACTGGAATTAGCAAAGTGATATGCAAATGAAGCTACAAGGGGTGTGAACTGTTTTACATTTCGTTAGCAAGCATCAAGTCATTAACCATCTTATTCTTCAATTGTGTTCAGCTGTTTCTTTCTATAGTTATACTAACGAGTGGTTATTTTATGAAACACTAGTGTGGGGAAACACAGAAACTATTCGGCATGTTTTAGCTAAGAATGATTGCATTTGCAGAACAGAATGGTAATCTAGCTGCAGGAAGGGAGTTTTCAGTGAGCAAAAAACTTGTAAATCATTGGTGCAGAATGAAAGTGCAATTGGAATTTACAAGCTATTCAAGGCATTTTTTCATTGTCCTGAAACCTGAAAGTTCCTAGAAATCTATATCAAGGTGCTGGCATATACTGAAGAGTTGCACAATAATCAGTCGTTTCATAGTCGGCAATCCGATAATACTGGCCCCAGTTAAGAAGTGTATGTTTTTCAAAAATATCCTAAATGCTCTTTTAATAAAAGATGATTTTAGTTCAATAGATGCAAAATCTTCCAATAAAGTTGTTTAAAATCATTATTTAGTTTTTATTGTGTTGCATTGCGTTTCAGTGTCACTCAGTGCTTATATTTCCCCTCTACTTTCTTTTCAACTTCAAACAGTGTAATGTGACTGCTTGAACATGCTCAGACTTGTTCTTACTCCCATAACTGTACATTAGTCACTGAAAGTTAATGTGGCCAGTCTTAAATAATTTATTCTTTGCATAATGGTTGCATCGTGTTTACTTATAAATATGGGGTTTCAAAATGGACCCTAATGAATAAAAAATATTTATCAATTTTCTACTTAATGACAAACAGGTTTTCCACCTATATGTAATGCTCAGGTGCTTTCATGTGCTGAAACACTTGAGTTCAATATAACATACTTTAACTGAACTCAAGTGTAAAACAGCACACTCTCTTCTTGGTTAGGAGCTGTCCAAATGTCATTACATTTATACTCGGACAATAAGAGCAATTGTTATTTGATGAAGCCTAGGTTATGACTAAAGCCACTATTCTTAGTACCGCATCAGTGTAGGAGTGTCAGTTATGCTCTGCCCAGAGGCCAGCCATCAGCACTGAACAAAATAGCCCCATGCACAAGGTAAGGTGACCAAGAATTGTGGCTTTAGTTATGACTTCTGGAGTGCTGTGAGCAAGGAATTCTGACAATCTCTCATACTCTCAGTCTCAAAATCAGTTTACTTTTTATAACCATTCCTCTGTAGTCTAAACTCCCTAAAGAGTAATTATAATTACTTTTAGGGTAACATTGGTTTCCACTACTAAATGTTAACAAATAATGAATGTTACATTTAGTAGGGTATTTACAATAATATTCTGAATTAAGTCCTCTCAATTCCACCTTTGCCCAAACTGAACTGTTTCATCTGCTAGGGATCGAACAGTTGCACCAGCAACTCTTAAATGTCAAACCTCAGTCTGACAGGGTTTCAGTGTGTTGTCTTCTTTAGTTTTTGAGAACTCTGAATATAAAAGTAACAACTTTGTTCTGTTTTCATGTCACTTCACTTTTCTTTGCACATAATGGTGTAATGAAATATGAGCAAAGCAGCCTCTTCTTCCTGTGGAACACAGGCCTTCTCTCTAACCCTTGCACTAGCAGCACTCTGTGTACATTACAACTGTCACCTCATACACAGAACACACTGAATAATTTACACTATATGTTGCACTGTCACGAAATCATTAACTGTTGCAAGAGTTTGAAAAGACATTGCAGGAGGTGGGGGAGAGAAACCTCCCGAAATATCCTGTTATATCTCAATAGCACTTCGGAGCTTAATCTGGAGGGCCCTGCCCTCTCCACTAATTGCTGAGAGTGCTGACGACATGTTGCCATCTGCTGCTTAGAAGGGTTGGATTTATCACAAAATTGTCAAGATAGGTACTACAAGTTCTATTTTATGCCAATGTTCATGGATTTGCCACATAAAAATATTCTGGATGCTTAAAACTAACACTCTTCTATGGTCTCAACTACCTGCATTTCCAGAATGAAATCAGTCATTTCTAAAAGTACAGAATTCATTAAATATTTTTACAAAATTGACAGAAAATTAACTAACCTGAAGCATGACTGAACTGACGACTCTTGAGACTTTCTGGGGCACACCATGGGAAGGGAACTTTCTTGTGTTCTGTCATCACATAACAGTCTTCTTGCTGAGGAAGGGCTCTCATCAAACCAAAATCACCTATTTTTATCTGTTGGATAGATTTAAATCAATAGTTATGTTTGCATTATAGAATAGAATATTTACATCTTTCTTTCCCTTACTGAATACAATATCATGTACATAAGATGCACTTTAGAGCAATTTCACAGTTGAAACTTAAACCAAAACTACCACTTAGGTTTAAACATTCCATGTTTCACAGTAGGAAAACCATGTATGACTTTACTGAACTGAACAATTCCACACAATTGTAAAGTTGGTAATGCTTGTATATGTACGAGGGTAATTCAAATATAAACGGTAATTGTTGCATATCACGAGGCAAGCAGTTCAGAGCGGGGCAGTGGAGTGCGGGAGTTGAAGGTTGGTGTGTTAGGGAGGGGGAACTAGTTTTGTTAGCTGCTTCGCTAGGTTCTG
The DNA here is from genome assembly GCA_030765045.1 of Tenodera sinensis. Classification (NCBI taxonomy): domain Eukaryota; kingdom Metazoa; phylum Arthropoda; class Insecta; order Mantodea; family Mantidae; genus Tenodera; species Tenodera sinensis. Next base: position 22,305,505 of record CM060966.1, on the reverse strand, counting down.
GCATCAGTACAGCCATGAGTAAGCAAGAGGTTCCTTCGTCTGTTGCGCAACGCATTATTATCAAGTTTTTAACCAATGAAGGGGCTATACCTTCGGAGATTTTAACTCGTTTAAGGGCACAGTTTGGGGACACTACACTGTCACAGAATTGAGAGTTTACTTGGGCCAGGCAATTTAAAGATGGCCGAGAATTTGTGGAAAACGAAAGTCATGCTCGACGCCCAAGGTCAAATCTCACAGATGACAACATCCTTGCTGTTCGAGAGCTTATTGAAGGTAATCACCGCTCCACTGTTGAAGAAATCGCATCAGAAGTTGGTTGATTTTCTTCATGATCGACATAGTGACTGCAGCTTACTATTGCCAATTGTTAAGGTCTGTAAAAGCTGCCTACTGAAGCAAAAGATGTATGCCCATCAGAGATGTCATCCTTCTCCAAAACATGCAACGCCTCACACTGCCAATTTGACAATGGACACAATGGTGGGCATGCACAAGGAAACCCTTGAACACCCTCCCTATAGTCCAGACTTGTCCCCCCCAGACTATTTTTTGTTTGCAAGCATGAAAGAATCGCTAGGAGGGAAACATTTCGAAAGCGACAACGACGTCGATGAGCATGTGCACAATTGGTTGGCGACGCGCCCTCAAACTTTTTTTGAAGAAGGAATGTTCAAGTTTCCAAAATGTTGGCAAAAATGTGTACAGTGTGAAGGAAGCTATATAGAGAAATGTTGATGTGGTCACTTGTGTATATATTTAATCAATAAATATTTTTAACAAAATTACCGCTTATATTTGAATCACCCTCGTATATTAAATGAATTTCTCTCGCTTGTTACAGGAATCCTGTTTCTAAAACAAGCATTTGTAGGTTATCCAGCAGCATATAGTTAAACTGTATTTCTCAAGAAGTCCGCATTCTCCTAGATACTATGAAACAGAATAAACATATAATAGTGTAGCAGAAATTATGAACACAAGAAATTTAATTTGAAATAACAGGATGATTCTTGCTGATATTTGCTATATTTATTTGTGTCCACCAAAAATGTGTCAATTTCCTGTTATGTGAAAGTCATATTTTATTTTTCTAAAATATATTATTGTAAGCTAAACTATTTGGTAATATGGAGCATGGCCAGCATCGATTGTGAGTGGTGAAAAGAACACAAAGGAAAGACAATGGTTGCTGAGCTCTGTAACCAAGAAAAATAAATAAGGAACCTTTGAGAGGTAGAACTGGAACTGAAAAATTCAATACTACAGCTGGGATTTGAACCACAGAGCACCCGCGTGGTAAGCGGAGGATCTGGCATTGAATTTTTCAGTTATAATTCTACCTCTCAAACATTGCCCAAACATGGCTTGTGTATTTAAAAACACCAATAGTAAGTTTGTTGGCATAAATAAAAAATAAGGAACCTTTTTCAGTATAGTTGCCATATAGATGTCAAACTGTAGATGTCTAATTTCTGCAAATAATAGTATGTTCACAACATACCAATCAGAAATGCACTGATAATCCACAATTATAAAAAGGAATATCAAACAACTCAATAGAGCACCCACCTGGTAAGCGGAGGGTCTGTGGTTCAAATCCCAGCTGTGACATTGAATTTTTAAGTTCCAGTTCTACCTCTCAAACTTTGCCCACACACGGCTTGTGTGTTTAAAAACACCAACAGTAAGTTTGTTGGCATAAATAAATGATAATTACCATTTGAAGGTTATTTAATCCTGGGATATAAAGTACTTACAATAGTAAGTCACCATTGGGGTACTTTGTCTCTGATGTGAGACTGCCTTTGTGGTTTACCAGGAGAAATATGAACTGGTTTGAGAATTTAATGCCATTCTGGCAGTTTGTCACAATAGCTCAATGGTTAGAGCAGCCGCCTGGTAAGCGGAAGGTCTGTGGTTCAAATCCCAGTTGTGGCATTGAATTTTTAAGTTCCAGTTCTACCTCTCAAACTTTCCCCACACACGGCTTGTGTGTTTAAAAACACCAACAGTAAGTTTGTTGGCATAAATAAATAATAATTACCATCTGAAGGTTATTTAATCCTGGGACATAAAGTACTTACAATAGTAAGTCACCATTGGGGTATTTTGTCTCTGATGTGAGACTGCCTTTGTGGTTTACCAGGAGAAATACGAACTGATTTGAGAATTTAATGCCATTCCACAATAGCTCAATGGTTAGAGCAGCCGCCTGGTAAGCAGAAGGTCAAAACCCAGTTGTGGCATTGAATTTTTAAGTTCCAGTTCTACCTCTCAAATCTCAGAGATTAGTATAGTGGGGCTGTACTGAATTTTGGCATGTCTATTACACGGTGAGACCCCTTGGACCACAGAGATTGGTAATCGCTGCTATATTAAGTAGCCAATACAGGGATTCTCAAATGGACTGATTCTATTTTTATTTTAAGTTGTTTAAAACAGGAACACAAAACTTAATATGTACATAATATACTTATAAACAATATAGCAGTTACCTTATCAGCAGCAGACAGCAGCACATTGCGGCATGCCAAGTCCCGGTGTATGAATCTCTTAGACTCTAGATATGCCATTCCTGTTGCCACCTGCAGTGCATAATCCCAGAGCACTGTAATGTAACAAAAAATATCTGAATCTTCAAACACTATTTAAACACACTTTCTTCTTCCATTATGAGAGATAAATAGGCAAAAGGATGGAACCGTTATGGTACTACCTGGGAAAGCGACCACACATATTCACATTGGATTGGGATATATTCTTCACCACTCTGTCCTCTATGTGATCTGCAAGAGGAAATGGACCGAGACCACTTTCAAATATACCCGGCCACTTCTAGCACCCCATCCATCAGTGAAAAATATTGGAGAGCAAGAGGATTAATGACTTCACTGTCAGAAATCCAGCATTAGCTAACAACAACATAATGTGATGAAAAAAATGCAAAATATGCTGACGGAATATAAGCTTCAGGTACATTCATTTTCAAATTTTATATTAAGTGTATGACTCTTGAGAGTTTAGACATTATCTGAGCAATATTGGTGCCCAGGGTAATTTATTATTTATTACAATTATTGGCTATATAGCAATTAGAGCAGTACATTAATTTTGTGATCATCAGCTACAACACAATGCAATCAAATTTAATAGATACTTTGGTATGTCCTTGGTGAAAATCTAATTGTAACATTTTGAATCTATCCAAAAAGCCATAAAAATGTCTTCTGTGCCATAAAGCCATAAAAGTCTCCATTATCATACATTTTACGATAAAACCATAAAAGTTGTCAAGTACATATATACTCCCTATCAAGCATAAGAAGTATTTCAGCTCTATTGAATAGTGAAAAAAGAGAAGATAACCAAGGTTACTGCCATAAGACAGTTAAAGTTTGTAAACTTTAGGAACACATTGTACAAAAATTGTAAAACCATAGCTGTGAAAATGTTACACAATCAGGTCTGTATCTATTTTACTTACTGGTGATCGGGGTATGCTGACACTGCTTCCTAAGATAATCCAGCAAACTACCAAGTGGAGCCAGCTCTGTTATCATCATCATAGGATTTGTTAGAACTACACCATATAACCTGCAAAATATGTTACATCAATTATTAATCAAAGCAAGTTGGATAAATAATACTGAAAAATGTAGTAAATAAGAATTTTATTACTGATCTGGAGAAAGAGGGAGCAAACTAATTTGTTCTGTGAAGTCTTAACATTAAACACCAGTGTTACAACTACATCTTCAGAACAATGAAATGTTTTTGGTAACAATAATCCATAATTTATTTACTGGTATTTATCTGTTAAAGACCTGCAGAAAGAAATACCTGTTACACCGTAAGAAGGTTAAGAAAAGCCTTTATAATTCAAAGCTTTAAGATTTATTTAGATACCTCTTCAAGTATTCACCAACGTAAAAATGTTTACAAGGTTCATCAACAACACATACTAGTAATATAATATATCTTTACAAAGATTTTACAAACTTTATTTACAGTAGAGGTATTACTAAACATGTGGATTAATTTACTGAGGGTTTTAAACACACAAGCCGTGTGTGGGTAATGTGAATTAATTCCTTATTCATCCTTTTAGAACATATACATGTTGTTTTATATTCTTCTACTGAATAGAAGGCATTTTAAATTTTGATTTCCATTAACATTTTCTCCTCTTCTTTATTGCTTTAATTGCACAAGGTAAGTGGTTATATAAATCCTTTGCATTAGTCTTGATACACTTATTTCCAAGGGAAACCGCTTAATCTAATCCTAAAATAATTTTATTTCTGTGTTGTGATCATTTAGATTCACATTTCTATGCTCTTTATGGGTCCTTATTATGTATTTAAGACATTCATATATGTATAAACAGGGAAGAGTTAATAAATTGTTTTAAATGCATTTCTGATGCATTTTTAGATGATTCTTACGGCTCTTTTCTGCAATCTAAATATTTTCATTATATATTTCATCCTTGATGAATCCATAAAATGAAGCCATAATTTAAGTATGAATGTACAAATGCATAATATACTCGTATTACACTATCCTCATTCATTATTTGTGACACTCCCACTGTTTATCTTCCTTGAGATCTTTTCAATATGTTTGTCCCATTTTAAATTTTTGTCAATAATTAATCCTAAAAAGTTAGTTTGCATTACCTATTTGACTTGTTTATTTTGTAGTGGCACAGTAATATTAGAGGTGTCTTATTCCTTAAACTAATCTGCATCCACTCTCTTTTGTTTATGTTTAACATCATTCCTATTTCTGATAAATATGTATAAAATAAAGGATTAAATTAAAACTCTCCACTTTAAGAGATCAAAATTAATAACTTCATTGTGTTTTCCCCAAGGAAAGTATCAAAATCAAAATTAACTTATTTTATCACTCTTGTCAAACTCTACTGTATGTACATTAAAGGTGTCATCCTTGACAAGCCAAATAATTTGATTAAGGCTGTAATAAGTGATTCCACTGCTCCACATATGAGCACTGACTTTCAGGGAAGCAATGACGAGTAATTTATTAACTGGAAGCATCCACCAAGCAGTATCTCAGTCTACTCTTGAAATGGTGGTAGCTTACAAAAATGCATGTTTTTTCTTCTTCTCATATAATGCAAGATAGAGGAAAAAAGAGTATAATTGGTGGTAGATATATACTAGTCATGATACATGTTACAAATTGTATGAAATCTCTGAATTCTGCTCACAATGGGATAGAACAAACAAATAAACATACTACATTTATCATCAAGCACTACTCTTTGTGACACAAAATAGTATGGAAGGGAATCAATCATGATTTTAAGAGCTTACACTCAAAAACTGTTGAACCTGACCGGATCTTTATCAGAAACTAATGTAAATACAAGAGGCACCTTATGAGATTTGTATGATCCAACTGATGCATTGACTGCACTTCCTTTACAAAATCCTCAAACACTCCTGGCTGACTGAGAGCATCCTGTTTCAACACCTTCACAGCAACAGACTGTGTGCGTCCACTTGGAGTAGTCCATTCACCTCTTCTCACAACTCCAAATGATCCGTCACCTAATTTCACCGACAAACTGTAAAAAGTAAAAATTATATTCAATATCATTAATCCCCTTTAAACAGCAGCTGCATCCAAGCCATGAATACATTATTTTCCAGTTTAAAATCTATTTTATTCCAAATCTGTATGTAAGTTCCAACAATAACTTACTAAAGTAGTTTTTAACTGAAAGACCAAAATCATTTTTCTCATACAAGCACAGAGGCAAGCAAGTCATGTGCCTCAATAGTGATTAGGAAGTTTTTTTGGACAAGTGAGGCAAGTTTTATTTACACATGTTCCAATGCATATGCTTGAAATACATTTTGTCAGTATACACTGTGTGAATTGCAATGAAGTTTCCTCATATAGTATTACTATGCATTTTTGTTCCTTCTTCAAATATTTTTGTTTGCTGGTTCCTTTAGACCTTTGCATTTACAAAAGCCTATGTTTCCTGCTGCCTACACCATCTAAGTATTTGCAGGGCAGAACAGATTGAAGTACAATGACATTGCAACAAGAAATGCTTGACAACCAAACCAAGCAACCACGGCCTGACCTTCAGAATAGAACTTCCACTTTCCATCATTGTCACACATGTGGTGATACATTCTCACATATTCTGCAATTTGCACCATTCATTATTCTTTGGAGGAAGCCATTTATATTTTTACTTTCTCTGTATTGTAACAAAACTGCAAAATCCAAAGGCCAGTTACTTTTCTATCACTTTATTGCCCTCTAAATTTTACTACAAATGCACAATTTTCATCTCGTCAACACAGTTTATAGTCTTTTCTGCTATCACAGCTCACAATTGTTCTTCTAATAACCTTTCTCAGTCTTTCAATGCCTATCTTCACTTTCAAAAACTCTTATACCTTAACTATGACAATGTGGTCACTCAATGCTTCTTTACACATACCCAACTCATGTCTGTCACTGTCAAAAACTGAACTCTGTGATCTCTGGTCCTTTTATACTGTCGCTGATGCCACATGATCTTTCAAGAAACTCTCCATGTGCACGTGCACAATGACTCAACTAGAACCAGAAGCTTCTTGGCTCCTTTTGGTGTTACCACGCTTTGTTACGGTCACGTACACACAGTCGTGCTTCTGTTTGGTGCCCCACAAGCAAGGTGGAGTACTAGCCTCCTCCCCCTTCCACACGTCTCAGTCACACCACAATCGCATCCCCAGAACAGTTCGAAACATTCCCAAGTCACTCCAATGCTACTTGCCAAATCCAAGTCACAGTATAGTAAGCAGGAAAAGTATTGCATTCCACCCAAAAATTCTATAGCGATATTTCACCAGAAATACATGTTTTGGGCCACCTGAATCTAAAAAACCATTTTTAGAAAAAAGGTCTCTGTGTTTGTGTGTCCACATGTCTGTGTCCCTCTGTGAACAGCATTAACTCAAAAACCAAAATTTGGTTAAATACCAAACTTGTTTATCTTCCTTTCTTAGAAGTTTGAAAACTTGTTATAATCAATTTAATCTAAAAGTTGAGTAAAATGTAAGTGTTGTTTAGTGACTCACCTTTTAGATTAAACCAAACTTGGTATTTAAGTTCGGTATCTTCCAAGGATGTGATATGAAGATTTTCAACAAAATTTTCCATCCCAGACTACCCTTTACATGGAACATTTTCCAAACATTTTGGTTAAGCCAAAAATGGCTCTAACAATTTTGATTAAAGCACCATATATTTAAGCTATGCCGTGGCCAAGCAGTTATACCGTTTGTGTATCACCAAGGCAGCCCAGGTTCGATCCCAGGGATCTGCATGTGGTATTCTTGGTGAACAAAGTAGCGTCTGGGCAGGTTTTCTCCAGTTTCCTCCACCACTCATTCCACCAATCGCTTCATCATCACCTTTCCAATCATTCATTTTGCCTGCATTTCATTTCATCCTGTTCCTCACTCTCATAACTGGTGCTGGGCTGACCACCCGCTTCCAGATCTACACTCTTCCAGCCTATAGGTTCCTCTGCTCCCCAACAAGCATCTGACCCTAGGGGGTGTAAGTCCTCCATACAGGGAGGGTAATCAGATAAAGAAGAGGTTTAAGATATTTTAATGACAAATGAAATGTCTACCTTGAATTTTGTACGAATGTCCTCAGAAGCTCTCTGCAGTCTGGTTGACTTTTACATTACAGATAAACAAAGGAGACGGACAAAATCTTTTTATACAAAAAATGTTGTTGTTAGCTAATGCTGGATTTCTGACAATGAAGTCATTAATCCTCTTGCTCTCCAGTATTTTTCAACATAAATACTGAAGAGACTTAGCAGTAATAGTAACCGCTTTTTAGAGAGCACCATATTTCTATGTTTTGGCAGTCACATCGCTCTCTCACAACCCCAGAATGTCTGGAGGACCACACCTGTCGGTTTACGGGTCTCACCGACCTGACCGGGAGGATTATCAAAGTAAATTCACCCACCATATCCTCTGGTTACCAATCAGAGGATGTATTACATGCCATGACAGGTCAGCATGTTAGGGTTTAAGATTTTATAGAGAAATTAGAGAAATGGAGAGGTTGGAAAAATAAAGACTCCCTAGCCCTCAGGAACCCTAATAGCATCGGGGTCGGAAGAGAACAAGAGATGACCAAGGTAAGGTCAGATAGAAAAGTTACAGTGAGGAGCAAAACACCAGTAAGTGGAAGTAATGTTCTGCTCAGCTTGGGTACCTTGTGGTCACCATTCACATATCCCCTAGACGGAGACCCCTGAGTATATATATATATATATATATACACAAAAAATGTAGATCTTGTTAAAACACAATTTATGTCTAACATATCTTTTTGTGGAGTGAACCATTTCAGAGACATTACTTGTTATTTGAATTTTGCAATTATTATACTTTTCTCAAACAGGAGCTCGTTATTCACTTTCTTAACTCTTGACTGTGCAAAGAGAACATAATTTCAGAACCATCAGCAACCAGCTTTAAGACATTTGATGCTGCTTAAAGCCCACTGTATTCCCATTTTCACATTCCACCTACAAGAAAATTAGCAATAAAACTTCTGCAAATGTTTATCTCGATTAACATTAAATAGATAGAGGAGTAAATGTTCATAAGAATACTTTGCACAAGAGTAGAAAAAGTCATGTGAGTGCAACACATCAGAGTTTTCTGCAATTAACTCATTTCTAGTGAGCCCACAAAAAGTGAAAAAAGGGGCTTTAAACATCTATTGCGTTGTAATTATTATTATTACAATTTTTTACAACATTATTACTATTGAATATTGGAAATATAACTATGAATAAAATCACTATTTCAGTGTACTCATTCTAAAAGCAATATAATGGGACTGAGTATAGAAAAGTTTTACTAACCTGACATCTTTTTCTTGTATGAGGCACGTAAGACTGAGTGAAATGAGACCATCTTCATTATGCCCAGCTCTCCGCCCAGTTGTACCAGTTTTGCTGCCTGCAGCTGCTGCTGGTATTAGTTTGGTAAGAATATTACGCTTCCACTGCTGGGCCTTGCGCTTCTTCACTGCATCTAGGAGCCTGCGAACTCCTGGCTTTCCCATCCCAATCTTCTCCAAATCCTCTGCTTGCACATAGTCAAAGTGTGCAAGTCGTGTTACCTGTCCAATGCATGTGTAATATAAGTTTACTTAATCCATATGAATTTATAGAATACTAAAGCATATACATCTCGAGCAGTCCATGAACTTGAACCCTAGACCCTGTCATTGGACAGCCCTCTGAAGTTCTCTACACATAATTTTTTATGTGTGCTGTTTATTGTTTAACTACTGTTAATTAAGCTTATACAAATTTGTCTTTTATTTTAACTTTTGTCTTTTGATTTCCTTATTTTCACCAAATTCTCTTATACTTTCCATTCCCCTAGTTCATTATTATTTTAAATTACCCATTCCATTCTTCTTTATCTGATTACCCTCCCCTTATATAGTGCTTACACCCCCTAGGACTTACAAGCCAGTGCCTAGGGTCATATGCCTGTCGGGGAGCAGACGAACCTATGGACCAGACAGAGAGAACACCTTGGAAGCGGGTGGTCAGCCAAGCACCAGGTATGATAGTGAGGAAGAGGATGATATGAAGTGCAGGCAAAATTGATGACTTGAAAGGTGATAAAGGAGCAATTGGTGGAATGAGTGGCAGGGGAAACTGAAGAACCTGGATAGACCCTGCCCAGACTCTGCTTCATCCACCACGAATACCACATGCGGGTCCTGGAATCGAACCTGGGCTGCCTAGGTGGTAGGCGAATAGTCAAATTACTCAGCCACGGCACCACCTCCTTTCCATTCTAAAATTTATTTTCCCCCTCATATTTTCCTATGTTTCATGATCATTGGCTAATAATTTCCTATACCTCACTGATTCACTTTCTTCTTATCTCTTTGTCACCTCCACTTCCTTTCCTCACTGAACTTTCACTTTTTTTATAATGGTACTTGACTTAATCCCTATACTATTTATTTCCCTCCCTCCTACCAACCCTGAACACGGTTTACTTAATCACTTGTTCTTCCTTGTCACTTGCACGGGGTACCATTTTCCTCTCTTTTTTCTGTTTCCTATATATTAACACTTTTTCACTGATACTTTTGTGAATTTTTATCTTTCCAAATACGTTCTGGTCTTTTCTGTTCGCCTTTCTTCCATTCCACATAGCATCTATGCTATTCCACCTAACAAAAAATCTGGCATATACCAAATTGAATGCAGTGATTGTAATGAAATATACATAGGAAAAACCAAAAGAAATTTAGAAATTAGATCCAAGGAACACGTTAGAAACATTAAGAGTAAACAATTAGAAAAATCAGCGGTTGCATTTCACTTTTGGACAAAAAATCATGACATAAAGCTAGAACCGAAACTTCTTAAACACATAACCGGAAAACAAGAACTGTCCACATGGGAACAAATCTTTATTTTAAAAAATAGAAACCGAGTATTTAATTTCGACATTCCTCAGAGAGACATTTTCAGTAAGTTCATTGAACCGCCACCAGAAGAAACACCAGAAGAAGCATCACCATCTGTACCATCAAGCACCATGGAAAGCCAGTTATTGTCCGGTTGATAATGGAGGAAAGTTAACCTTCGAAACACGTCCCGGAAGAATATGTTGTAAGTGTTGTTCAGTGTTATTAATTAACTCACCTTTTAAATTAAATTAATTACAACAACACTGTTTTCAAACTTCTATGAAAGGAAGATAACATTTTATAGATTTGCTTACCTGTAAATCATCTCTTATTCTTGTTAGAAACTGTTCCAACTGAACATCCTGCAGCAGTTCATACAGCCATTCTATTCCTCCATCATCTGCCATGACCAAGCCTTACACTAAAACACACCAAAGAAATTCATCAATAGAAACTGCAAAATCTTCCAAAACCCTGCACCATTGCACTACATCAGCCATTAGTGCTGATGGTCTAAGTTTAATATGACTTACTCCATACATCTCTGAGTATCCGAATGAAACAAAAGCCACAAACAATATACTCCAGACCACCTCTGTGGTGTGGTGGAAGCATGTCTGCCTCATATTCAAGAGGTCCCGAGTTCGAATCTCGGTTAGGGTGATTTATCCAGACAAGATTTTTTCTCAGGTTTTCTCTTATCCTGGGAAGACAAATGTTGGGTAAATTTAAGCTTGGCTCATTTGAGTTTCACTTCACCCTCATTCATTCATCGTTCAACATGATTTGGATTTGGTTTAAGGGCGCTCAACTTCTAGGTCATCAGCGCCCTTAAAGGATTCATGGCAATAGCCAGGTATAAATTTCACTCAAAAAATAAAAATACTAGAAACAAGAAAGTATACAAAGGTAAAAAGCAGTGGCCATAGCCAGATATGAAACAAGGTGATAAATATGTCCAAAAGCAGAAACAGATAATTAAAAAATTTTAAATCCTCAAATTGATATTGCACTCCGCTAAAAAATTAAAAACTCTATCAACCGCTGTTTTGTCGTCCGCTAGGACTTCTGCAAGTCTGGCAGGCAGCTGCAGAGAATTTTGAAGGTGTGCTAGAGAGCAACACTCTAGCAGCACGTGGCGAACCGACAAAAGGTTGTCACACAGCGGACATAGAGGCGCAGGGTCCCTTTTAAATAGGTAACCATGCGAAAAATTGCAGTGCCCTATTCTTAATCGAGCCAAACTAACCTCCTCACGACAAGATGTGCGATAGGAAGTTACCCAGTTTATCGGAAGTTCTTTCACTTCTCTAAGCTTATTACCGCGAAGAGCTGACCACTCGTCGTGCCAGGACGACAGTACTGCTCTCCGCACTTCAAGCCTGAAGTCTTCCGATGTAACACGTGAGATGGTGATACTGGGTTCTGTAGTTGCCGACTTTGCTGCTAAATCTGCCATTTCATTTCCCGGCAAACCTACGTGACCGGGAATCCATGCACACACCACGTCAACGCCACAAGCGTGTAAAACATGGAGGGCATCCTGGATACGTTGTACAATAGGGTGGGGGTTGTACAACTGACAAAGGCTCTGCAGCGCACTAAGGGAATCGCTCAAAATCAAGCAGTCACCTAGTTTACGACGGCGCACATACAAAACGGCTCGATAAATTGCATAAAGCTCTGCAGTAAAAATGGAAGTGCTATTTGGAAAACCGAATGTATATGGTTCGGTTCCATAAACATAAGCACATCCAACACCGTTGGTGCTCTTTGATCCATCGGTGTCGTTCAACATGACATTACGTTGGAGGACAATATTAAAAATCAAAAATATATTCCTAATTATCTGGGATAATCATCGGGAATAGGTGTTCAGATGACTCAAAAAAATCAGATAATATGAAACTTGATTATTTTGCACATACTATGTTTAGATATACAGGCCTGCTTTTAAATCTATATTTAATTTTATCCTCCCGCATTCATTCATTCATTCAGCTTTATTCACCAACTGTAATAGTTTTACAAGGTTCGTCATATGAAAAAAGGTGAGACAGAATATTGATCAATAGAAAATTGTTCATGTAAATATTTTTGTGAGAGTGTGTAAATTTCTAATTCTTTTAATTTGGGTGTATTAGGGACTTATTTTTTTCAAGATAAACAATGTTTTCTCGTCACTTTGAGTTCAACCAATGAGAACTGTTGCGCGGATGAATACATAAGAATGGCGGTGTTGCGTCATAGAGACGCTTGGGACTCTTTTATCATTAGCGTCTGTGAGCTCAAGGTGAAAGGATGTATATTTTTGCTGATAGCGTGTGAACATGTAAATTACACCCAAACTTTTAACCAGTGTAGATTCTATCGAATTTTGAAAGTTGTTAACTAATGAACATAGTGCTAAAAGTGTAAATTTACGAATAAATATGTTGTGATAAAAGGAACGTTGATTCATGCATTCCATTCTGTATCCATCGACCCTGAAGATAAGAGTAGCGTCAGATATCAATCAAACTTTCCATCTTCCAGTAAAAACATTATTCCTGCTGCTATATTCACGCTGATATGTGTTGTCTATCTTTTATAAAAACTGCACCAAAATGGCTTGCCCAACGTGGAGCGCGAATTTAGAATGGAATGCAAAATTACGAAGTGTTAACATCGAATGACGCCATCCCATCGCGCAGGAGAAAGACGCCATTAGACCATCGACTGATATCAACAAAACATCGATACACGGAGAATCAACGTGGGAAAAACACCGGAGATCATCTAGCGAAGCCAACTACCCAGGAGACGTAAATAACTGGACGGAGAACCAACAGAAAAGAAAGTAGGATCCAAAATTTTTGTTTTTACATACATTTTATTTCCATTTATATGTTTTTAAGAAGTGGCAAGGTAATGGGACTTTCAACCTTAAGTGAATTGGATAAAGAAATTAAAATGTCGCGAAAAGAGATAGAAACAGGAGTGGGGGAAGGGGCAGATAGGCCTAGTTATCAAATAGAATTAGGAAGTGAGGAACAGGCGGAAATAAGCAAAGACCAAAGGTTAATGATGATGATGTTTGAAAGACTAGAACAAAGTTTAGGTCAGAAAATGGAACAAAATAATGCAGAATTAAAACAGGACATGGAACAGAATAAGGCAGAATTAAAACATGACATAGAACAAAGTTTAGGTCAAAGTATAGGTCAGAAACTGGAGGAAGTGAGACAGAACTTAGAACAGAAAATGGAATTAGGTAGACAGAACTTAGAACAGAAAATGGAATTAGGTAGACAGAACTTAGAACAGCAAATGGAATTAGGTAGACAGAACCTAGAACAGAAAATAGAATTAGGAAGACAGGAGTGTAAAACAAATATGAAAGTAATGGAAACTAATTTAAAATTAGTACATAAAAACTTAAATGAAACAAAGGAAGCCTTAGAAGCTAGGATAGAAATTGTAGGAGATAGGATGGGAAAAATAGAATCAGAGATGAGAGAGAATAAGATTGTGTTAGGAGAAATTGCTAGATGTAGAGATGAAATAACAGAATGTAATACAAGTGTAGACTCTAAGATAACAAATGTAAAAGCAGAAATAACTGAGGAATTAAGGAAAGAGATTGAGGTAGTAAAGAAAGACATTATTAATGAAACTGTAGAACAAATTGTAATTCCTAAAATTAAGACAATGAATGATGTGATGCTTTCACAACAGGATGCTATAAATGATATGAAACAAAGCCACTTAGAAATAAAGAATGATTTAAAATCAATTTGTGAAGAAATGAAAAAAGGGAAAGAAAATTTGGCTAATGTAAATGATGTTGTGAAGGCATTACAAAGACAAGATGATTTAGATGTAAGTAATGTACAAGATGAGAGTTATTTGAATAATGTACAAAATGTTGAATCACCATACAGAGAAAGAGGTTCACAACCAAACAATGACACAACACATAACACATGTTACACCAACAGCATATTACATGAGATAATGTCACACGACATAGAGGTCAAACATATCCCGGGGAAGGAGAACATCTTCAGTGACTTATTGTCAAGATTAAGATCGGAGAGTCACATACCCGAGACGATATACAATCCGCACCATGAGATTAAAATCATGCAGATAAATAGCAAAGAAAGCAACGAGATCTTGCAAGACTTCAAGAACATAGCAAAGCTACAACAAGAAGACCCTGAATTGAAGAGGCTATTCGACAAGGCTCCAGACATAATACCAAGATTGGATGCCAAGATAGGCAAATTTAGGAACATCCTATTTAAATTGCATGGTCGCGACGTAAGGAAATGGAAAATGATGGTACCAAATTCCTTACAGGACAGGGTCATTTTGGCATTCCACCACTCGATGCTTCACTCCGGTACTGAGAGAACAATGCTTGCCATCGAGGAGGTATTATACATAAAACATCTTGGCAAGAAGGTCAGCAAGTTAATTTCCTCATGCGACCTATGCCAAAAGGCCAAGCCAATTAATGTAAAGTACGATGTCATCCCACAATCCATCGTGAGGAACGAGAAAAATGCATTGGTGTGTATTGACGAGCATGGAGAGCTACCAAGGGGTAAAGATGGAAACAGATACATATTTGTCATGTTTGATGTTTTCACAAAATTCACCAAAATATACCCCATTAAGAACATCAAAAGCAGAACATGCCTAGATAAAATCGTCAAGGGCTACATCCCAAAATATGGGAGAATAAAATGTATTCTATCGGACAATGCGACCATGCATAAGAGCAAGTTGTTTCAGAACACCTTAGAAACATTAGGAATAAAATTGTACTATTCCTCAGCATATTATCCCCAGGGAAACCCGACTGAGAGAATCATGAGGGATATAAGTATTTATTTTCGTTTACTCTGCCACAGAGACCACACTTCCTGGACGGAAAAATGCGGATATATAGAGGAGGTGATTAACCATTCGGTGAACCCCACGACCAAGTTCGCCCCTATCGAGCTGATGACCAACACGAAACCAAAAAAATTAGCAATTGACATTGACACTACGATGGCTGCCCAAAGAGAATTATCAGAGAAGGAAAAATGTCAATTGGCATTCAGAAGATTACAGCAGAAGGCTGAAAAAGGGAGGAACAAGGTGAAAAGATTCGTCAGGAAATGGTCCCCACAAATTGGAGAAAAGGTGCTCTTAAAAAGCCACAAAGCATCCAAGGCATCTGAAAAAAGATCTGGAAAGATGGAGCTATTGTATACTGGACCACTGGTCATAACAAAACAGCTGGGTGACCACACGTATGAGCTACAGAATACAAATGGCAAGTTGGTAGGAAGATACCATAAAAATAAATTGAAGCCATACAAAGAAAGGACCAAATAGTCTTTGCCAACGAATGTGTAAGGCAGGAGTAGTAGAGATGAAAGAAGATAACAATTTTTAATGGGTTACTTATAGAAAATTATGTTCAGATTAGGAATTACAACAAGGAAGAAAATCAACATAGTCATTGGCTATATCGACCACAAAGAGCATTGTCAACAAAAACAGACGAGGACACTGATTGTCATTAAATAAATGAATCATAGCGACGAAAGATAATATGTTTTTGACATAAGGATGTCAGGGACAAAAATAAAAAATGAATCAATTATGATGAAAAAGATATAATATTTCGACACAAAGATGTCGAGAGTAAATTGAGAAGAAAAATAATACAATTACAGAATAATTGTAAGTATAGAAGTTTTCTCTTATAGAAATAAGAGATAAAGAAATGACAATTAGTGAAGTGAGAAAAACCATAACCAGAAAAACAATGCCCATGAATTAAGATGAATATAGCCAATGCTAAGCTCGAAGAAATGTTGAACCAAACAACAATGAATAATAACCCAATCAAGAAAATTAGTACCATTAGTAACATCAGAGTTTAAGAACCGACTCAATAACCTGCCTATACATAAGCTCATAAGACAAAGAAGGCAAAGAACTGAATAAAATATTGCCATAAACATGATCATAATCATTAGCTCAAAATTTGTATCCTGTTTTTCTCTCCTCATAGCAATGAATACAAGTCAAAAACCACATGATAAACCATGATACATTTAAATTATATTTGTGTCAATGTCAAATGTACAATAACTGAGTATGTGTTGTATAAGAACTGAATATGTGTTGTACAATAACTGAATATGTATTGTATGACAACTGGATATATTGTGTAATAACTGAATATGTTGAGTAATAACTAAATGCATTATGCAAAAACTGAATGTGTATTGTGTAATAACTGAATATATATTGCATAATAACAGAACATATGTGGTATGATAGCAGGATATATTGTACAATAACTGAATATGTATTGTGTAATAATTGGACATGTTGTGTAGTAATCAAATGTGTTGTACAATAACTGAATATGTATTGTATAATGACTGAAGGTGTATTGTATAATAACAACATATGTGATATGATAACTGGGTATATTGTACAATGACTGAATATATATTGTATAATAATTGGACATATTGTGTAATAACTAAATGTGTTGTACAATAACTGGATATGTATTGTATAATAACTGAATGCATTGTGTAGTAATCGAATATGTGAAATTTATAAAGACATGCTGTATCATGTCAAAACGAAGGACAAGGACAAACAGTGAAGAAGACTGAAAAAAAAAAAAAAAAAAAAAATTGTACAAAGTGATTGAATCATAGGAGTAGGGAGAAGTATTGTATTGTGTTTCAAGATTGTAAATAAGGTGACAACTTGAAAAACAAAACAAGGGGCATATGAGACAGAATATTGATCAATAGAAAATTGTTCATGTAAATATTTTTGTGAGAGTGTGTAAATTTCTAATTCTTTTAATTTGGGTGTATTAGGGACTTATTTTTTTCAAGATAAACAATGTTTTCTCGTCACTTTGAGTTCAACCAATGAGAACTGTTGCGCGGATGAATACATAAGAATGGCGGTGTTGCGTCATAGAGACGCTTGGGACTCTTTTATCATTAGCGTCTGTGAGCTCAAGGTGAAAGGATGTATATTTTTGCTGATAGCGTGTGAACATGTAAATTACACCCAAACTTTTAACCAGTGTAGATTCTATCGAATTTTGAAAGTTGTTAACTAATGAACATAGTGCTAAAAGTGTAAATTTACGAATAAATATGTTGTGATAAAAGGAACGTTGATTCATGCATTCCATTCTGTATCCATCGACCCTGAAGATAAGAGTAGCGTCAGATATCAATCAAACTTTCCATCTTCCAGTAAAAACATTATTCCTGCTGCTATATTCACGCTGATATGTGTTGTCTATCTTTTATAAAAACTGCACCAAAGGTATAACATTATTTACAATATAACAAATTATTTACACTGCAACCAATTTACCCTATAAAAAATTATAACAAATGTTATGAGGAGGGGTACGGCTCATGTTTAGAACAGCTCACTTTCCACTTGCCAGCCAGATTATAAGTCCGAACTTACTTACTGCACATGCGCCGACAGTAGTTTCACAATCGCTCACTAGATTTCACTGCATGACTAGCAGACGATTTTCACATCTGCCAACATTGCTTTTTACACTACACTAGTTTTCGTTGCCAACACATTAAACACAAATGCACTCACTCGCGTCGCTGCCGCCACAGACATACACCGCTATCGCCTAGCGCAACTCCATACTATTGTTGTGGATTCTGTACATTATTTTTTTGCTCATTGTGTACATTATTTTGCTCTTATACTATTGTTGTGGATTCTGTACATTATTATTTTGTTCATTGTGTACATTATTTTGCTCTTGCTCACACAGATATATCGCTAGTGCGAATTATTGTGTACATTATCCTTATTGCCTTGTTACTGGGTCCACGATACGCTGGCTCGTTCTTTATTATTATATTATTTTATTATATTATTTTTTTAAATTTATTTATTTATTAGGAGGAAACAAAAAAAAATCATGAAGTTTACATTGAATTTAAACATTTAAACATTAACTTTGCGTGCCTTGATGATTTTCTTGTGATATTGTTGATCACCCAAAGCTAGCTGAAGGTTCTCAGGAACCTTATGATGATGATTATTATTATTACATTTATATTATATATTATTATTTATATATAATACTATATATTATACTTATGTTTATTATATTTATATTATAATATATTATTATTATTATTATATTTTTATTATGTTTATTATTTATCGTTCTTTTTTGTTTATTTATTTTATCTTTTACCTTTATATTTTATCTTTATCTATCTTTATTTTATCTTTATCTTTTATCTTTTTTTGTTTATTTATTTTATTTTATATTATTATTATTATTTAATGCTATTATATTTATTATATTATATTTTTTTATTATGTTTATTATTTATCATTCTTTTTTTTTATTTTATATTATTATTTTATTATATAATGTTATTATATTTATTATATTGTTATATTTTTATTATGTTTACTATTTATCGTTCTGTTTTGTTTATCTATTTTATTTTATATTATTATTTTTAATGTTATTAGATTTATATTATATATATATTATACTTATTATATTATTATATTTATATTATTATTTATCGTTCTTTTTTATTTATTTTATAATATAATAATACTATATATTATACTTATGTTTATTATATTTTATATTATATTATTTTATTGTATTTTTATTTAATATTATTATATTATATATATTATTTATATATATTATATTTAGTAGTATTATATTATTATATTTATATTATTTTTATTAATTATCGTTCTTTTTTATTTATTTTTATTTATTGATTTTATTTATTTATTTATTTTTTAATTTTCGAGTGGAGAAAAATCCATTTACGGAGCCCCATGCGCTGGGATGTCCACCACAGGCCCTCCTCGTAGAGGAATTGCATGCATGCCTCTTCATTTAAGCACAGAGGCACCAAATCCAATATACTGATAAACCTAGCCATTGCGCTACTTGCTTCTAGGAAGGTCAACAGCATACTGCCGACTCCCGCAAAAACATTCAAACTTACTATTGGCAACAAACTCCTAGGGACATTCTGCTGTTGGCAGCGCTACATTAACACAGCAACTTCGGCAACTTTCGTGACCATTCGTACACACTGCCAAGTGGGACTTTGCCGAAATTCTGACCAAGTGCTTGCGTAAGCTGTTCTAAACAATATCCAAGGGGTACTGTTTTCTATGTATACAATTTTGCCCTTTTATATTCTTCTACTGAATAGAAAACATTTTTTCTCAGATAAGACTTAATATGTTTTAGTTTTGTTTGTTCCTCATTTATTTCCTTAATCCAGTGAGGTAAGTGATTGTATAATTCTTTTGCATTGGTTTCGATACATCTGTTTTCTAATGAGCCTCTTAACCTGTCTCTAAAGTAGTTTCTCTTTGTTCGAGTGTCATGTTCATGAATATTTGCATTTCTATCTTCTTTGTGGCTTTTTACCACGTACTTTAGACATTCATATATATATAGACATGGCAGCGTTAGCACACCAAGTTTTTTGAAAGCTTCTCTACAAGTATTTCTCCTTTGGATGTTTTTAACAATTCTTATTGCTCTTTTTTGAAGCCTAAATATCTTTATTGTATGTTTTTTATTTGCAGATCCCCATAAAATAACTCCATAACTTAAGAGTGAATGCATAAATGCATAGTATACTTGTTTTGTACTATCTTCATCCATGATTTGTTTGACTTGTTTTAGAATATAGATACCCTTATTTAGTTTCTTTGTAAGTTTCTCTATATGTCTGTTCCATTTTAATTTATCATCTATGACTAGTCCTAAAAAATTTGTTTGTATCACTTGCCTAATTGGCTCCTTTTTTATTTCTAAATAGATGTTTACTTGTGTCTTGTTACTTATACCAATTTGCATCCATTCTGTTTTATTTGTATTCAGTGTCATCCCCAACTCTTCCAAGTATATACTAACTGCCGCACCTCTGGTGGTGACCAGCACAGTCGGTGCTGAGATCTCCACTAGGAAACTTCGACCTCGCCGCCACTGAAGATGTCTGCCGTAGTCGCAGACGAAACGTTTGGGAAGAAGAAGGAACCCAATAGACCATGGCCCACAAGCCCGGTTAATATTATTGCATCTAGTATTGACACCGGCCGTGAAAGCCTTAGAATTTTGATGAATCGCCTCTACGGGGAGGAAACACATCCACGGATTCGGCGCCTAGAAGTGCTACGAGTAAGAAAATCACAACTACTTTGTTCACTTTGTTTTCTTTTACGTTGCCGTGATACTGGCATTATTCCTCGGTGCATACGACAAAAACGCGTCTTAACTACAGCTGCATCTCACCGTATTTACAACCGCACGGAACGAGCCCTTCTTCGGGAACGCATCCACCAAACCCGCCGAGAACTAGCCCACAACAACAAGGAACTTCTGTCGTTACATCTTCATCTCAGCCATAAGTTGGAAAAGGAACATTGGGATCACGTGGACAGAATCACGTTTGCTTCAATGGTCACTCACTACTATAGGACTACGGAAAGACACAAAAAGAAATATGAAGACTGCCTGAACTCTAGCGCAGAAAAGCAGTTCGGCACACTTCGAACAACAACAATGAAGTTTCAGCCTTCGCACAGACAAGTCGAACGGTCGTCAATTTGTCAGACCATCAACTGTCACCCGCAGAAGCTTCCGTCCTCTCAAAAGGTGGGAACTACGCCATCACACCCCATGTACTACCTATAGAGGAGATCATCTCCTGCATTGAAGCCGGTATTCGTGAATTGCCGTCAACTACAGCAGACCAAATACGCCTCGAATCTTCTAGAATTCTTCAACGAGCTAAGCCACCTAAGAGCAATCTTTCTCTTCAAGAACGAAAAGCTCTTAAAAATCTTAACTCAAACAAGGAGATTATAGTACTGCAGGCGGACAAAGGAAACACCACGGTGGTGATGAACCAACGTGACTACGAACACAAGGTGACTGAGCTCCTAGATCCGACCACCTACAAGAAGCTCTCCAGGGATCCAACAGGTCGCGTTCTTCGGAAAACCAATCAACTGATTAAGTCTTCGTCCATTCCACCCAGTGATCAGCTGAAACTAAAGAGGAGTGAAGCTTTACCTCCCAGACTTTATGGACTTCCGAAGATTCACAAGCCTGGCACACCCCTTAGGCCGATTGTAAGCGCCATTGACTCACCTACGTACGCAGTTGCGAAATACCTCGAACAGATGCTGCAACCTCACATCGGCAACACTGACACATACATAAAAGACTCCGCCCATTTCATTCAGAAACTCAAGACCATCAGCTTACAACCCAACGACTTACTTGTCAGTTTCGACATAACATCTCTGTTCACCATGGTTCCAGTCAATGAAGCCATAACACAGCTTAAGGAGATTTTTCCAGAAGACATTACGACGCTTTTCCACCACGTCCTCACGACTACGTATTTTCAGTGGAACCACGAATACTATGAACAGACAGACGGTGTAGCAATGGGAAGTCCTCTCAGACCGGTTATTGCGAATTTTTACATGGAATTTTTCGAAGCTACTGCCTTGGATTCAGCACCACTTAAACCTTCGTGCTGGTGGCGTTACGTGGACGACACGTTCGTCATTTGGAGTCACGGAGAATCAGCTCTGACAGAATTTCTGGATCACCTCAACAGCATCAATAAACAAATTCAATTCACCATGGAGAAGGAACAAGACGGCAAATTGCCCTTTTTGGATGTCATGGTAAACAGAAAACAGAATGGCACACTAGGCCACAAGGTGTACCGTAAACCGACCCATACAGACCGCTACCTTCACAAGAACTCCAACCACCATCCGAAACAAAAGCGTGCTATGATTAAAACTCTGGCAGACCGAGCTACACGCATTTGCAAACCACAAGTTCTACACCAGGAATTTCAACACTTAGAGTCAGCGCTCCACTCTAATGGCTACGCAAAACGAGAAATTAAGAGAGCATTACATCCTAGTAAAGGTCCCAACATCACAGAAACAGCCGCAAACAATAGGAAGGGCAAGGCCTTTTTACCGTACATAAGATCAGTCACAGACCGCATAGGCAAACTACTTAAACGCCACAACATTGACACCGTCTACAAGCCCACTAAACAGATTTGTAACATACTCCGTTCCGCCAAAGACCCCAGGGATCCTCTATCCACCGCAGGAGTATATAGAATACCTTGTTCGTGTGGCAAGGTATACATCGGAACCACACAACGTAGTATAAAAACCCGCATTGAAGAACACAGAAGAAATTGTCGCTTGGGTCAAACTGAAAAATCAGCAATTGCTGAACATGCCATACTCGAAGAAGGGGAACACATCATCCAATATGGTAACACAGATATTCTGGCATCTACATCCCACTACTATTCTCGCTTATTCCGTGAAGCCATTGAAATACACAAGCACAAAAATAATATCAATCGCAAAGAAGAAGGACTTAAACTCAACAGAATATGGCAAACAGCGTTAACAAAAACAAAAATGCAGAACCCCTCTCCAGCCAATCGGACGCCAGCTCCTTGTAGTACTCCACTGGTACAAGTCCAGCCCACTGGCCACCCGGACCTATCACAACGTACTTCCCCTCCAGCCGCCGACATAAATACCGCACCTCTGGTGGTGACCAGCACAGTCGGTGCTGAGATCTCCACTAGGAAACTTCGACCTCGCCGCCACTGAAGATGTCTGCCGTAGTCGCAGACGAAACGTTTGGGAAGAAGAAGGAACCCAATAGACCACGGCCCACAAGCCCGGTTAATATTATTGCATCTAGTATATACTAACTGTCTCTAACAATGCATTTGTTTTACTTTGCACCTCTGTCGCTGTATTGCCTGTTACAATTACTGTTGTGTCGTCTGCATACCCAATGGCTATTCCTCCTCCCTCGTGAATTTTTTTAAACAGACTGTTTATATATAAAATAAATAAATACGGCCCTAATTTTGACCCTTGTGGAACACCATGGGTTATAAGTTTAAACAATGATTGGAGTTTGGTTAGTTCTCCATCTACATTATGCACTAATTCTACACATTGTTCTCTGTTTATTAAATAAGATCTTAGCCAATCTAATGGAATGCCCATCATACATAATACCTCGGGTTTTGGATTTTTTTCTCATCCTGTGAATGCGTTAAACTCATGACAGCCAATGGTATCATGTTTGATACCTTCTGCATTCTATGTTCCTTTTTTTTACGCTCTCTCTTCTCTACTTTGTATCAATGGTAGCATTAAAAAACCCATAAAAACTTAATGAGTCCTGAGGTATCATATATGATACTACCCCTAAAAACCCCCTGTAACCCAAACCCTCCAAAAGCAAAATTTTATATTTTGAATATTCTTGTTCTTTTGATACTTAATAACACATACTGATCCACATAACAAAATTTTTAGCTTTCTAAATGTCATTTTAGCTCCCCCTCCCCCCCCCCCCCCAAAAAAATCGTTTTGCATTATTGTTTAATTTTGGCCCATAGAAACTCATTAAGTACAAAATAATTTTAACTTTTAGTATTGTGAGGACGCAGAAGGTTAAGTGTATTTACCATGATATGCTGATGTATAGTATACAGATATTCTATGTATTAGATCACAATTTTAGCTAGTGTAAAAAGCATACATGCTGTGATAGATCCATCTCTATCCAGTGGCAGGTAGCAACATGTCCTTCATGAAATCCAAGTTCACAGAAAGTGTTTGTTGCTTTGTTAATGAATGATATTCTAAAAGATTTGACAATAAAACAAACATTTCAAGCATGGTTTTCCATCTAACAAAGGCACTTGATGCATTACTTCATAAAATGCTTTTTAATGAATTGGAAAGAATATGCATAAAGGGCCCTGACTTAACCTCCTGCATCTTGAGATCACAATACTAGAGTTAACATTATTTTGTGCTTAACACTAGAACCCCGGTAGCGGTCATTTTGACCGTTCTTGATATTTAAATAAGTTTAGTTCCGCCGGTTTTTAAAAACGAAGCTTGGCCTTTCATGACTTTTCCTGATATAACCTCTAGTTTTATATAGCATAATAATTTTCGGCATGTCATTATTTACGTGGGCATTTTTTCATGTTTGACCATGAACCCCGGAGACGGTCATTTTTGACCGTTACAATTTTGTTAGGCTTTCGCTCGCACTGTCGTTGGATTTCTCACAGTCACTAATCTGCTTTGTCCGTCTTCATACCAACTGTTCATTATAGTAGTGTACGTTGTGAATCTGTGCCTGTAATATGTCTCGTGGTTTGAAACCAGATGGAATTCTGGCTATATTTCATGATATACCAGACGATGTATCAGACGATAGTAGTGGTGAAGATGATTATCAACCTCCAGCTGAATCAGACAATCGGAAGATGAGTCATTCAGTGAAGATTATTTGAATGGTAAGTTTTATTCTGCTTTCTTTAGATATTGCATAACATGAAACTGTATTCCTAATAGGTGCATTTATGTAGTTAGTCATTTCCTTGTTTATACACAATATACACATATATTTGCTTTGCTTATTTATTTTCAGAAAATCAAATTTAAGATAACATTTCCTGTAATTTTCGTGCTGCGAGGGAGGTAAGAAGGTATGGGTATAGCTCGATACAACCATCATTTGAACATGACTTGCAGCAATGTGTACACCATGCAATTTGAGTGCGTCACAAGCGGCAAGTGAAAATAGAATGCCTACTAGTAATACTAATGCTTCAGGTAACGCAACCACTTCAACACAACCAATAATAAGAAAGGGGCAGAAAAAGGCAACATGAAGAGGAAAAACTTCCTGCACTTACAAAAATTCTTAGTAGAGATAAGGGTACTGAGTGGCAGATCATCGATCCAGATAACAATCCAATCCTGGTAGAACAGAGCAACATAATGTTGTTGAAGAAAAAGGAGGCCCTACTGCTTATGCTAAGAGACGTGTAAGGGACAGCAACTATGCATCTGCTTGGAAGTTGTTCATTGATGAGTCGATTCTTCAACATATCAAAAAATCTACCGAGATTGAAGCAAGAGAGAAGAAAAATGAAGAGAAATGAACTGTTTCCTTGGATGAGTTAGACGCTTTCATCAGCGTAATTTACTTGCAGGGTGCACTTGGGTGCGGAAGCCTTGAACTAGTTGAACTATGGTCTAAAAAGTGGGGGCCACTTATATTTTCTGATACCATGGCAAGGGACAGATTTGTGGAGCTGATGAGATTTTTAAGATTTGATGTCAGGTCATCCCGTTCTGAAAGGCTAAAGACGGATGCGTTTGCACTAGTTTTAACTATTTGGAACAAATTTATTGAAAACTGTAAGGCTTGCTACATACTAGGTACATTCCTTACAGTAGATGAACAACTTGATCCTACACAATGTCGCTGTCCATTTATTCAATACAGGGCCAATAAGCCTGATAAATTTGGTATAAACTACTGGATGCCTAGAGATGTGAACTGAAAGTAACTCTGCAACGATATCCCATACCTGGGGAAGGATAATCAGCGGCCTCAGAACGAATCTGTTCCAGAATATGTTGTGATGTCTCTAAAAAATCCTTTTCTAAAAAAGGGACGAAACGTCACCACCGACAACTACTTTACTTCACTATCACTAGCTAAAACACTGAAGGAGTTGGGCACTAGTATCGTAGGAACTGTGAATAGATCGAGACGAGAAGTTCCTGATCACCTTAGAAATTCCAGAGCTCCTCTTTATGATACCATTCTCATGAAGAGAAACGATGGTATTTTGCTAACCAGCTACCAAGGAAAGTCACAGAAGAATGTAATTATAATGAGTACACTTCACAACACATGTGCAATATCGGCAGTCTCCAAGAAGCTTCCTGAAACAGTTCAGTTTTACAAGAGTAAATATGGAGTGGATATGATTGATGAGATGGCACGATTATATTCCGTTCGTGCTGGTATCCGCAGATGGCCGATGCATGTTTTTTTCTAACATATGTATTGGACCTAGCTACATCAACGCTTGGATAGTGTTTCGAGAAATAACTGGCAAGGAACTTTCACACCGCAGGTTCATCCTTCAACTTGCTGATGAGCTAAGAGAAACCTACTGGGGAACTAGACAATGTTGTATACAGACTAATCCAACCGAAGAACATCCAACCCCTAATCGCCGACGACAGTGTCAAATAGGTCATAACTGTACACAGAACAAAGCAAGAAATTCCTATCATATTTGCAAGAAATCAGTATGTGGAAAATGCACAGCAGAAGTTGGAAAAGTTCTTACGTGTGTAAAATGCAACGCATAAGTGGATGTTCATAACAATGGAAGGAACTTTCTGTGTAAGTGCTAACATAGTTGTCATACTGTAATAGGTTTACTAAAATAAAGATATGTGTTGCAATATTACTGTTCTATTATACACAAAGTTGTGTTATCACATTCATAATCCTAAATATTCTTAGTTGCACTATTACACTATATTTCGCCTTTCTGAGAATTTGAGCTATTTTTTTTATTTGAATAAACATGCTATTGAAAAATAGAGATAAATAAAGGACATATGTTCATCGTACGGGCTGTTTTTATATACTACCAAATTAAATTTTTTTTCTCCTAACTCTCCATTACCACAAGACTATTAAAGAAAACATTTAGCATAGAAAATTCGAATGTATGCCCTAGAAAGGCAATTTTCCAATAATTTATACATACACAGTGATAATATATTGGGCCTGGTTACCTAATAATAACAATATCACACTGGTAAGAAATAAGTTGTAAACTGTACATGGAAAAGGCAAAGAAAAAGCGAACGGTCAAAAATTACCGCTACCGTAGTTAATGGTAGCTAGCGAGTGCCGGGGTTCCAGTGTTAATGAGTTTCTATGAAAAAAAATATTTTTTTTGGGAGGTGGCTTTTTGGGGTGATCTAAAATGACATTTAGGCAGCTACAAATTTTTTATGTGAATCAATGTGTGTTATTAAGTATCAAAAGAACAAGAATATTCAAAATATAAAATTTTGTTTTGGGGGTGTTTGGGTTTCAGGGGTGTTTTAGGGGTAGTATCATATACTACATTATGGGACTACATTAACCCTTTCATGCTTGGTGTGTCTTATAAGATACATAGGCTTTTTTTCTTATTTGTACTAGTTTTAACTTTTTTTTTCTGCTATATTCTTGTTATACTGTCTGTCACCAATTAAAAATACATATTTGAGACGGTTTGCATTGTAAAAAATTATTTTTTTACAATTTATATTGTAGTGCTTTCTTTCTTTTTTAAGAAATGAAGCAAAATCCATGCAACTGCAGTCAAATGATACCCCGTCATCATCCATGCGTGCCATCACACCGATTATTTTACGTGGGCCCTCCCCGTCCTTTACCACAGGCACATTTGACTGCGGTTGCCGAGATTCGAACTCACGACCTCAGGCTTTGAGTGCATGGCCAGTGCAGTATGTGTTGCCTTAACGATCATGGCTATCTAAGCCAGCAGGCTGAAGGTCTCCCAGACCACCTAATTTAAACCGGTTTCGAATTAGAGGAAGAACAGCATATGTAGCAAAATAATTCAGGCATGAAAGGGTTAAGTTTTTATGCTTTTTTTAATCTTACCATTGATACAAAGTAGACAAGAGAGAAAAAAAAATATAAGCATACAATACAGAAGGTATCAAACACGATACCACCACCCATGATGAGTTTAACACATTCACAGGATGAGAAAAAAATCCAAAACCTAAGGTATCATATACAATACCAAAGGAAGCAGGAGGTTAAAGGCAGGACTTCTGAACTGCTTTCTATGGACAGAGTCCAATTTCAATGGATGGTTGATATAACAACTATCTCAAGGGACACATACAAAATAGGTGAAGTTGATGCAAAATTTTGCTTACCAAAGTGAGTCTTGTAATTAGTTTAGCAATTAACATTGTTGTATAATCTTGCTTAAAGTTAACAGTATATTCTCACTTGATGGTGAAATTTTCTGTTACTTGGCTGACAATTACGACTTTAAGGTAAATTGCACAGTCCATATCACACTGCCAGATACAAAAATATATTGTTTTTTTACTTTAGCAGCTCTGGTTCTTAGCATCCCATTCTACATTGGACATGAAAGACCACTTAATTTTGCTCAGAGGTCTCTTTATCAGATGTGAGTTTCTTTTACAATTCTTGAAAAACTTTGTTATTCAGCTCTCTAGGTTAGCTTCTGCTTCTGCCAGGAGGAACTTTGTGATTCTCACTGATGCACTTAAGCCCAGGCCTGCCAACATTTGAGTGAAAAACACTTGTGGCACTTGCTTTGGCAGTTTCTTCTGTGCATGCTTCATAGTAATAAGATAAATCCTTTTAGACATTGTGTGATGATTTTGCTATGAAAGAAATTGCCTTAAAATGGGTGGGAAGGTGGGTTCCAGGCTTTCCAAGTGTTCACACCTCCTAAATCTCTAATTTAGGTATTTTCATTGCATTTGCTTCCATTTCTCAAGAGTTTTGAGAGGAGGCTGGACACAGCAGTTTAGTCAATATTCTTTATAACTCATTCTTTTACTCCTTAGAGCTTAGCTCAGTATGGGATGTGACAGAACTAGGCATGCTATAACTTTACAAATATTTATTATAACCCAAGGTTGAAATGTTAGTGCTGGAACTTGCAGTTAGCTGTTTGAATGTTATGCTTCAACAGAAAAAAAAACTAAACTCTTCATGTACATAAAAAAATTAGAAACTAGGAAATCATCAAATGTATAAATGAAGCAGCACCAATATTTGTCATTCAGTGGACTCCGTCTCATGCTGGTGTTAATGAAAATGAAGCTGGCTATCTGATAAAGACAGGAATCATCACCAAAAGGAATGCAACTATCCTTTCACTCTGTAAGAAACTATCACATCTAGCTTTGGGGTGCAAAGAAATGAATTCCTGAATCAGATATTTCAGGAGAAAATATGGGGTAGTATTAAAAAGGTGAAGAACAGTATTCTAGTATCTCCAAGAAGTGTAACTCTTTACCCGCCTTATTGTCTAGCTAACAATGCTCTAATATGTTGTTGTTGTTTTCTAGTGCCTTGCATCTGGCAATGAAGCCATTAGCATTCGTGCTTTCCAATACTTTTGAACTGTAGTTTCTTCTGATCTTAATGCTTCACAGGTCTTCAAGTGTTCTTCGTTCATTTCTGCTGGATCGTTACACAGGACACATATTGGTGAGGCTGAGATACCTATTCTGTAGAGATGACTTGCCAAGCAGTCATGATTTGTCAATAGTCGGAAGGCTGCAACAGCTGTTTTCCTTGGTCTCTGGGGATTATATCTGCATTGGAAAGTAGTGTAATCCATTTTTTATCTTTGGCATTTGTTTCTATTTCTTGTAGATATGAATGACAAAAATTTTTTATGATCAAGCGTTTTATTGAGGAATATGAGAAATTGAATTTAGACTTTGGTTTTATTGTTGTGCCTTTCTTTGCAAGTGAGTCTGCAGCTTCGTTCCCCATGACTCCACAGTGTGCTGGAATCCATTGGAGATGAACAGTCTTATTAACTTTTTGGAGTTGTGTTAACATTTTGTAGCATTCTCTAATTTTTGTTGACTTCTTTGTAGTATTTGAACATATTCCCTGAATTGCAGCTTTAGAATCTGAAAGAATTACTGCCTTGTTAAATTTATTTAAGGGAAGATTTAATAATTGTCGGAGAGCAATGTATATAGCCTCTATTTCTCCATCATAATTTGTTGTGTCTCTGCCAACAGAATGATAAAAGGAAAAATGTGAACACGTAACTCCAGCTCCAGTAAGGTTTACAATGCTCTAATATAATGCGGCCATATTTTCTGAACCTGAAAACAGGTGCTTGTTAACTAACATTTTTCTTAATTAGTGTTAACCTTAAGCATTTAAGCTAATGCAATTAGAAAATTCTAAAACCTTATTTATCTATTTATTATTAATAAACAAAATATAACTATCAGAGTACATATTATTTTACATTATGACAAAGGTAATATTGTTACAATATACAAAATAATGTTACATATAACGTTACTATTACTATAAATATAAACACCAAAACAATTATAATGTTATATAACTTGTAAAATCATTTGTTTTGGACATTTTTCTGAATGATGAATTTTCTTTAGAAATTTCTCATTTTGTTTCAAGTAATTGAAAACCTGAAGGCAGTGTATTGAAATTTATTTTGGTAAGCAACAATGCTTTCAACATTTCAACTACCTTAGAAAATGTTGATGCAACAGCTAGCGCATTGTTACTGTTGTAATGCTATGCAAGCATCTGCCTCATGTGTTGTCTTCTACAGCTTTTCTGTTTGAAACAGAGTGAACCAGCGTTCAACAGTATTCTATATTGTGTTCTTTGAAGCAAGGATAACATGTAAGTACATGGATTCCTTAAGCACATGACTTATAGTTATTATTTTTAAGGATAGTTTTGCAATTCTGAACTAACAAAGAATGCAAACGATAATAGGTAGATATATTAGTTATTTATTGTTCCTTTTCATTATTTTTAGATTACATCCAGAGATATGATGTGTAATTAATATATCATATTTAAAGCAATTACACTGGATATTGTTAAGTGACAATAACTTTTTCTAATGAAATTCATAATTGTGATACAGTCGGTGTGATTCTTCCTCCTGATCCAGTCTGATTGATGAAAATGAAGCACTACAGGTATAGTAAATGTGAATGATGTACCCAGCCCAGTTAAAGTACATTTTACTGCCTCTGAAAAGAGTGACATACAGGAAGCGAATGACTCTAGTTTGAAAAGTCTCAACCAAAAAAAGAAAACTTTGCAACCTACCAACAAGATACAAAAAATGTGCTTCTTAGTACGCAAAAATTCCAGAAAATGACCATGCTTGAAATGAAGAATGGGAAGAAATGAAAACAACTTTGAAGAATTGCATGTCACTTGGGATTCTGCAAAAAATGTGATGTAACACTTTCCACAGATGTTTTGAACCTTACCACAGTTGATAAAAAGCTTTTACCACTCCAAATGGTTCAGTAATACATGGTTTGACTTTAAATGGACTGTAATTACTTTAAGAGATAAAGTTTAATCATAAAATATACAAACTTGATGGAAATGTATTCGTTCATCATTAGAGCATGTTTTGATACTATTAATGCTCAGCAATCTATATAATTTGTAGCGGTATTTCCGCCTAACAATGGGTGTCCAGAAATGGAACTTTAATCTGTCATAATTAAGGAAATAGTTTATTAGTTATCCATGTTTTTTTGTAGTAATTTCTTTGAAAATTATATCAAACTAAAGTCCTTGTAGATTTATATTTATGTTATAAGTTTCATAAAAGTTAATAAATAAACACAGGCACAATTACGCAGGGAAATCTGCAAGTTTCCCGCCAAGAAAACAAAATAATTTATGCGACCGTTGGTACAATTTTGGCGTGAGGCAATAAAACGTTGGGATTCTATTATTGTTGTTGCCTTCCTAAAGTACCGCGAGTCTCTAAACGAACTCTCAAACCGTTGCTAAAATGTAAAGGTTTAAAGAGAAAACAAATGAACATCAGAGCCCAATAAGAATAAGCCAATGAACATCAGAGCCCAATAAGAATAAGCCAATCAGGAGAAAAGCGTTGGTGAGAAACTCGACAGTTCAGTGCTACCAGGTGCAAGGGAAGGTTGTGTCTACGGGTCGCGGAATAGATGCCACGTTATTAGGAAGTGTCTTGTCAAGTGTTACTGAGTCGCTACATGTCCAGTGATTGTATATGATGTATATTGGAATTGGGATTCATTCGGCACAGTAGGTGATCATAATATAGTTAACGGGTGGAAGATAGAACTTGCAGAGTTTCCTGTAACCCAAAGTGCCAATAGGGGAAGTGCATCTCGTATTTTTCTTCCACGGAACCCGTATAAAACCCATTCCTTCTCATCACCGTCCAACACACCGCTCCTCTCCCAAAGACCAACATCTCTCGTTGAGGCTGAGACCCTGAGAAATTGGCGCCTCCTCAGTTGCATCGACGAGATGACTTCAAGCCAAGAGGTCGACCAGAAAAGGGGCAGTGAATCTGCTACAAATTTTGGGACACTGGGTGAATAAGAAAGCAAACAAAATATATTGCTGACATACTATAATGTGAACCAATACATTACATATGTATTTTTTAATTTTTGCATTAATGGGTTAAGCAAGATCCACACAAATGTCTGATACACTTCAAATCTGTCAGTCCAGACTGTGACATATTGAATACATGAATCATAGAAAGCATATGCTATTGTTTGGAAATCCTCTCTTTCACCTTTTAATTCATGCAAAGCATATTTTACCACATGTGGGATAAAATTGTTCTCCGTTTTCTCAGTCATATTTTCCTTCAACTTAGAAAGAGCCATAGCTACTTCAACACCTGTTGCAAGCTCACCTTCTACCTGGAGAACTGCCTGGTGGAAAATTGTGGAGAAAAAGAAGAAAACTTTTTGCCAATATGGTTTTCAAAAATGAATTTAGCGCTGGACATTTTTTTCTTGACTAAGAAAATAGGACTTCAGTCATTCAAAGAGTGCAAGAACTCCTTCAACTGCTGGCATTTACACTAATCAACTAGTGTTACTATTACCCAATAATTTCCTGTACTCAATCTCAGCAAAGCTGTAGAAATCCTTTAGTGATTCTATTCACACAGTGTATGTGTGAAAATGGGAGTAAATTTTGACTTCAATAGGTAAACAATCTGCAGCAATCTTAATTGTGTTGTGCAATATATGTGCTTCACATCCAACCCCAGGAATTTCACAATTGAACACCATTATAAGTTTGTGAAGAATGTGGCAGTAATTTTAGGTCACACCCAAATTTTTTTTTAATTAACGTCCTCCAACATTGTGTCATATCGGACGAAAGGTCACACCCAAATTCACCATTTTGTCACACCCAAATTCACCATTTTGTTATATTCAATTTTATTATATGGCTATGTCCGGATATTACAGCTTCTGTGGTTCAAACAAATGATGAACCCAGACTGTTACAAAATTTTTCACCTAACTACGGATAACAGTTAGCAACAGGGATTAAATTATACAGAAGGAGAATTAATATAGTTAAGGAATATATGTAATAAAGGATAGATAGCTTTTGTACCTAATTCAGTTGAAGAAGACCAATTATTGTACAGAAGCATTATTAATAAAATATTATTGAAGTGAATAAAAATGATCTACGGGAGAAAGTTGTATCATTTCCAAGCAACTTCCCTGCACCCGCAAGTCTCATCGGAAAGAGTCGACTAGGCGAGCCGAGCAAAGAAGAAGAGATTAGCGACCACTGCAAGAATATTCCTCGTTCCTTTATGTGCTCCCCCACCACAGTTACTCTTGGTACTATTATCACCACAGAATGTGATTATTTTGATATCCAAGTTGTTTTTTGCATGCACATCTGTAGATAATTAGTAACAATATCTATGTTTTGCTGGGACATTCATAAAGTGACAAAATTCGGACACAGATACCCTGTAGTAGTAAAAAACACTTATATCATAACAGGAAAAATCTTTCCCTTCCCCTGAATGGAAGCATCTACAAACACTGTAACACAATTGACTTCCTATTACTCCTTTTGCAATATTTCATAAGAATGAGGGACGAATAAGTTCACAACAATGGTTTGAAATCACATAGCATAACATAGAAATTAAAAAATAAATGCTATTTTCTAACAAAATGGGACAAAGAGGCATCCCAATAAAAATTATCGGGGCACTGGAAACGCAGATTGAAAAACAGTAGTGTCCCATTCAAAAGAGGCACTTTATCTCATATCCGAAATATAAACAGTGGGGTCCTTTAGAGCTCTATTCTTTTTCTTTTAGTGATTAACAACCTGTATATAATCTTTCTC
Source organism: Tenodera sinensis (assembly GCA_030765045.1). Taxonomy (NCBI): domain Eukaryota; kingdom Metazoa; phylum Arthropoda; class Insecta; order Mantodea; family Mantidae; genus Tenodera; species Tenodera sinensis. The sequence goes on along the minus strand of CM060966.1, from coordinate 22,271,028 downwards.
AAGAGGTCTTCATGTATGCTGACAACAACACTTCAATTATAAAAAATTAAAAAGGTTTGAACTAAATAATTTTAGTATTAAAAAAATAATTATGATAAATAAGTAAATGCTAAATGAGAAGAAAACTTATATATAAATTTAGTTTATCAGACAAAATTACAAACAAACTGTCTATAATGCCACAGCCAGGATTAGAACAAGACCTTCCACTTCACACACAGTTGCTCTGGCCACTGAGCAACAATTTTGCAGTCCCAATTCTACCTCTCAAACATTGCCCGCACATGGCTTGTGTGTTTAAAAACACCAGCAGTAACTACGAATTTGTTTGTATAGCTTTGAGAATGAGTTGGAGACAGCTTAAAACTCGAGTCAGTTTGTGCAAAAAGAACTTGCAACATTACTAAGATAAGTGAAGTTTTTAGTTTCTAATTTGTTCTTACTTTAGAATCTTGCTGCTTCACTGTTAATAGCTTCAATTTTCCTTATTTATCATATACGTTATCTTTATATTACTTACTCATCACTCTACATAAAATTTCCAACAAAGTAGTGCAATAAATAACATTATCCAAAATGCAGATTAGTTCTTAGCTCAAACACATACTTTTACAATGGGATTAACTTGTTCAACAAACTGCCTGATATAGCTAAAACTTTTACTGTCAACAGACTAAAGGAATGTATTCATAATTGGCTGGTAATCAGACCACTTTATTCAACTGTTGAAGTTATGAACAGTGATGTAAACCCCAAGGTTCTATTTTAGGACCACTACTTTTCTTAGTTTTTATAAATGATTTAGCATCAAGCTTAAACAGTTGGCACAAGTATTTCTATTTGCTGATGATACAACACTATTAATTTCGCATAAAAACTTAAGACTTAAAGAAACCTCACATCACGTAACAACATTAATGCAATCTTGGTTCAATGCAAATGGCATGAAACTAAATGTTGATAAAACAAATATTGTAAAATTTACTACCGTCAATGCTGCACAGTATAACTTGGCAATCGACATAAATGGAAACTGTTCAAGATTCAAATGCTTCTAAATTTTTATGTATACAAATCAACAAGCACCTAAATTGGACGACCCACATAGATGAAATTGTCCCTAAACTTAGCCCCGCATGCTTCTGTCCTTCTTCAGTGATGCTCATACATTAAAATTAGCCTACTTTACATACTTCCACTTGGTAATGAAATATGGTATACTCTTTTGGGGAGGTTCAACAAACTCAAAGAGAATTTTCATCTTACAAAAGAAGGCACTCAGAATTATATCACACTCTCATGCAAGAACATCGTGTAGAAGCATTTTCAAAAATTTAGAAATATTAACCCTTACCGGAGAATACATATATTCACTGATTACCTTTTACATAAAAAATAAAAATTACTTCACTACTAATTCTGACATCCACAATATCAATACAAGATCTAGATCTGAACTCCATATACCATCAACTAACCACACATGTGTCCAAAAAGGAGTGCATTACCAATGCATAAAAATATTTAATGTGCTACCTAATGAGTTGAGGTACTCAAAATTGTTGTTGTTGTTAGCTAATGCTGGATTTCTGACAATGAAGTCATTAATCCTAGGTACTCAAAATTAAGCTAAAGGAATATCTTCTTTAGCATTTGTGCTACAGCATTAATGAATTGGACAACATCCAATGTAATCATTAAATTATCTATGTGCTATGTAATTATATTGTAAATATTGTATAACATATTGACATGTTCCACACCCTGTTGTCAAGACAAATTGTAGGATCTATGGAATGCAAATAAATGTAATGTTGTAAGTTAATATCTGTAAATATATAATGTATAATGCTTTGAAGATGTCATTTCCATATGTATGAACATCTCTGACTTAGGTCATCATCATCTATACTGATCAATATCAGCAACTCATCAGCTTCCTAAGGAGAATGGTGCTATAATTGTGAATATCTCAGGCAATGTCAAATATCAGAGTAATTGAATTAAAACCAATGGACAACTCTACTTGAAAGCCAGGCGTCAAATGGCAGTGTACCGAATGTCTGAGCATTAGGATAAATAAATAAAACAAATATTTATCATACGAGTTGATTAGTTGATTTAAACTAATAAAACCATATACATTTCACCATTCGGTAAGCTCTATAAAAGCATGCATGAAGCAGATATGAAGAATATAATAAAGCATAAATTAGTGTTGTACATTTTCAGGATGTTAAAATAATCTCAATGGACAATCCTTTTGGTCCTGTACTAAAATGCATTCTGCTAAAAAAACATTACAACAAAGGTACATTTCTTTTTATTATTTTACAATAAGTAAATTTTAGTCTGTTGGGAGGCAAGTAAACAGGAAGAAACTCTATTTTGTTGTAGTGATAACCACATGGCTCACTTAAAAAGTTTAATTTCAATTTTATTTATCTTTGTCATGCCCTATAAAATGTCCATTGTTTCAATGGATGAAATAAATGCACTACTTCAATTTGTTTACATTAGATATATCTCAGAGCATGTCTCCATAACTCTAAGAGCCACTGACATAACTCCTAGTGCCAACACAGACTGTTCAATGGAGAACCTTAGAGGCGAGATCATTGTCAGCTAGAAAATTATCTTAAACCCCTTTTTTTGTTTTCCCATATAACAGCATGCTCTATTGCTTTTTGGAATGCATCTATTAATCCTACCTCTCTTCAAACATTGCCATACAATGTATTTTATACTCCTTTCGTGTTTTCATTCCTTTAATGTTCTTATTCCTTTTTGTTTTCTCTATGTAAATTCATTGTTCCTGAAGCTAACCTATAAATAGTAATTATTATTTATTTATGCCGACAAGCTTACTGCTGGTGTTTTTAAACACACAAGCCGTGTGTGACCTCTTAACCTATAAATACTTGGCACGAAATCACTTGTTTTCCTGCTTGAGATAATCACTCAATACCAATTAAGTTTTTGAATGAGTGGTCTTCCATTTGGTTAATTTTTATAACAATAAGTATACATCACTGTGCTTTTCCCTAAAGGTCATCTTATTATATTACCTAAAGTTGCAATGAATATTTGTTGCATACTTAAAAGCAGGTCTGTATTACAATATTTCAAACATTCTTAATTGCTATTTTCTAAAAATAACGCAAATCAATGATAATGAATAGTAAATTGGATACACTCAACAACACCAGAATTTTTCTCTTACTGACAGTGTATTACGAGAGAAGTCTTACATGATTCTGACACCTATTTCTGAAAGAATAACTAAATAAATTTCCCTGAGTTTGGCATGCAATGTAAGATAACTTGCATTTAAAACTTGATTTCTTTTTAATCCACACATCTTATTATATAACAAAACTATGTGCACCTGACTGAATGTTATGTAAAATAAACATGTTTTGGAACTGCAACAGCTATTTAACCTCCCAAACAATGACACAAAAGGTCTGAAAAATTTAGATAAAAAATTAAGCCAAATATTATTTTATGGCTACAAAGTGTGCAATTCCTTACATGTTAAGCATTAATGTTATTTAAATCATTCACAGAAAGCACAAGATATCTTGTTCACTTGCAGAATGCAAGGGTTATTCACTTCCAGAGAGACAAATCAAATCATCTAATCCTAGGACTGAATGTGCAGGGAGAGCAGTAAATTGACATAACAACACTTGATTAACTGCTGTGAGCAGTGGGATGTGATGTCCACCAAGGTCAACTACACAATATTCTGATGCTACATAAACGGCTGCTTTTAATCAACATTATACATAACAGACAGGTAAAGCCTTCACTTCCTTTTGGCAAATCCTAATTCAGATGCTGCCATAAGAAACACACAAAAGAAATGTCTACCAAACAGCTGATAAGCATTATAACATTAGAATAAACCGTATGTCTTTTAGCATAAATTTGTTCATTGTAAGGCATAACATTTAACCAATTGAATATTATATTCCACTCTCCAGGGTAAAATGTGCCCAAGTCTTGGATACATTTGCAGTGAACACGGCATAAGTGTTTGTACACACTCTTTCAGGTTAAAAGTTGGAATTCTGAAATTTCAGAGTTGTGTTTCTTCAACTTTACTTTCAATTTTCAACTTCATCCTTCACACTCACTGTACAAGAACACAAGAAACCAGAAAATGTTATTGTTTCCTAACCTACGTTTTGAAAACCACTAAAATAAATTGGTGGTGGTATTTAATTTAAAACAAAATATTACCTGGTTCAAAAGTGTCTTATAAACATTGGCAGTTGCAAAATTCAAACTATGTTTTAATTCACACAATGTTAAAATTCCTTTAGTTCCACTACGTACTTCCTTGACTTTGCCCTCCGAATTGGAGGAATACTAGTGCCATCTTGTGCCATCCCTCATTATTAATTTTCTTTGGAATTTCGGGGCTTTCTCTCAGGAGCGGTTCATGGTTGCCTTCATGCGTTGTTCTGTGAACCAGTTGTCATTTACGTAATTCTCTGGCAGTTACTTCCGGAAAGTACATAGATACCTACTCTTCCACACAAAACATTTTACTGTGGATATTCGGTCCTTGAATAAACAGAATGTCTGGAACAGCATTTATACCTACTTATATACAACTGTAAACGATTGTTAGTGGTAATTTTTAAGAGACATGAAATGGACTCCATGCGTTTAATGGACTCTTCCGAAGTTTAAAAAAGCAAAATAAAACTAGACTTTTTAAATGCTTATTTCTAAACGCATAGATAATTATGTGTGTAGGTTACTTTTTTCACGTAAGAATAGCTAAACCAATTACCATGAAACTTGATAGGTCAAATACCTCAAGTTCCACCGAATGCCCTACAGGACCCATATTATGTACGAGTACCAGCGAGCTTAGAGCAGCTCTCCCTAAACGTCTTGTATAACAACCCCCTTTTCGATAATGAAGTTATTGGCAACCGCTCCATTCTATTCACTACTTAGCTTAATCATTTTAGGTTAGAGCGCGTGTCAACAATGTGACATCTATTCTATCACACCAACCATTGTTGTGCTGCTCTATAATTGGTCAAAAGAACTCTAATGCAATAATTGTTTCAACATATATGTGGATTAAAATTATTTTGTTGTTTAACGACGCTGTCAATTGCCAGGATCACATCAGCGTCGCCGGTGTGCCGGAATTTTGTCCCGCAGGAGTTCTTTTACATGCCAGTAAATCTACTGACATGGAGCTGTCGTTTTTAAGCACACATAAAAACCATCGACCTGGGCCGGGTTTGAACCCGCGACCTTGGGATCAGTAGGCCACCGTCTAACCAACTGAGCCACCCAGACCGACAACATATACGTGGAAGTATATTCGCTTGCAAATAAAACTACTGTTTATCAGTAGCTGCTAGTGGATTAAAAGCGTTGGTGCACAAACAATTAAAATAAAATGTAGAATAATCATCAATCAATCGCCTATTTCTCTCCTCTCCTAAGCCTGGCAAATTATATATATACGTATATAAACTTTTGCATCAAAGTGACTAATCTTTATCACAAATTCCTGCTCTATTGAAATCATTGCCAGCGCTAAAAGAAACATTTGTACTCTTTTTAGAGCGGAGAAATAGCGTTCTGCCTCTACGATAATGTCGAATAGCAGCACTCGCAGCAGTTTGACACATTCACTGGACGTTGCATATAATTTGTTTTCTCCCATGAAATCCATAGGCACAAAGTCCCAGAATGCCTCGGAATTCTCCCCGAGTGTAACAGTCAGTTCTGCGCGAATTTTACTTTCATTGATGAAAGGATAGGACCTTAATGTTGCTTTAAGGCAACCCTTTGGAAATGTTCTATCAATCAGAGAACTTTTCAGAGTGAAACAAAGTCCAAGCCACGAGATGCCATGTGAAGTTACACCTGTTCTTTGCTTCTCTCAGAATAATATCGCAAACTTCAATAACTTTTCTTCTTTTCACAGCCTGATAATTTGTTCTCCTCTTAGTTACAGGTTCCATCCCCCCCCCCCCCCCCCGCCCATTAATATGCCGTCTTTAACATTAATCTTTAGTTGTGTTTATATTCACACACACACGTATGCATGCACACGCGCACAACCCCACCCACTCCCACACACCGACCCCCATAACCCCCCACACCACCACCCCCCCCCCCACACCACCACCCCCCCCCCCCACACACACACATTCACTCTCTTTCGTATTTCCAAGCTCTAGGAAGGGTGACAAATAATCCTGCATAAGAAAAATTGCCACCCTCCAGCTGGGAATCGGACCTGGGGCCTCTAGGTTTGGAAGGGTTCCTTTTGTTTCTCCTAATCCAACAATTTATTACTTTTTGTACAGCCGGCTCCAAATGTTTTCCGAGTCACATGTTCATAGCCGGGTTGAGAAGACAAGATAGCTTATCGGTAGGTTATGCCAAGTGGTCCCAAAGGTTGAACGTGGTTGCATACCTGTCTACAAGGGTGAAGAGCGTAATGTGTCTGCAAGTCCAAAGGAAAATGTCATTCCAACATTTCCCTTAGACTTGGTCGTAGAAAGTAAAACAACATTAACGTTATAGTTCCAGAACAAACTGGCAGCGAGGATGGGCACTAAATATTCGAGATTAGAGACGTCATATCACTTTATAATGCAATTAAATTTAAAACGTTTATAAATAATTTTAATGTACTACGTTTTTAAAACGGACTAAAAAGTATAAAATAATTTCTCCTAGCCTCATACACAAACCTAACCCCATACAGTGTCCTGAAAATTTGTGAATTTTAATTTGTAATACCTATGAAAATACTTGTAAGATTTAAAACGAAAAACGTGGGGTGTATGCAATAGATATATAATCGATGGATGAATAGTTCACTTAAGTCACTAACAAACTTAATTGCACTGTGAATGACATAAAATGTGTGAGTTCTCTCAATGACAACTACATACCTCCCACACTCCTTACTATTATTTAGGTACTGCATGCGCCCGGGACAATCTATAAGGAGTTAGGAATTTGTATGGGACCTATTTTACACCTTTTAGTCCGTTTTAAAAACGTGGTATATTAGAATTGTTTTAACTTCATTATTTAAATAAAACCAAAAAAAGCCTTGTCTGCCTGTCTGTTTCTCATCCAGTTCTGACCTAAGTTTTTAAGTTTCAAAGGACATCAGGCTATTACCAGAAAATTAAGGATACACATAGATTTGATTTGTCATGAAAATATCTTAAATATATATGCTATTTTAATTAAAATCGTTAGACATTTTCGGGAAAGCCAAAACGTTGAAAAGCTTCCATTTAAAGAACGCTATGTATATTTTTGCTCGTATTTCATAATCTGATTAAATATAACTGCCGGAACTGTATGTGGGTCAATCCACGTAAAATCGCACACCCGTAAAACACGACTTTTTTGTAGGAGGTTCAAAATTTTTTATGAATAATAGGCATCAAATAAGGATACCCGTATTTTTTTTATTTCCGTATTTTTAAATTACTTGCTTAGTTATGGCTATTAGAAATTAAGCAATATCTGCGCGCACCGTAATATAAAATCACTTGTTACTCTAAGGCCACATCGAGTTGAGAGGTGGGGTTTGGCGCACTGGAAAGGTTAAATACAAGTTTAACAATTTTCAACCAATCATTAATACACACAAACTTTGGACTGTTTTTATGGTATATTTTGTAAAACCAAAGACAGTATTTAAATCATGTGTTAAAAATCTAAAAAAAAAATGCACACGTATTCCCTGACATTTTATCTACAAAATAAGATGTTGAAAACTACGGAGCTTGCATTAGTGGATTTGCTACAATTTTTTTTCTGGAGGCCTGCAAGCGCTCACGGACGACATGAAGTAGAGATCCATTCGTACAGCTGGATTCGCCGTTCTTGGTCCCTTGAAAGCGAGTAACAAGCCAGGTGCTGCAGACAGCATGCGAATTGGTGCGTCAGCTATGCTACTCAGATAACTTCTTCTTACTAAGGCAGTACAGTCCATGCAGAAAAATGTCTCCACAATGTACCTTCTTTCTGATACTCCTCTGGCATCTGATGCTTGCTTTTGAACTTTTTTGAAAAAAAAAATCTTCTGATGTAAGCAGTTCTTTGCTTTTAGTTTCTTCCTTCATGTACGTCCATACATTTGAAATAATTTCTCTACTCTGACCGTGTAATGTTTTGGTCCCTAATTTAGAACGTACAGGTGGCATAATTGATTTACGCTATGATCAATCAATGGCGGCTCGTGCCTTACAAAATAGGTGAAGAAGTTCACTTAAGCATGCTAAAAATACAATGCAAAGCCGGTGTCCCACGGCCCAACATTTTTTACCAAACTTTTTGTATCCAATGGAGCTATACACAAAAGAAACTGTCACACTATGATTCATTTTGGTCCAATACATATGACAGTTCGCGTAGTAAGCGAGAGAAACAAATATGTCGGATGCAAATATATACAGCTTTGTTTTAAAGTCAAATTTAAACGGTGAGCCAAACAATGTACAAAAACTGCCTGAGGAGCATTGTTCTTGATTCTTTTTTGAAGTCCATTCAAATGTCCTGACATAACACTCGCTCCATCGTAACATTGTGCAACTAATTTACGTTAATAATTAAATTTTTTAAGAACACCATGCAGCAAAAGGAACAATGTTTCTGCGGACCTGTCAACACTCACATCATGAAATCCGAAAAATCGTTCAACCAATGTGCTCTCTGTATTCACGTATCTTACAATGATAGAGCACTGAGACTGTTGACAAATATCTGTAGTGTCGTCAACTTCAATAGAAAAAAAATCTGAGACATTAATTTCAGGTCTGTAAGTATTCCGAAATACATCCAATCACCTCATTTTGTATAGATTTAGAATCATCGCTGAATATACTTTTAATTTTATTATAGTGGTTTTGGATTTCTAATGGACTTTCAGTACACAAGCTCCTTGAAATTTCCCCGACTTAGCGAAAGCACACTCTCATCATGACCTCAAAATGCAAGCTCTTGTTTACCTAAATACAATGTTGGTTTAATGATCAACTGCAGAAAAAGCGTATTTAATGTCACGTCTCCATTGAAACGCACATGAAAAAGTCTGCTGTTTTCTTGAACAGCGTCAGCCATTGTGTTTACGTTGTGTTTCTGTTTTTTTGTTGTTTTTTTTCTTTTTTCTTCTTCTTCTTCAAAAGCGTTTAGTTGTAATTTACATTTTAAATGTCCCACCGAATCATTGTGCTTGTGAAGGGAACGGGTTATATTAATGAAATCTGTGAATCTCTCTTTGTCCCACACGTTACTTTTGTTGCTAAAAAGTAAACAAGGCCAACAGAATAGCGCTTTCAAACTACGGCTACTGCATAACCAAAAATAGTTATCGAGCCAAGAGCTTTTGAATTTAATGTTATAAGTCTTCCCTGTTTTCTTATCCTCTTTTTTTAAGGGCTGTATCAGTGATATCAGTGGGCCACCCAAAGATTTAAAACATCCTTCTTGTCATCATCTTTCCACCTGGAAAATGGGGTTTCTAGCAAATTGCAAACTATATCGTTCACTGGATTCATAACAAAACACTTATATTCCGTAATTTAAATATTTAAAACACTGGAGTCTAGCAAACTCGTAAATTATACCTACCGTTCACAGTTATCTAAAACACCACGTTTTAAGTTTACCGCCAGCTCTTCCTCGAGGTAAGCGCGCGAAAACAGAAACCATCCCCTCTACCGTGTTCTGTTCCTCTACCCAAGTGAAAATATTTATTGTTTGCCTGATACACGTGCATGCCCGTGTTATTTCCCCGTAGTTCATCGTTTCGTGACGTCATGTTGCCATGGCAACCAAGCTGTTTAGTGCAGCAGTTTCTTCCGTAATCCTGACTGTTGCACTTGTCCTTGAAACCGATCAGAGGGCGCGTTGCCACCAATTTTCACTGCTGGCTGTCAGGCTGTAAGTTTCAAACAAAAGAAGGGTTGGTCACTGACCCTGCTACAGCTGCTAGCAGTTGAAATTTGTGACTAAACTGTTAGAATGGCAGTAATAATGCCAACATTAACAAAAATAGAATACTTCTATTTTCAGGTGAAAATCTCTTCACCTGCCTCACTTGAATAGCCGCCACTGTGATCAATGTCTCACAAATTCACTATATTCACTCTTTATCACAAAGATCTTGAACTGCACGCTGCACTAAAAAGCACCTGTGGATTAGCAAGGACTGTCACAGATCATGCAGACATCAACCTTCCCCCTCCCTCCCCATGTGTATGGTTTCGGTCGCAAAATTATACAATATGAGCTGATGAAAGAGGCAAACGCTATGGATTCGCCAACAGGACTTCCAGCCAAGGTCAGGGGCCAAGAACGACGGGTTCAGCTGTGCTTTAAAATTACACTCCTTCATTCCTTTGTCAAAAACTGAAGCTTTAGTGAAACAATTTTCTTTCGAAGGAGCTAAAATTGTGTGTTGTATGGAAACATTAGTTTAAAATGCATATTTTAAAAATATGTTGAAGATGCTAATAGTGTACATATAATAGTATCAGCTAGCAGTGTTCTCCTTACAGTGGCGGTTATTCAAGTGAAGCAGGTGAAGAGGTTTTCACCTGAATATAGCAGTATTCCGTTTTTGTTAATGTTGGCATTATTACTGCCATTCTAACAGTTGTCACAAATTTCAACTGCTAGCAGCCGTAGCAGGGTCAGTGACCAACCCTTCTTTTGTTTGGAACTTACAGCCAGGCAGCCGGCAGGGAAAATTGGTGGGAGCGCGCCCTCGGATCAGCTGCAAGGCCAAGTGAAGCAGTCAGAACTATGGAAGAAACTATTGCACCATACGGCTTGGTTGCCATGACAACCTGACGTAACGAAACCATGTAGTATGAGGAAATAGTATATGCATGCACATGTTTCAGGCAAACAAGAAATACTTTCACTTGGGTAGGGGCACAGAACACGGTAGAGGGGATGATTTCAGTTTTTGCGCGGTTAGAAAATAGTAGTCATCTACCTCGAGGAAGAGATGGTGGTAAATTTAAAGGTGGTGTTTTAGTTTTACATAACTGTAAACTGTATAATTTACGAGTTTGCTAGACTCCAGTGTTTGTAATATTTGAATTACGGAATATAAGTGTTTTGTTATGAATCCAGTGAACGATATAGTTTGCAATTTGTTAGAAACCCATTTTCCAGGCGGAAAGATGTTTTAAACTTCGGGCGGCCCACTGATGTCATCGATATATCCATTAAAAGAGAGGATAATAAAACAGGGAAGCCTAATGACATTAAATTTAAAAAACTCTTGGTTCGATAATCATTCTTGCTTATGCAGTAGCCGTAGTTTGCAATCGCTGTTCTGCTGGCCTTATTTAATTTTAAGTAACAAAAATAACCTGTGGAACAAAGAGGGATTCACAGATTTCATTAATGTAACCCATTCCCTTTACAAACACAATGATTCGGCGGAACATTTAAAATGTAAATTACAATTAAACACTTTTGTAACAAACAGAAACACGATAGTTGACGCTTTTCAAGAAAACAGCATACTTTTTCATGTGCGTTTGTGAACCATTACAATTGTTTCTTATTTCTTTTCTGCTTCTCATATTTGTCCTGATGCGTAATTTTGCCTTCGACAGGATGTAGAAGGTTGAGAAATCAATCTTCGCAAATTCGTAGAAAATTGCGTTAGTTTTCCGGGCCCTCTAACCTCAATTCGTTTTGAGTAGACCCAATACTGCTCGGCCCGTTCCCTGTTCTCTTCTTTGTAACAAAGACCGTGTCCCCCAACATCTTTTACTTCTAATACATTTTATTCCTACTGAGACTTGTGGATATATACCCCAAATCTATACTTAATATAGTAATCACTAAATTAATATTTGCGTCTGCCATGTTTATTTCTCTCGCTTGCTACGTGAACTGTCATTTGTATTGGACCAAAATGGTATAGTATGACAGACACTGTTTCTTTTGTGTGCAATTTCATTGGTTACAAAAAGTTTGGTCAAAAATGTTGTACCGTGGGACACCGGCTTTGCATTGTATTTTCAGCACGCTTAAGTGAACTTCTTCACCTAGTTTTTAAGGCACGAGTCGCCACTGGGCTGTTTTAGTGTTTATAATGCATTTTGCCTGCCTATTTTAATGATTTATAATGCCTAAATTTTCGGCCTCTGCTCATGAGCCATTACATTTGGACAGTGGAGTAGCCAGGAATTGAAAATGAAAAGGGTTTGCTCCTAGCTTATAATGCAAGACATTCGGAAGGGGAAAGGAAAAAAAAAAAAAAAAAAAAAAAAAAAAAAAACCATTACTATGACATTTAAAGCGTATGTTGACCAGTAAAATAGTTATACAGCAAAAGGAGGAAGCAAGGGTAAAGAGTAGAACACGGGAGTGAACACCTCGCGCACTGCGAACTACACAGGTCTATTGTGGCTACCATCCATCCAGGAGAAAGTGATGGAGTGAAGGAACCACAGGAGGCCATAGGTCACACAGAGGCACGAAAGCCCTAACATTTCCAAACATGACGACTAGAGAACGCATCTTCGTTAGGTCCGCAGTGGAAATTGTAGGTTGCCGGATAATGGAGTATCGAGGCCAACGTTATATCAGTTTCGCGCAAGCCTCGTGGAGTATACAGTGAAATCAGAGCTCTGGTACTATCTGTAGAGTCCATTGCCGTACACAACACGTGGAACCAGCTGTTTTCAACTGATCAGAGCATAGCGAAACAGCTACGCGTCCCTCCTTAGTTGCTGCGTTCTTAAATTTAAATATAAATTAGTGGAATACGAAGGAAAAAGACTCCGAACACAAATACGTCTACAATTAGGCAGTTGAAAGTAGAATATGACTCCAAGTCATCAGGAAAAATGAGGAAAATGTGCAACATGGATATACGCGTTCGTGAACAAATGTATTCCTAGACATTGCGACACCCCAAAACATAAATCTCATGTTAAATTATTAGCGGAAAAGAACAGATGAAGCAATTAGTACAGAGTTTAACGAGATTATTGAAAAGTAAGTCGGTAAAATAACTCCATGTGAATCAAATATTCAAAATTATTTACTTGCATGCCATGAAATGGTTCTGCAATTCGAGACAGTGTAGCAGATAATAAACTTTGGGTCAACGTAGCTGAAGGCACCGTTGTTGACTGTATGTATGTGGCGATTAATTATGTACTTTTACTGTTCGTATATCACAGGAAATGAATCAAACATGTGAACATACTACGCATACATTGATAGTCCACCTATAGTCTCCTCATAAGGATTCTTGAAGTAGGTATGCACTTTTATAGTTTACGTGACTGTTCAAGGCATCTGTGTTTGTTCACGAGTTTTCAACCCCGACCTACAATCGGATCTCACAAAACACGTCGCTATAGTTTGTGTTACATGTACTTTATGGCTCAGCCAACTGACGTTCGCTCTCCAAAGTTGGGCGGAATCAACTTGTGACATGACAGCCAGCTCGCTCAGTCGTCTAAGAAGGCCTATCGGGACGCTACGGCGAATAGGTGTGTGAGGCACGCCTCAACAGTCTCCGACCCCAAATTCAGTTCATCATGAAAGTGGAGAAGGACGCAGCTCTGCCATTTTTGGACATTCTGGTCCCCAGAAACAACAACGGTACTCTGGGGCATGCAGTGTACCGCAAACCAACGCACACTGACCTAGTTTCCATCATAAATCACAACGGGTTGGAGTTCTCAACACTCTGGCCCACAGGGCTGTGTCTGTCTCTGATCCCAGCCACCTAAAGCAAGAACTACAGCACCTGAGGCACACTTTCCGCCAAAACGGCTACTCCGTAGACGATATTGAACCCTCAATCTCCAAGGCCAAGAGAGGAAAACCACAATCTCAGCAAACACCAGACAAGCCGACCGCCACTGCCTGCATCCCATATACTGGCAATCTATCCAGCAGAATCAGTAGAATTCTCGCAAAACACAACATCAGAACCATCCATAAACCGCCTTTGAAGATCAAACACCTAGTGAGACCGGTAAAGGACAAACTGGACCTTAATGTACCAGGGGTATACCGTATCCCCTGTGAATGCGGGATGCTGTACACAGGGCAAACCGGCAGAACCATTTCCACCAGAGTCAAGGAGCATGAACGGTCCATACACTTAATGCAGCCTGACAAGTCAGGGCTGGCAAAGCACTGCTTTGAAAAAGGCCACAGAGCTAACTTCAAAGAAACGACCATTGTGGCAAAATGTAGCGGTTTCTGGGAATGGAGGGTTAAGGAGGCTCTGTCCATCTCCTCCGAGAAGAGCACACTGAACTGGGACGCTGGATTGCAGTTTAGTCCCTGCTGGAAACCAGCCTTGAAGTTGGAAATCGACCGGCTCAGGAAACAGATTCCAATGGAGCAGTGAACCACCTCCACATTAGACTGGGTGTTTTTTACTCAGTACATACTAACGGACAGTACATATACTGGTCCCTTCACTCTTGTTAGTCATTCATTATCCTGATGGGAGAGATGTACACTCCCGAAACGTCGATAGCTCTTCATCACTACACCTGGCTCGAAGCCAGGAACATCTTGAATATGTTTGTCGCCAGTAAAGCTTCAAATCATATTTTTGAAAGTTCACTTGTGCTTTAGTTGTATATTTTTTTTCTGAGCAAATTTAAGACATATTTTCTAAAATAAATCACTTATGGGGTGATCTGGTTCACTTTATATGTGTAAAAATCCGTAATTCGATACATTGATCACTTTTGCAAAATAATCTCAATCCCTGAGTACATAAGATCATTGCTGAAAATTGGCCAGCAGTTATCAAACATGGCAATGTTATTATTAACTCCAATTCTTTAAGAACGTTTTCATATAAATATTTTTGTTGTTGGAAGTGACAATTAGTTACATGAAAATTTAAATGGTTGTACATTTGAGGCACTTTGGATATTTCCCACATTTTTTCCAGAACTTCTATAAGTCTTTACAAACTAGCTGCACATAGGTCAATCAGTATTTAAATTATTATTTTAAGTAAAGGTATACATTATTTAATACAAAATACAAGGCATTAATTTTTTCTCAGTTGTACTATTTCAGGCATTTTTCAGCAAGAGTTCCTTACAGTGCAATTTTTAAGTTATCAGAGTCAAACTTCAGAAATAGTTTCCCAAATAAGTGATAGCTGAAACTTGTTACTTATGTCTATCCCAGCAAGTGACTTTTAATGTCATCTCAATATCTCTCTGTCTCTGATGATTCTGCTGCCAGTGCTACAGTGATGAACTACGAGAACTTTTTCTCAGAGTATGCATGGGTAGGTGTGAGAATAGACAACACCATAATTTGATTGATAAATTTAATGGCGTCTACAGTCTGATTTTTAAAAGAAGATACATGACAGATATCAAGTAAGGGGGGTAAAGGGTAACAGGGGAAGACTGTTTCTATGGAAATGTACACAAAGGTTGCCACATTGCTTATACTTAGTCATGTACTCCTCAGGTCAGTCATCGCTAGTTGTTTGCAAGAAACCAACCTTGCTTTGGCGTTCAGTTGCATTGTATGTTATAAGCCTACTTTGTTAAAATACATAGTTATAGAAGCAAGAGTTGGTAGAGGCACATGTACACCTAAAATTCATTACTCAAGAGAAACATCAACTTCCGGTCAGAGTACTGAATTGCACAGTCAAGCTAGAGCATTTGTCTATTTTCTTATGGAATTCCGCAAACAAGAAGAGGAGAATATGCTCCTTCACAAAGAACCGCTTATTCCTTTTAACCAAGTGGAGAAACAAACTACACATGCTCTTCAAATAAATGAGATGACTGTTTCTAGAATCTCTAAACAGAGTCAACTACACCCAGGTCCATCGCAAATTGCAGTTGCTGGGAAGAGAACCAAGAGCATCTCCAATTAGGCAACTGTACAGTTTCTAGTTGGATGCCATAAGAAGGCACATCTATAGCTATTACACACAAAAGGAGTATCCTGCCACATGTGAGTTTCTTCTGTTAAAGTTCTGTAGTAAATGTACTGTAGATTAAGCACATATTTAACCCTCTATTGCTGGAGTTATTTTGCTACATATAAGCTCTTCTTCTACTTTTTAAACTGGCTTTATATCCCTTTCACAAGGACCACAACTAAGATGATTCCAACATGGGCATCACGAAACGGGGACAAGGGGGGGCCGATAGTGAACTTAATGTCCAGCCAGTTACTGACTATTAAACTATTATTTTAATTTTGATGTAAAGAACAATTTTTATTTAGCACAAATTAATACGGTTATCTGGAACACATATTATAAATTTTGACAGTAAAATAATGATTTAATATTATATGATTGCAAATTTCCAACATGTGGCCCCTCCCTGGAAAAATGTCTGCCGACACTCATGGATTCCAATAGCATTGATCATTAGAACAATATACAATGGACTAGTCGAAGCCAATAGTGGGAGTACAAATTCCAGTATTGCAGTAAAGGACAGGGAGAATCCAAGTAAAATAACCAATGTAACAGTATTCTTGTACGCTGACGGGTTTATACTTGGCTGCAGTTGCTGTTTCATTTAACAAATTTAATATTTTTAAAATACTAGCTGAAACACCCAACATTGCCCATGGTTTGACAATGTAGACATACAACTTTTAGACTTAGGTGCAGTTGCCCAATAACCTTGTGTTTCTTTGAAGACATTTAAAAAAATATATTAATACATTTAAACAAACTGTTGATTAGAACTCTAAAGATACTATAAAGAACAAATAAATAAATAAAAACCTCAGGAAGATACTATGCAAAAGCACTGTTCAAAACTACTAAATACCAAAGGAAGAAAAGTGATCAGAGAAACCATCTGAATATAATACATTGCATTTTTATTTTAGTTAAATAGAATGTATAGATTGTAGAAGAGAGAACAGAGAAATACATGTGAATGTGCTATGTGAAAGAAAAGTAAGTATATAAAACTGTGTGGATGTAACAATGCATTACTACTTCAAACAAATGGAAAATTTATTAAAGTTTCACGGCTGATCGCCCGTGAAACTTTAATAAATAACGTGCGCTGTGAAAGCTTTAAATCTTACAAATGGAAAATTGTATGAATTGTTTCTAGAAGAGGGAGTAGAGAAGGACATGTGATTGTGTTTTGTAAAAGAAGAGTAGAGAAAACAGTGTGAATGTAATAGTATTGGTGCTGTTTTTATAATTATTACGAAGGTGATGGTGATGAGCTTTTGACTCTTTCGTTATCTCGGGTCGTGGTACTGGATGGAATGAACATACACTCGGGGTTAACTTTAGTGAAATATTTTATTCGCACCTTCTCGTTCAGAGGATTTAAATCGTATCGCAGTAGCAAGTCTTTTATTTCAGTGGATCGACTTCCTTACCATCGCCGAGATTTAAGGTCTGAAAATTTAGTGATAGTTCGCTAAATGTGTTTTCTATCACTTTACACTTCGTCTATTTTATGTCCTTTCATTTAATTGCACACTTCGTATTAACTAACTTGTTAAAGTTAGCTAATGTTTCACTTATTCTACTCAAATTAACGGTCTTTAATGATGCTACCTTCTTTTTGTGTACATCCGCGTATGCGTTCATCAAATAGTTCCCGTATTGTTAGGGAAGCGATCTTTAGCCATTCTCCCTTTGCTTTTAATATTGAACACATATAATTCTTTTATTTGTACATATATATTAAAATTAAATATGGAAATATTTATGACGTCTTTAAACAAACTTAATTGTTTGTAACAATGAACAATAGTAACACGTTTTCGTCATTCAACCAACTCGTACCAACACCAAAACCAAATTACACTCTTAACAAATATTCATATAAATGATTTTCTTTTGGGGTCTTACAATATACTGTCTCAGTATGTTACATAGTAAAATTAACAGCATAAAAACCTGCATGAAAAAACACTCAGATGTGCCAATTTTCACAGTGATCAGTCAACAGGTGTTGGGGTTTATCAATGGTTTGATGTTTACTAATACCATTTGTATATATAGATAAAACAACTGTAAATATTTGTTTGTTATTATAACAAGAAATTAAAGAGGGCCAATAAAAATCTTAAAACTTAACAAAACCATTGCATCAAATATGCTACACCAAGTTATAAGGGTTTAATTTGTTCATAGGTATACTGGAAGAAATTAAAAAGAAAAATGCATGGTCCAAGAGAGTAACAAAGACATCCCAGAGTTCAAATTACACAGGTATCCTTGGAGATGGATACTAAGGATCTGATGTGTTACATTCACATGACTTTCTCTACCATTTTTTCAACAAAGTATTCTTACAAAAGCTTATCCTTCCATTTACTTCATGTTAATTGGCATAAATGTTTGTAGAAATAGTTTTATTACATATTTCCTTTTACGTACAATGGGAATAGCATAATAAAGGAGGTTTAAGCAAGTCAAATCTTTTAACAGCTAGTCGTTATGTGGTCAAAATGAAATTCACTTCCCTTTGTATGATCAGGAGAAAACGAAAGAAAAAAAGAATAACTAACAATTTGAAAATTCAAACCAATGACAAGGAAAATCTTGGAAATAGTTAATGCAAAAAAAAAGAGAGAGAGAGACAAAATTAACAAGATTTTGTTTATCTCTTATGATTTACCAAGTTATGCAGAAGTCATCCGTGAAGAAGTCTTCTGAGACTACACCCAGGGAATTCAAGATATACATTTCACTTGTCATAAAAATATCTTAAACATATGTTACGTTAATCAAAATTGTTGCAAGCCATTTTTGAGAAAATTAAAAATAAAGACAAATTTTCCACATAAAGGCCAACCCTTCCTTGAAAATCTTTAAGTCACATCCAAAGATATAATTAAATGCAACTTTGGTATGTAAAAAAGTTTTCATTTTTTGATTTATGCTGTTTACATTACACACAGACATTTGTTTTATAAAAATACCTTTTTTGGGTTGAGGAGTCCTCAATTACAAGTATTACTGGTTAAATGTTTACACCAATGTTTTGGGTGGAATTCAATACTTCCTCTACTTAAAGTGTGTAGTAGAGAAAGTAAAAAGAGGGAACAAGGATAAGAGTGTAGGGGCAGTATCCAGTATATCCAAAGCCTGGATATTAAGTGTAGAGGATCCTACCGGGAGAGCAAAAAAGTTCCGAATCGGCTGCACAGTGTTTTGCCTGTCTGCATCCTCGGCACTCGCTGTCTTCTGCTATCACAGAAAAGTGCAGATGAAACCATACAACATTTTTAAAACTACTTTTAAGGCTTTACTTACCAACTTTATGAAAGGAGAAGCTAGCCACCACCATTGTCCATACATTTTTGGCGCCTCTTTAGGAAATTATCCATCACTCACCTTAGTTCACGGTGAGAAATGCTGTCTATTTTCTTGTGGATATTTTGTTTTAATTCTTCCAGGGTGTGTGGGTTTGTACTGTGCACTTTATGTTGGTCCGGATGGCAGACAGCAGGAGGGAGGGGGCGGGTTTCACCCAAGGTGTTGCTTCTTCCTGATTGTTTCACTTGAATTTCTCCTGTCTTGGGCCATTCCTTGCCTTCAATTACAGGATACCAGCTATTAAGTTTCAAAACTTCTTTCTTATTGAAACTTAATAGCAACTGGTATCCTGTCAATGAAGGCAAGAGAAGGCACAAAACAGGAGAAATTCAAGTGAACCAATCAGGAGGAAGAAACACCTTGGGTGAAGCCCATCTCCTCCCTCCTGCTGTCTGCTATCCGGACCAATCAGTGGAGGCCATTCGAGGGATAAATACAGTAGCTCAGACAATCCACACCTCAGACGCCACGTTAACTTCTCCAAGGAGACTACGATCGCACCACTGAAGATGTCCGCCGAGTTGTGGATGAAACATCTGGGTATTTAAACTCCAGCAGACCATGGCATAACAGCCCAGAAGTAACTCCTAGATACACTTTCAATTGTTCTCAGGAAAGATTGGCTGCATGAGGTGTTGTAGTCTTATTGAAACAAACCAAAATCACGCTCCCTGGCTGCTAATTCTTAAAAAAGGGCAAAATTGTATTCACATATGTACAGGCGTCAACTGTTGACTTGAAAAAAATTGGCCCTATAACCCAGAACCTAATATTGCTCATGGAGTATTCCTTCATGATGAAAAAATTGCTTAATGGTGTGCCATTAACAGAGAAAGGTTTCTCAGAGCTTCAATAAGCAATTTCTATCTCTGGGGTAACTTAAAGCATAAAGTGTACAAGGCGAATCCACACACCCTGGAAGAATTAAAACAAAATATCTGCCAGGAAATTGCCAGCATTTCTCAATGTGAACTACGGCGAGTGATGGGCAGTTTCTTAAAGAGGTTCTAAAAATGTACGGACAATGGTGGCCAGTTTCAGCATCTCCTTTCATGAACTTGGTAAGTAAAGCCTTTAAAAGTACTTTTAAAAATGTTACATGGTTTCATCTGCACTTTTCTGGGATAGCAGCAGATGGCAATGAGTGTCAAGGATGTGGACAGGCAAGACACCATTAAGCCGGTTTTTAAGTTTCTTGCTCTCCCTTTACAAGACAGCAATTCAATGTACAGTAATTGTGAAAGGTGAAATAAGTAATTGATTCATTCTGTAATAAATTTATTTAAATGATTCAGATGCTCATTGCTTTTATGTTACAGACCATTGTAAACAATTTCTACTATACTTTCTTGGACTAGACTTATGTTTGAACATGCAAAAAATTAATTTACCAGTTACTCTTTATTATTTCTCTTTAATCATCCATTTAATCCTAAAACACTAACACTGAATTCACCAACACACTATTTTGTTCTTGAACATATATAAACAAAATCCTTTCATGGGAGTAAAACTTTTGAGGCTGTAGAGAGCTTCATGGATCCATTAACTACATTTTTGTTTTAAGATGTCAGGCTTTAAACTGCTAATCAGGACATTTTCCTGTAGATAACAATAATTCTACTTGCTAATGTGTGAAATATGCAGTATCTAATTTATCTTCTTGATAAACTCTTCTGTTATAACTCTTTTAATCAAGAAATATGGAAAATAAATATCTCCAAACTAGACATCGCTTATATACAATTTTGGTAATAAAGAATTAAGCTATTATTTTAAAGCTTAAATAAAAATTATATTGCTTGCATGTTTTTGTAGGGCCACTGGACCAATTTCCTACCTATTACTACGAAAACATTAATTGCTTATGCCGTATTTAGAATGTAAAATTCTAAATATTCCTTTTTATTTAGTATAACAGTTTATCGATGAATACTGTAGGCTTTGACCTTAACTTGTAAATTATATGCAGTGGCATGGCATGAAGTATTGGGGTCTGTTACTGATTTTTAATGATAGTAAAATCCCTTAAATGTTATAGTCGAGGGGGTGGCTTGACAGTTAAACGAAAATGACAGATAATCCATCCTAAGCTTTGGTTTATCCTTTTGAGTTCCATTATTTTCAGTACACATAATTTAATAAAAAAAATTTAACCTTGATACATATATACACAGCTACACATAATAATTATCATTGAATTTTGTATTTGTAAATATAATTGTAATACCAACACTTCATGAACTAACAGTGCATGCAAAACAAGTAAACTGATGCACCAAGTACATGATGTCAACTACTTGCCAATTTACAGTGCAACACCATAGCATACTACAGAGGGTTGTTTCCTATCTGAGATAACAAATTTGACTTTCTCCCTACCTTACAAAAAGCCATGTTCCCACTACCGATCATGGTCTGTTTGTTATCCCTTCATCCAAGCAATTGCTCTGCACCTGTTTTCACTGAAGCAGGCTCTTGCATAGTGCAGTCATGTACAGAAGTTCCTACTCCTCTTTACAGGCTTTCCAAAGACCATCATTTATTCGGGAGTGCCTAATTCCTAATGCCCTTTTCAAGAGTTCAAAGGCAAAACATCCATTGGAGAGGCATCAGGAGATTTCAGGGGGATGTTGCTTAACAGAATAGCATATAATCCAATTTCCTACTCCATTCTTTGCAAGAATGCAACAGTCAAACAGAGGTGTTACTGGATGCCTTATCTGGGTGCACCCAATGTTTTGGTCTCTCTCATATGGAGCTGGGATTTCTGTGTGCTAAATTGTGGTAAGAACTTATCCTGATACTTGGAATTGATCTTGGCCTTTTTAGCATCTCTATGAATTATAGATATCCCATTGTGGCAGTAAGCAGCGATGACAATAAATGCCTTTGAGAAACTTTCTCTGCATACCATTTTTGACAATTTTTTCCACCCCTTGGTTAGTAGTAGTAAATTGCACAGGGTTTCTTGTAGTCACTAAGATACACATATAACTCATCTAATATGACCACAAATTTCCATTTTTCTCCTGTCAGGTGCTTCTCATAGAGCTTCCTGCTGTTGATGCAATGTTCTGAGTTGTGATGTGGCAACAACTTATGAACTCAACCTTTGTGACGTTTCTCCATATTTAAATCTTTGTTTATAATGGTGTTAACAGTTTTGAGGGATATTCCCAATTTGTTTGCAATGGTCCATTGTGTGGCTAAATTACTGCCACAGATGAAGGCCTTGATCTTCCTTATCGTGTCTGGAGAGCGTCTGATAGCAGGTTGTGGGTTTGCTTATTTTGTTCCTTTTGGAGCTAATCCCATGCGACCCCTTGCCTTTATATTCAATGTTGAGCTACTATAGTACTGTAGTGTAGTGAAGTAGTGAAGCCTCCGCCGACATGCCACGCAAGAAGAATTCCAAGACTACGAACTTCAAGCCTTCAGCCCCGCCGACCACACCGCCTGCTTCGCCGGAGAGGAACTTCATGGACATAAACCTACACACCACACCACCTGCATCTCCGCCAACCACACCACCGTCCAGACCGCGAGTCACGCCTCCTGCAACACCGCCTACCCGCCGCCGAGCAAATAAGTCACCGACTACCTGCCTCAGGCCAGCCTCGCCGCCGGCCACACAACCAACTACACAGCCGCCACCAACAAACGAAGTCTCTGCCCCTGCCTTTATAAAGTACCTCTTCGCCGACCATACAGTTAAAACGCAACCAGAAGCTGATCACCAGCCGCCGAATCTCACAAGACTACAGAGGTACAACGCAGTAGTACGTGGTGTTCATCGAGATGTACCAGACACTCTCCTGTTGAACACAGCCCGACTCCGCTGGCCATCCCTCATCAAAGCGACACGCATCCACACATCCAAAGGGCCGTCACAACTAGTTCGCCTACATTTCTGGGATGAAGGAGACTACTTTGCTGCCTTATCTGACGGGTTCCCTGCCCTTGGGCAGGTTCTTCCAGTTGAAGCCAGCCGGAGCTCCCGCCCCATCCCATGTCGACGCTGCTGTCAATATGGCCATACCGCCGACGCCTGGACACTCAACCCAGATGTCACTACTGCGGCGCGGGAACATTCACGATGTCTTGCACCAGCCACGACCTGTCACGCCGCCCCGTCTATTGTGCAACGTGCAACTGCAATGGACATTTCACGGGCCAAGCAATTTGTCCCATGAACCCACGCCGTCACCAGCCGACCGCAGTTCGACCTCAACCGGAACAACAAGCAGTCCCTAACGCCAAGACCAACTCTACCGCACGCCGACCACATAACCGTCAACGAACCGAACCACAAAAAACTTCCAGTGAACTTCAAGCTTCAATCTACGACATCACCGAAGCACTACGAAAACTACATGCCGACATCCATATATTGACGAGACAAGTTGCAACCTGGGAAGCAGTCCTCGCCCGTACGACGAACACTAGCCCAAGAAGATACTCCGAAAACGCCACCACACAAACAGACCTTTTACCAACACAACACACCCGGGCAACGAATACCAGCAGAAAATACACGAAGTATACAAAAGACGCCAACACACAAGTAGACCTTTCACCAACACGACGTCACTACACACCCCGATCGCAACCACAGGTCCAGCAGAAAGATCCACAGTTTCATCCAACACGCAACACAGTGCATTTCCTGGACCATCGAGGTGAACCTTGCCGCGACCTTTGTCGGTACATTGCATGTTCCACTTACCCCAACTAATCAAGAACCAACACCAGTAATTTTAAGTTTAGAATTAGTTATTTTTTATTTTTATTATATTAATTTTCAACTTAATATCATGTAACTTAAACATTGTAATAAAAACTCCCCAATAACTAACCCGCGGCTGAAGAGGGTACACCCCTGAAACAGCCATAGGGCATATAAGCCCTGGGTGAGATAAACCCAGGGTAATATAGCCCTTAAATACCCATTATAAAAAAAAAATAAAAAAAAAAAACAATAGTACTTTCACAAAACAAAATTTTGCTTCTTCTATACTTTAAAATAGCAGAATAACTATACTACGTGTCGGAAAGGGCAGTATTGTAGCCTTCCCAATATGGTTCAATTTGCTTAGGCATGTCAACCACACACATTCTACTACCATAAAGGCAGCACAGGAACTAGTTTGTTTCACAAACACTTGACCTTGCTGCACACACAGAAATGTAGTAATCACATTCACAATTTGTTATCAGAAATCAGAAACAACCCTCTGTATTAGCATGAGGTAGACATCCCTAGATAGGCATTCAGTCACCATGCTAAATAGAAAAAACATGTATTCAATGTTCATTCTGGCAACCCTGGATTTGTGCATTTCATTGTCAAGAAAACAGCTTGCCTCTAACTGGTGTCTTCATTGATTAGAACTTCTCGGGTTACCCTTCCTGATGAAGGCCACAGAGTTAAGATGGCCGAAAGCTCGAGCAACTTCATCAACATCACACGGCTGGTAACCCGAGAAGTTCTAATCAATAATCATCGCCATGAAAATTTCAAGTCTTACATTGTGTCTTCATTGGTTGCTATGGGACCAGAGTGACATTTAACCCCTCCGTCATCTCTGCTTCAGTTTTCAGAGCAGAATAGCACATGATCAGCCAACCTCAATCACCAAATAAGAGTGCGCCAACTTTAAAAAAACCATTGTTTAGCATGAAAGAATCTGTTATAAGCAGGTAATAAAAATGCAAAAGTAAAGAAATTAAAAATTTTTGAGAAGTTTCACAGATGCACCTTCAAGAGCTACAAATACTCTAGAAAAGCTTTTTCTTTTCAAAGGCATTTAAAATCCAAATGTTCATTATAGTATCACACACAGGAAATTTTAATGGCTAATAAATAAATGAATAAACAAAATCATAATATAATACCAATGAAGTTCTAAAACTCTAATTTTGATGTATTCCATGTCTTATGATTAAATTTCACAGGAACTCTGCCTTAATACTTTTAAAGATTACAGGAACTTGGTCACAGTGGTAAGGAAGGACAATACATCACAATAAGATGATAAGAATTGGTGTTACTGGTTGTGTAAACAGTTAGAAAGCTAACAGTTATAACAGAGAAAAGCTGGAGGCTCTTTACTAAAGGGTCTAATCACAATATAGAAACAATCCAAATATGAAGCATGAACCACAAAATATTTGGACCCAAAATCCATGTAGGAACAGCCTTTATGTTACCATTACCCTAAGCTTAGGCCGATTATTACTTTGTGCTGGGCCAATGTTAAGGGTTAAATAATGGGCAGTGTTTTCAGTCTTTAAGAGTTTGAAAATAATATTTTAAGATTACATGTTTTTGATGAGACACTCTTGTGTTTTAAATGACAATGATTACATATAATTTATGACAAAAGGTACTAGTTCTTTCTTATTGGGTGTTTCAGAGTTTAAAAGCACTATAATGATTTGCTAACAATCTAAACACGTCACCCAAAAATATGATAATTTAACTTTCAGTTTTAGATGTTTTAAGCACAATGCACAGAATAAGTACTGTATTGGTCCAAAAATAAGGTACACCTTTTACCCAAATTTCATCCTCGAAAAGTTAGGGTGTGGCTTATATCTCCTACCTTCTCTTTTTACATACCCTTGCTGCAAGAAATTATGCTAATTTGCAACAATGCATCAGTGTCTGTAAAAGATAATGCAGGTGAGGTATTTTATTGTGCAATAATGCAAACTTTTACGGGTATTTAATTGGCATTAATATTGTGTAGGTTTACCCATATTGTTTCGTTAGATTGTAATTCAGTTTTGCGTGGGTACCCATCGTTGTCAGCACTGGTAACACTTTCATGGATACTGCTAAGCCTGATTTATGCTGATATTAACAACCATCAAGCCAAGAAATTCAGCATGGTTACAATGCAGACTTCAAACTTACAGTTGTACATTAGGTCATAACATGGTACTGGTATGTTAAATGTCCATGTGTTGTATTATACATAACAAATATTTACGGTACATACATTTTATATGTAAACACAGTAAAGTTCTGGTAATTTTCGTCCTCTCAGCCAGTGTATGGCTTATTATCACGCAAAATATTTTTTTAATTTCTTCCTTGAAAATTAGGGGTATGCTTATATACAGTTGCATCTTATTTTCTGGCCAATACAGTAAGTAAGCAACCTTTATTTGTCTATCCATTTTTACATTAGACCATGTCTCCTGTTTTGCAGTGAATGTATAAATCCTACAGCACGG
The DNA here is from genome assembly GCA_030765045.1 of Tenodera sinensis. Classification (NCBI taxonomy): domain Eukaryota; kingdom Metazoa; phylum Arthropoda; class Insecta; order Mantodea; family Mantidae; genus Tenodera; species Tenodera sinensis. The sequence continues at coordinate 22,244,417 of CM060966.1, read as the reverse complement.
CAGCCCATGAGGGGCCTGCCAGCCTCATAAGATCAGGACCACTGTCTGTAACAGCTCCTCACAATGCTGAGTGGGTACCAGTCCTTTATCACACTCCCATGGGTAGTACTGAACCCAGGCACATTCTGCAGTCAAGAACCAGATATGCACACTCTAGCCCCAGGGCAAGACTTTTGCAGTGAAGAAACTTGCATTTTATTACAAAATACAACTGAACAAAACCTATACATTCACTGAAATGAAGAAACATGCTTATTTTCTGTACTTTGGGCAGACCAATGAGTAAGTTTGATTACACTCCTTTTTTTTTTATCATACATTATACTACACAATAAAAGTATTTAATCAATAAATATTCAGCTCTTACAAATATGTGCCAACATGGTATTATATGTTCAGTTTAGAGTTAATACACCGATGGAAAGCTGAAGATCTATGGTTCGTGCCCTGACTATCACTTCAAATTTTTCAAGTCCTATTCAACTCACAGATAGGCTTATTCATTTTTTTTTATTTTAATTTTGCACAAACAAAACATCCAGCTAATGCATATCCCAATTTTTCTTTCATTCACAATAAAATAATAAATTTAGGAGCACATGCTCTACCATTTTGCTAATAACTATTAGAACATTACATTCAAATTTTAAAGAAAACATGTGGTATTTATTTCTTGCTTTGGGTATGGTTGGTATTTCAGCCTATTACTCTACTTTAATCCTGAAACCCATCAACGTTAAATATAAATCCCCATCTAGAGGTTCCAGTTCTATTTTTTAATTAGAACAATTCTCTACTCTCTGCAGAGGCTGGAGTATGAATGTGTAAGTGAATGTATGATTGAATCAACATTAAAACCTACAGCCACTAAGTTATGATGTCCATTAGTTGACCAGTATCAGCCTCCCCTGAAGATGCCCAATGGGCAATACATTAGGTGAATTCTCATCAAAAGACAAAAAGCCTGATAACCACATTCTACTGGTTTCATGCCTGGTAAGGTCTAAACATGTACACCATCAGCTGTTTCTAAAGTCTAAGCAGTCCTAATATGATCATGGAGACCTAAACAGGTCTAAAAAATAACATAGTAATGTTATTTATTGTTTGAGGCAGTATTCCTGGGGGAAATGAATTAGTGGGTGTTAAAACTAGATGACTCACAAAGATGCACTCATTTGACCCCACTTTCACTGAATGTATGAGTTATACTGGCACAACATCATAACCAGAGCTATCTCCATGGTCAATTTCTTTCTTCCTAGTGTTTAATACCTATTCTTGCTATGTGTGGCACCAGAGATGGTGAACATTGAAATGAAATAACTGGGAAAGGAAATGCTCCAGGCCTAGGTTAACTAGCATTTGCCATTTATGAGGATTGAAAAAAATCTGTAAAAGACCTGTCAAGAATACAGTCCGGGCAGGATCTGAACCACAGCCCTCTTGTTCATGAGTGCACATCTTAATGACCATGGCTATCTGTGTCAGTCTCATAAGTGGCCAATGTGTGAGAATGAGTTTCAAAGATATAAAAGACCCTGTTAATAGTTAATATACGTATCTAACATCAATGGCTCAATAATACTGTGACATTGGATTAGACAAGCAGCAATGGAAAAGCACAAAGGCAGTCCAGATGGTTCTAGAATTGAGCTGTGGCACGGTTGAAACATGTGGAAGGGGAAGCTGGCAGCTATCAGAAGTGCGCACGGTTAAGCTTTCCCACACCACTCATGCTAGCAAACACATGACAGTAACAATAGAGCATGGCATATAACAAAGGGGCTTGTCTAGCAGCTAACTACTTTATTTCCCATGCGTGTATGTGGAGTCTCGAAAGGTCGGCATTATGTCATTCCCAGTATAAACAGGGGCCAGAAAAGAATAAGTTGATCAGCCTTAGGTTAGTTAGTTGAGTAAGTTCTTCAGTTAGTCTTCTTTAGTTGGTGAACAGTTAGTTTTTGGTCACTAAAGTAGAGCTACAGGAATGAGGTAGTCAGCCTGTCAGTGAGTGCATGTGTGCTGTCATGTGGTGAGCTGTAAAGAAGATTCCAAAGCGTCAAGTGATTGCATCATCATAGTTATGGTATAAGAGACAGTGAAAATGAAGAAAGACATTGAAAGGCTGAGAAAGGTTATTTATTAGAAGAACAACTGTGAGTTGTGATATCAGAAAAGACAATTAACTGTGTTAACAACGTGAAGGAAACTGTGCATTTGTAGTAAAATTTTAGAGGACAATAAAGTGATAGAAAAGTAACTGAACTTGTATTTTGTCGCATTTTTACAATACCAAGAATCTAAAGGCAAAGCTGCCAATGTAACCCTACTAGTTTAGAGGTGAATGGAATGGGGGAGGGGGATCTGTGGATCTTGTGTACACAACTTTCTGCCGGTAAACAGCATTAGAATATGTGGCTAACAGAAGTATAGGCTTTTTATGCTTGAAAGGAACAACCTCTTCAAAGAACATGAAAGTAATACCAGAGCGAGTAGAAAGACAAAGTGTGATCACTCCACTGCTCTTCCATATGATTATACAAGAGCTACCTGGCGCCTCCGTCAGGTGGCAGGAAAGTCGTTAGTGTGGCTATTTACAGCGCGTTTCGCTGGATATTGCATTGGAGTATTGTTGTGTATGGTTGCTATGTTTGTTACAGTGTGATGAATTGTGGTTAATTTTTATGAAACTGTGAATTTATAGAAATAATCGACATGCCTATGTGTTTAGTGCCTGGTTGTAGATCTGGATATAACAAATCTAAACGTAAACATTTTTTTACACCTCCAAAATATAAACTACTGTTTTCTAAATGGGAGAGGGCCATACCAAGAAAGGACAAGTACCTATCATCTAATATTTACGTGATTCACATTTTTCAGAAGAACTTTTGATAAATGTAGACAAGTTTCTAGTTAATGGAAAAAATTTAGAGATAGCTTTTTCCTTATCTTCCTAAATACTTATCAAGGCCATTAGACTCCCGTAAACTTCCTTCACAGAGACCATCAAAAAGGGTTGAAAGAGATACCAATTTAGAAGACAGTGGGAATCATGCAGAAGGCTTTCAAAATACGACTGTTAATTTTCCCCTCGCAGGGGATACCAGTAGACATTTTAGTAATAAAGTAGGCCTACTTAAGAAAAGGTCAAATCAACAACACCGTAATATAATTAGACTAAAATGCCAAATGAAAGTATCCAATGCCAAGATTCAAGTACTTGAAAGGAAAGTAAAGTAAATGGAAGTAGTAGCAATATCGATGAATGTGATGGAACAAAATACCTAAGTAAACACAAAAAATTTTGATACAATTTTGAAAATATCAAAGGCAACTAAAAAGAAAGGCATGAAATATTATGAAGAATTTCCTTCAGATAGCCTACTTTTAAAAACAAGTCATCCGAAGGATACATACATTGTTTGAATCACAATCTTCTTCAACTTCCATCAAAATCACATTTAAGAAAGTTAATCAAAGGTCAAAAATGTCTGGAAATGCAGTATCTGAATTTTTAAAGGATAACAATGAAAACAAACGATATGGAATTTTAATTTTTAACGAAGTAAACATAAAAGAAGTTCGATTTGATTCTAATTCTTTGAAAGTGGATGGGTTTGTAGATTTGGGGGATTTAATCCCCGAAAAAAGTTAACTCTTCATTCACAGGAAATTATATTTTACTTCATTCCTTTAATGCCATTTTGCATTCTAGTGGTAACATTATTGTCTTGAATTTCTGTGAATGGCTGTCAGAATGTGCATGCGTGAAATAGTTATTGTTAAACGACACTATTCTTCTCCTTTGCTACTTTTCCAGCTGAATCTCCTGCTAAACGCTAGTGTTCGTATTGGCATTGTACCGCACTAGCAGTTGCACTGCCATCTGTGTGGCGGAACACATGAACTACAGCAGTGATCACACTTCTCCTTCTAAACGTTCTGGTAATACCGATACTTTGTGAATTTGCTCTAGAGGAACTACTACTATTGTTCCACAATGAAAAAATATGAAAAGGATGACCATACATTTGACAGAAATGAAAATTTCCATTAAACAAATAAACATGATTGCATTTTGCATGTGGGTATAGAGGAGCTCCATGTACTTCATCTGACAGTGAAAAGTAAACTGGAATCAATTATATATCCAGTCAGATGATATACAGCAATTGTTAAAGACTTTTTAGAATTGGTGCTAAAATAGGCCAAAACATTAATACAGGCACTTAAATAAGTCTAAACAAATTTATTTCTGAGTATCTAATAAGGGAAAGCTGTACATATTGCAAAAATTCTGCATTCCAGTTTTTTCTGATGTTTTAACATTTCTTATAAAAGTTTTGCAAGGATAAATGAAGTGATATGTCTTCTAGCCAGAGGTCCTAGTGGACAAGTATAGGAGTCATGCATTCATCTTCTCAGAATAAAGGAAAACCTTGGGTAAAAATAACTTATTTGGTAACTCACCCTAAGTTGAGGTTGGGCCTTTTGAATATAAGGCAGTCACACTATCCCCACACAATGTTTAATGAGAGCTCGAGTGAGCCTGGGATTCAAACAACACTTATCTGAAACTTAAGTTTTATCAAAATGAGGAAATGGGGGAAAAAAGAATTTATGTTATGTCACTATACTGGCCTAATGTTACGGTATCATTCAAAATTATTTTAAAAAAGTAGTAGTTCCCATTGCGTCATCCATCATTGATTGGGTTAGACTTGGTTGCAGCATGCTCCTCATACTCAGGGGAGATTAGACATGCCTGAGTATCAGTGGCATAGTGTATGTAACCCAACAAATATTGTAAATTTGTTAAAATACGAGTGACCCAATTTAAACAGAATTGCCCTTTGCAGTTTTCATATGTTGTCATTTTCTGAAATAAATATTTGATAATACTGAGAGCCTTACTCAGAAGAGTAAATCAAATAAATGTCTCTTCAATATTTCCGTCAACATTTAGTAATGAATGGTACAGAGTTGTTCTTCACTATTAATGTCAGGAGATCCTTCTAGTATTAATGAAACAAAGAAAGCATTCAAAATTTGTTTCTTAATTCTGTGTGTCATGATGGCACTCACATTTGAAATTAAGAAATTCTAAATATCAGGTGAGGTTGCACAAAAAACAGTCAATTTTTCCAAGTGCACTTTTAGAAAGAGATGCCATACATCATTAATTTATTTAAATATTCAATGTAAATGCCTTGGTCATTCTCATTGTGACCAAGAAAAGCATGTGCGTGTTTTCCTAGAAAATATACAGTCCCTATAAACTGAAAAATAAAGCTCTGTTCTTTTTCACTTCATTGTTATGCTGTTCAACTGAGAGCTTATAGCAATTATTTAATGAAAATTCTATTCCTGGATTTATCCCAAACATTTCTGGTTGTTTTTCGCATATTATGTGATTACAAGAAAAGTGTGTTTTATGCTTGTCTTACAAATGCTATTTAAATCTTCATAACTGCTTGAATTCTATACTCACTTTTCTTTTGAAAAAAAGATAAAATATTTGTTTAAAGTATTAGAACACAGCCAGGACTCACTTTCATAAACTTTGATGTTGAAATGCCTTATACATTTTTTAATGTTTGTCATAATACTGAGTGCATGCTTTGGAGGGTCTGCTTTAATTACATATTGCTTTTTAGAGAAAGTCTAATCTTTGGAAGGTTCTTACATTCAGTTTATCGATCACAGAACAGTCTATTTTGATTTTCATTACAGCGACACGGAAAATCCATTTTTTTTACTGTTCTGGTTTTGATTCATTTTGTGACCTCTCGAATGTCACCTCTGTCACATACCTTCATCCCATAATCTGCGCATACCTTAACCTACATTTTGCTTTAATAGTAAGTAACCAAGTGTCTAAATCATGCACAAATGTCCACAATTGAAGAGTACACATACAAAAAGCAAAACAATTTGCGAATTACTCCCTATTCACGACTTTAAATGCAATAGTGTGAGCACGAATCTTAACATGAGATCTGGCCTAGTCTGATACAATTCTTGGCTCAGGTGCACACCACCAGCTTCCTCTACCTGACAGCAGATGATGCTGACCCAAGCTTTGTTTCAGAACATACTGCAGCAGAGTGGCACGAATTCAAATCATGTTTATGAAAGCCTGATTTTTTACGACATTAAAACGATTATTTATAACAAAATTATAATGAACATGAATTTAGCAATCAGCATGGGGAAAATTACAGGGTGTGTAATACATCTCCTACATCCATTGACGCTACGCCCATGTTGAGTACACACTGGATGCAAAACTTTTGGAATTGTAACCCTGGCTGCCAATCCAGCTGCCAAGCCTGTTTAGTGTACTCGAAGTGATATGATACTTTTGCTTACTCACAGCAGGCAGTAAATAATGCTTATTTTATATTTGTGATATAACAATGGCTTCTACATTTGCAAGGTTAACTGGCATGGTATTACAGTCAGGGCAGGGAAATAATTGCAAATATTCTTGACTTCATGGAGCAAGAGGCAAACATGAAGGGATGAATGAAGATGCAGTTGGAACAGGTGTGTAACTGGTTAGGGAAATTTAACATTGACTGTACCACACTCTCCTCCAGCATACAACCAACCGGTCACCTGCTGATCTGTTAAGTAACTCACTTTGTAGCCATCATTAAGATTTTGAAATGTCTAGATCTATTGTGCCAATTATACCATGGCAGGAAACTTTCTCACTTGAGAATTACCTACAGAACTAGCGAAGTGGGTAAGCAATTAGAGTATGCTACAGTTGCTGTTAGTCTGGCAATATAGCATATTCATTTCCACTCCACACAGTTGTGGGCCATCCCACTAAAACCCTGGGAATATTTGGCCACCTCATTTATCCTTGTTTCTTTGCAGTATATTAAAGGCATTTCGTAAAACACTTTTAGTCTTTATAATCTTATGATAGCATATCAGACGTCACATTTTACATGTTGCAGGCAGTGGCATATCCTGAAAATTTTGCAAAGGCATGCAATTTGTAATGTGATATATACATTACACATGAATAACCTTGATCTTCACTGTTCCAAGGAGATTTATCCTTCTCAAGCAACAAACACAGCCAGCAGAAGAACTTAAGCAAAGTTGCATAATCAAACTGCCTTTTTATAAACTTTAAGAGTTAAATGTAAGCACAAAGTTCTTCACTTTTTTCCGTCTAAGTTTTTCAAACAGGAGTAGGTCTTCCTTTTCTAACTTAATCACAGAATGAACTGATTGAAAATATGTATTAAATAGGTATGCTTATATAACTCTCTTTCAGGATCACCCATTTATTTGGATATTAAGTGGCAAAGTTCATTGAAATGCATTCAGCAACACAGTTTGCAATTTCAATACACTGACACATGTATGTTTCTTTTTTTTTTTTTTTTAAATTAATGTCCTCCAATGTAGTGTCATCAGACGGTGAATGAATGAAATGGGTGAAGTGATGCTCAAATGAGCCTGAGATCCATGGAGCTTTAAGTTACCCGACATTCATCTTCTCAGGATAAGGGAAAACCTTGGTAAAAAGCCTTATCCGGATAACTCACCCTAAGCAAGATTTGAACTTGTGACCTCTTGGACATGAGGCAGATACGCTATCAGCACGTTACAAAGGCAGGCTCGAGGTGCATACATTTCCTCATATCTCACAGATCATGTGATGTCATGATAGCAGGCTATGAGGTGAGAATACCTCAGTACCTCGTCTAGGCTCTTAGAAGACCTAATAAGTAGTTGCACAAGCAAGCCATTCCCTATTCAGCCTAATAAACACTTTTCATGTTTTTCCCCCCCTTAATTCATGGGGTATTGCTGATTCCTCTGCCATTAAAATGGTGCTATTTTAATTACAGTTGAACGTTAGTAATTTCGTTATTCTACAATGCATCCAATGCATTCATGGAGAATACGCCACTGGTTGCAGATGAGACAAGTATAGCAAAGATATTTTGTATGCAAAAGTAAAAAACTGTCATTTCTTTGCAGTTAAAAACTCCTGCTGATATGCACTATAATATCTAAATTTGCATTGTGTTTCATTACAAGTATTCAATGAAGAGTTATAACAAATATATTAATATCAAAGTAATCCTTTATGGATACAATATGCTTCAACCAACTTAAATGGGTAATCAAGTTTCCCATAAATGGCTTAGCTTCATAGAACTACATCTGTCATGGACAGGTGTCAGTTTTGTTAGTCATTTCATAAAAAGAAAGGGGAAAAATTCTTCAGTTTTTAGCATGTCCCAAACAATGTTACAGCTGTCAATGCTTTTCCCCAATTCACACGAACTTGCATTTTTCTCTTCATTTGTTGTAACTGTTAAAGATCGATATAATGTGTATTTCCTTTAAAAATAATTCATATAAATGAGTTATTCTCTTTATATGTATGTGCCTATTACTCAAAGAAAGTAATAGCTCATTTCTAAGAAGCTGGAGTTTTGTGCACATTTCTTATTGTAACATAAAATGCTTTCTGTTCACACTCGACAAATCTGCAAAGGACCGAGCTTAACTAACAGTGTATAACATGCAAATGACTTAAATATCAATAGCTGTAAAGTCAAATACTGACACAAAATCTATCAGTGCCAACATAATGCACAAAAAAGTTTGTACTCATCACTAATACTAATTAAGTACTGGCGGGAAATGGGAACAAAACATTACATTAACAATAATAATGATTTGTGTTTACTCTATATACTGCTTACTTATTGTAAACAAAATTTACTCCATTTACTCACTCCATAAATCTAGTTTACAATGACAACTGACCAACATACAGTGAATTTATAACTTAAGGGCACCGGGGGTCATTAGGAAGCTAATACACGATACTGGTTACACAATAACTACCAAATGAATGTTGATCAAATTGAGATTGATCATACTTCCAGTATTTCTGTATATAAAGTTATAAAAATATAAGGTTAACACTAGCTTAAAGTTGTGCAAAAGTGATAGCCTGCTTCTTAGCTTAAAAATGTTACCACTTGCACTTCAGGTCCACTTTCCTTCTATGGTTTTGTTTTTATGATCACTACTAATTTTTTCTCTAAATCACATAAAAGATAATTTTATACAGTAAAGTAAATGTTTTTCCAATCTCCTTAATCCAGGGCCTCTCAAAACTTGAAATTGAATTGGGTACAATTCAAGGCACAGAGATTCCTTGTACCATACATTGTGGGGACTCGGATAAGCTCGACTCAACTCGCGTGCTACGGCGAAGAAGCAAGGAAGCATACGTTGATAAAACAGCTTGCTTACCAATGAAATAGAAACGTGCAATAAAACTACCTAATAATGGAGCAACCAGCTCCAAAGAAAGCAAAGAATACCAAAAGTCCATTTAAACTATATTATTTTGAAAGTAATGACGTTAGAACCAAATACAATTACATGTGTAAGAAAGTCATCTGTTGAAAAGCACTATAACTGAGTACATGCAGAAGTAAAAATGGTGAAATCATAGGGTACACTAAAGAGGAAGAATTAAAGAGGTTGTTACATCTTTGCACAAGAGCGTTCTTTATACCAAATGAGGTCTGTAGCAGTGCTTTCTAGGTCATTAAAACAAAAGACCAGGTTTGGTCATAAAAAATTAAATTAATGAATTTAACACTGCACACCAAACGTAAACATTAGACATTAAGTAAGACATAGTGGCGAAAATAAGGAAGGAGGAAACAGCAAAGTGAGCGAGACAAGTGCAAGGAAAAAGTGAATGGAGTTTTGCACCAAGGACAACTTTTCGTAGTTGCATTTTGTATCTTACACCCTTACACCTTAACCTGTCAAGAATAAAACATAATTCAGTTTATGTATCATAAAAGGCCTAATACTTTTTGCACAAATTATTTTTCATTCTTAAATTTATTTTGAAATCTGAACAAAAATGAAAATTCATAAAAAAGAGATAGTCTCAACAATATACTGTAAAAATTTGGTACACATATCTGTAATACTTTTTGAGGAAAGTGCACCAGAAGTATGAAGAAACAAGTTACAGAAATTGAGAAGAAACAAAAAATAAAAATACAATGGATATGGTTATGCAGCACCAAGTGCAGCTTAAAGGGCCTAGTTAGTCAATAAGCTCAATGATTATCAGGGCAAATATATAATTTTAAGGCTTAAGATTTCTACTTTTTTCATCACATACAGAATAGAAAATGACATTTTTTAAGCATCCCAACCTCCCAGAGCCCTTAAATAATCAAATCAACCTTGATACTATGAACATTACATATTTTGTTCATAAAGACAACTATAATGTGACCATTAAAACTGAGATGTAAGAATTCAAACCAAAAATGATTTTTTTTTACAATTTGTTTGTAAGCCTTTTACTTCAGAATACATTCTATCATTACTACACATGCAAATCTTCAGGTTTGTACAATGAAATTTCACTACAAAATTATTGACATTTTTATTTTTAATATTAACTCTAAATAAAATACAATAGTAATAAATATATAAATAACTGAATAAATAAAAAGGATATTGAGTAGGCGTAGGCTTTCACGGCCGGTGTTCGAAATTCTAAAAGAGTCTTCCAAGTTACTCCAGCAGACCACGGCAAATCAGCCCGGAAGACTCTTTTAGAAAAAGGATATTAGTTTGCACCCTTGACTACAAAGTTTTTCATAACTTTCATTTTTATAGTAAGGATGATATTTCATTTAAATTTTAGATAAGGAATTATAAGCAACATAAATTCAGTCCAATGCAAACTGTCATTCTATTGTGTCTTTAAACATTCCAAGGCACACTGTACAAAGTTGCCAGGACTGTCCAACTTATGTATTTCCCTATGCTAGTCACTTTTAAAAGTTGGTATTATTTAATAGAGAGCAGTAAATATCAAAATGATACAAAATGCAACCTGGCATTTGTTCCTTATGAAGACCATGGAGAATCAAATGGTCGAACGCTTGAGTTTTATAAATTTGACGTGGCTGACCACCCGAGAATCAATTATTAGTAACATTCGCCACGAAAGTTTTAAATCTTATAAAATGATACAAGTTAGACTTGAAATGAAATGAATAGGATTCTCTGGTTTTCAAAACTGGTTACTGCAATATAACATAAGTAGACCTGTGATATTGGACATGGGCACACTTAATTTACAAAATATTAGTCCAGTAAAGAAATGGTCAAATACAGGGAGATCTTCCAGTACTTTACATTCAATGTCACAGAGAAGACAGTTCCATGATAATGTATGAGGTTTGCATCTGGAAGCCTGCTGTTCAAATCCCGCCAAGGACTGTCCTTCAGGTTTTCCTTAGTCCTCGCAACCGACAAATGCTGAGGAGGTATCCTGTACTTAGCCCTGGAACATTTCCTTCCCAAAAATCATTTCACTGCATGCTTCAGTTTGTGATGCATTATGTAGTAAGAATGGATGTTAAACACTTCCAAGAAAAAGGGCCTTATTATAATATCAAACAGAGGGAGGAGGATAAATATCGGAGTGATTTATGAATATGGTCAGAAAGTTGCAAATACAGGATGAGTCAAACATGTATATTAGTGCTCTCAGCTCGGATATAAATGAATAACTGCTCAACCATACCATCTGTATCTAACGGATGGCTCAAGACAGATGTTTTGGAACTTTCTGCTTAAAAATTATGAGAAATCATTTAAGATTTTTCCCATGCAAGATGGGATTATTACTACTGTTAATTCTCAAAAGAATATAATAAAACAGTAAAGCAAGTTCACTCAGGAAGAGATGCCAATTTAATTTATTAAGATATTGAAATAACTGCACACATGAAATTTAATTTACCAAAATAGATGCATTCATTGCTTCCCTTGTACTACACTTCTAAAACATTTAAGTTGGACAGTCCTGAAGAAATCAACTACATTTCATTAAAAAACTAAGAATGCTTTTGATATGTCATCATTTGTGCAGTGAACATATAACCTATTCAATTATTTGCATACACTGAAGTCTCTACAGCACTAAGTATGGAAAAACAAACTGGAAGTATATTATATGGATGTTGTTTTACAACTTCACAGAATTAATATACAAAGAGTGAAGTTAATGCTTAATTTTTTAAGTACTTTATATATGCATTTTATGTCTTGATGTCATGTACATGTGGTATTACCATAGACAGCTTTTATGATGTTCAAATTCATGTATAATTTGCTCATTATGGCATTTGTGCTACAAAGAGCAATTTAATCCAACATAGCATGAACATCTAACATAATGTACTAAATGGAGCTATTTAGGGTTGGCTAAAGATGACTTAATAGTTTGTCAATTTCAACCATTTTCTTCCTGTTATGTTAAGTTTGATGTCACTTGATAATTAGAACCAATTATGGGAAGCTCCAGGAGGGAGTAGCAACTTAGTGCTATGTCATCAGTAGTCCATTTAGTAATGAGCAATATTTTTCTTGATAAAGATTCATCAGAACTCAAGTCTTTGTTACCTGTAGAGGAATTGTATGACCGCCTGTGTAAGCCATGTTACTAAAGCCTTTGATTCTGTGGTATGGAACCTGAGGGATAGATGAAGGACAAATTTGAAGGTGTCGCTTCGTTAACACAAAGCTATGCGACATGTACACACCCAGCAGAAATGTAAACAATAATTCTGCCCAAGACAGTGCTTATGTATTCCCTGGACCACACCACGGCAAGCAGGCTTAGGAGGATGTAAGGAATTTCAGTTTGAACAGCCATTATTTTAGTTGTCTTCACTCACTCAACATTCTACCTTCGGATATTGTTTAGAAAAGCTTACGCAAGCACTTGGTCAGAATTTCGGCAAAGTCCCACTCGGCAGTGTGTACGAATGGTCACGAAAGTTGCCGAAGTTGCTGTGTTAATGCAGCGCTGCCAACAGCAGAATGTCCCTAGGAGTTTGTTGCCAATAGTAAGTTTGAATGTTTTTGCGGGAGTCGGCAGTATGCTGCTGACCTTCTTAGAAGCAACTAGTGCAACGGATCGCTTTATCGGTATATTAGATTTGGCACCTCTGTGCTTTAATGAAGAGTCATGCATGCAGCTCCTGTACGACGAGGGCCAGCTGAGGACTCGAATGCTATGCAGGGAATGTGATGTGCCCTAGGGCGAAGCCTACAGTCCCCCATCTGTGCCATCCCAGCGCATGGGGCTCCGTAAATGGATTTTTTCTCCACTCGAAAATTAAAAAATAAATAAATACAAATAAATAAATAAAAAGAACGATAATTAATAAAAATAATATAAATATAATAATATAATACTATTAAATATAATATTATATAAATAATATATATAATATAATATTAAATAATAATAATACAATAAAATAATATAATATGTTTTCTAGTGCCTTGCATCTGGCAATGAAGCCATTAGCATTATATTATAATATAATATAAAATAAATAAAAAAGAACGATAAATAATAAAAATAATATAAAGATGATATATATAATATAAATCTAATAACATTAAAAATAATAATATAAAATAAATAAACAAAAAAAGAACGATAAATAGTAAACATAATAAAAATATAATAATATTAAATATAATAACATTAAATAATAAAATAATAATAATAAATATAAGTATAATATATAGTATTATATATAAATAATATATATAATATAACTGTAATAATCATCATCATATGCGATAGGGGCATGTCTGTGGCGGCAACGACGCGAGTGCATTTGTGTTTAATGTGTTGGCAATGAAAACTAGTGTACTGTAAAAAGCAATGTTGGCAGATGTGAAAATCGTCTGCTAGTCATGCAGTGAAATCTAGTGGGCGATTGTGAAACTACTGTCGGCGCATGTGCAGTAAGTAAGTAAGTAAGTAAGTAAGTTCGGACTTAGAATCTGGCTGGCAAGTGGAAAGTGAGCTGTTCTAAACTTGAGCCCTACCTTCTATTAATTTAATCTCTTTAACCCTCGTCTTTTTTAAAATTAAAAAAAGAGAAGAAAGAAAACAAAAGAAAAAACTACTAAGGTCTATTTACTCTGACACATCTGAAGCAGAATGCAATTTATCTACTCTGAAGAGAATAAAAAATATTTCAGTGCAACACAGTAACTCAGGATAGATGCTCTGCCCTTGCTATATTTTCGGTGGAACAACATCTCATCATGTGATACCTGATTTCAAAGGGCGATTGAAAAATTTGCTACTAAAGAGGATATAGAAACAGATGTTTCTCTTAAAAATGGACAGTTTATATTCTTAAATGAAATCTCTGTTTGTTCAAAAATCATTTAGCCAGTAATGTACTTTTTTTTATATGATCAATTATGGGAATTCTGTGTAAGTGGTTGTCGTTAATACACGGAACCTCCAGATTTTGTCACACCACTGGAACCAATCAGCATGAAACAGTAGCAAGAAATAATAAAATTGGCTACCAATTAGTCTCATTCCTGTTACATTAAATGCATCCTAATTAGACCTTTAGGATCCTGTGTGCAAATTAGACACAGTTATCTAATATTATGTCAGTATGTATCTCAGTAGCAATGCCTTCAGACATTGTTTTTACGTACTGTAGACAAATAATGCAAGGTATGCAATAGTGGAGCACACTATAAATTACAGATTAATAACAAACAGACATAGAGACTTCAATGATACATAAATTGCAAACTGAAAGGGTTATACTTTCACTACATTTTACAGCTTTCTTAATGTTACACAATAATACCAATTGTGTAGCCATACAAATGTTTCATAAAAGAAAGTATCACAAAATAAAAAGCTTCGGTGGTGTATGACTCAGGTAAGGCACCAGTTCACATACCAGTTCATCAAAATGAAGTTGATGACATCGTGTTTGCAAGCATAGCTTAAGTCCATTATTCATACAGAGGGAAAGATCCTCCCATTACTTTTACATGTCATAACTGATAAAAATCAGGCAGATAAAGGGTATTACTCTGAAACTATATTTAATTAGTTAACATTACATCATTTCTGGGCATAAATCTGCATCAAATAGTTTGGCAAATTAAGGATGCAGTAAGAAATCAGTATAAAAGAACTAATTTGCTTACAGACACATCCATTAAATCAGCATTAAGCACAGGCAAAACAAACTTTAATTACTAAGTCTCCATAAAGCTACATTCTATTCGGTAAAGGAAGGAAGGCAGCATGTGACGGCACACAAAGTGCATATGTATAAAGTGTAGGCAATGTTGAACATTCTACTATTACAAGTGAATAGTAAAAGAGGCTACCATCGACAGTACCATAGCTGCAAAAACTTGTGAAAGAAACATACCATAAACACAAAATGTACACTATTGATAAACTAGCTGCTAAGCACGGTCAGGTAATTGTTAGACTGCTCCCTTATCATTGTACTTTAAATCCCACAGAACATGCATTGCATTACCAGCCACTGACAGTAAAACAAATCTGTTAACAGAATCGATTGGAAAAACTAAATGTTATTTGGTAACCAGAATAAAGGAACATTTTAGATATATTAAATGTAAACAGATGGAAAAATTAGCTATAGCAGATCATTTTAGATCATTTAATCATGAAATAAATCCAGAGGTTAAATTATAAAAAGTTACATGGACCCGGAGATTTAATGGTTTGGGAAAAGCTATATTCATTTTGAAAAATAAGAACAATTATGCATTTTGAAATACTGCCCACTGATTCTGCTAACAAATATGTTTTACTTTCAGTGGTTGGTAATGTGATAGATGATTCATCACATGGCATCCGTAATGATGGTGATCCAAACAGTTTGCATTTGAATTTGACAATGCAAGAAAAACCTGCAAAACTTGAGTTATGTAATCAATTTCAACAACTTACTCCAGATACATAAGATAAGTGAAGGCTATGGTCTCTATATATTTGTTATATTAGTAGATTTATAATGCTTGACTATTAATAGCTTCATTTTTTCGTTAAATACAGTTTTGTATGTTAAACACTTAAAGCGCTGCTTCACAGATATGCCAAGGGCGTATTAAGAGGCTATTTTTGGAGTATTTTAGGTGTTTTTTTTTTGTTATGTTCATATTACCCTTAACAATTAAATTCATGTATTTGTAGCTGTATTATATCATAAATATATTTATTTAAATATTATTATAGTGCTTTTTTGTAACAAAAAGCAGAATCCATACGACTGTAGTCAAACGTAATCCCATCAGCATCCATACATGCCATAAAACCACTTATTTTATGTGGACCCTCCCCATTCTTTACCACTGACACATTTAATTGCAGTCGCTGGAGCTCAAACTCACAATGTTCAGCTTTGAATGGACAGCCAGTCCATTGTGTATCATCTTAACGATTATGGCTATTCGAATCACTTATACTAAGGTGCCTGTAAAGGGACATGAAAACCAGTTTAGGAATTGGAATAAGAGCAGCATATGTAGCAAAATAATTTGTTCATTTAAGGGTTAAATGTGGAGTAAGCTTAGAAAAAAAAGTTTCAATCATGGAGGTTAGGAATCTGCTCTTGTGGCAAAAGGATTCAAACTTAAAAGCTGCCAACCATGTTTTAAAGCCTCTAGCTTGACAAGTAGCTAGTGACTAGGAGATACCTAACATACAGGAAAGAATGTACTGGTGTAGCCTACTGCCTACAGTTGCTTTGTTGCAAACAATTCAAATGTTTGGCAGGATCTTTGCCTCCTTATGAAAAATAAACTTTAACTGACTAGAGTTAGGATTCTGCATAAATAGCTTACTTTTATGTGACTGACATACAAATAGTGGTTTATAACAAAAGTCAGCAACACTGTTCATAAGGCAATATATTATTACTTAAATTTTCTTTTTTCTTTCTTACCTTCATGTAGGTGGAAACGGTGACACCTAGATGGTTTCTGATCTGCCTCAAAGAGAAAATTTTCCACTAGCATTTTTTTCACGTGAATCCTTGAACCTCAAAATTTCCTCATAATGTAAAATGTGTGCCATTATTATGTTTTTCCTGTTCATTATCTCTTGATTCTGCTCCAAGATTGTTCTTTTGTTCATCAATTACCACGAGTAAAAGTTATTTGGAAGCATATGCCATAGGCAGTTTATCTTTAAACATAGTAATGAAATTATTGAATCCACGTGGGGTACATAATACAAAGTTTTGATTGTTACTTTTAATTAAGGCCTCTTTATATCAAAATGTTATTGTTGCTGGTATCCTATTTTTAAGTCAACATGATACCATAAGACTCAATTCAAACAAATCATATGGCAGCTTTTCTTCAACGATGTAAAAAACATTAAATGGTATAAGATCAGCAGAAAAGACATTATATGAATTTCTTAAATTTACAAAAGTCATGTTTCAACAATCATGGACAGTTAAAAACAGCATATGTATTCAAATTTATTCTTACACATAAACGTGTCTCAAGCATGATCTGTCAACACATTCATTAACAAATTTTGAGTACCATTATTGACTGCTGCATAAACACTTTGTTACTCATTCTGGAATTGCATGTATATGGCATATTTAAATGAGAGTATGTATGAAGTTTGCAGCTTTATGTACCTACCTTTCCAAAATTATTTTAAAAACAGTGGTCCAATTCTGCTCATTAAGCTTCAAAAGAATCAATTGAAAAGCATACTAAATCTACACAAATACCATATAAAAGGTTCTATTAAAATATGTGTACTCAGGACAAAATTTGAAAGGAAATTATTATTTATTTATGCCAACAAACTTACTGTTGGTGTTTTTAAACACACAAGCCATGTGTGGGCAATGTTTGAGAGGTAGAACTGGAACTTAAAAATTCAATGCCACAGCTGGGATTTGAACTACAGACCCTCCACTTACTAGGCGGGTGCTCTAACCATTAAGCTACTGTGACAACCTGCCACCAACAGTAAGTTGGTGGCATAAATAAATAATAATTACCATCTGAAGGTTAATTAATCCCGGGACATAAAGTACTTACAATAGTAAGTCACCATTGGGGTAATTGTCTCTGATGTGAGACTGCCTTTGTGGTTTACCGGGAAAAATACAAACTGGTTTGAGAATTCAATGTCATTCTGGCAGGTTGTATATATACATGTTTCTTTTTTAGGTTATATGGTCTCTGTGCTATAGAAACTACCTTTATGGAGGAGATATGTTTTGATTATACCCAATAAAATTGATATAAATTAACATATCAAGAATGTGATTAGATATTGGAATAAAATTTGGTACACAATTTTTTTTAAAATGTTGGTAACACATGTGCAAAAATTAAGTCTCTAACTTCAATACATTAGAAAATCACATTTTCCACTTTGGTGCACCCTTGACATTGTTGGTGTAACCATACTTTGGTGTACTTAATAATGCCCCATAAACATTTTATGCAATTTTCTGTAATATTCAAATGTTTCGTTATGAACCTTTATGAATGTTAAATTGTCCACATTTTTAAAAAGTAACAGCTGCAAATTTTCCTATTTTAGTGCTTCCAGAAGAGTGATAAGCATTCATGCAAAATATGATTTGAAGCTTTCCTGGCGACGAACATATTCAAGATGCTCTCGGGCTTCGAGCCAGGTGTAGTGATGAAAAGACATCGACGTTTCGGGAGAGATGTACACTCCCGAAACGCCGATGTCTTTTCATCACTACACCTGGCTCGAAGCCCGAGAGCATCTTGAATAGCATTCATGCAATTCTAAGTGGTATTTTTTATTTTATATAATTTTAACACCTTTATTCCTATTATTCCACTCAAGAAATATACTCATTTATTATAAAAGAACACTGATTATAGTGCTTATGTAGCTATCAACAATTGTACTCATGTGCTTGTATAGAAAAGTGCTATTATATCTTTGATGCTGACGTTCATCTATAAAAATCTAAAGCTACCATGTCACATAATGGATGC
The DNA here is from genome assembly GCA_030765045.1 of Tenodera sinensis. Lineage (NCBI taxonomy): Eukaryota > Metazoa > Arthropoda > Insecta > Mantodea > Mantidae > Tenodera > Tenodera sinensis. The sequence goes on along the minus strand of CM060966.1, from coordinate 22,225,484 downwards.
TTGTTGGTGCACATCTGGAAATACTTCACTACACAGATTTTAAAAAATCTTTCATCTTCACATACACAAACACATGCACACACCCACACACACAGTATAAAGGAAATAAAAACTATTTAAAATATACATATATTTATATATAATTATGATGTATATGGATGAATATTTTCAGAGCAATATTCTGCTCAAAGATAAAATGTACAGAAAAAGTGAAGCAAAACAGTCACCATCTGCAGCAGTTCTCCATTCTCATCTTTGGAATTCTGGCAGAGGTTTGACAATAGCTTCACTGTAGGCTCGATGAACACTTTCACACACAAAACGATACTGGCTCTGAAAAAAATAACCATAAAACAAACACATGTATACAAAGAGCCATCTTCATAAACAGATTGATGTGTATCCTTTCATCTATAGCATATCTGTAAGCTCGATGAATGCTTTCACACAAAAAATCATACTTGGAAACTTCCTGAAATTGAAACCCAAAAACCCTTCCCTCGTCCAACAAAGGTATTAATTATGTGATAACATGAAATTTAGAATGCATAAAATGTTTAATGCATTAGAGCTGGCACAACGAAAGCTGGCACAAAAGACTATTTTCATAAGCATACAGCTACACCTGCTGCAGGGTGACAGCATCCCTATTATGGGCTCCATACCTAACATCTTGAGATGTGCATATTACAGTGAATGAATAGAGATGGAGTAGACAGTGGTAGTGGCAGGTACAATGCAGGGAATGGAAGTGGCATGTGGCCTTCAATCAAGCGAGGTAACTCCCAATTTTATCCTAGTAGTATCCAAGTTTTGTGCAGTTCCTGTTGGCAAACTTTCATTGCGTTACCTCTAACTATTTCAGCAATGGCCATTTAAATCCTACGCAGGCCAAGAATGGATACTCAATAAACAGCATGAAGTATTTAATTGGCTAAATGAGCTAAAAGTGTTTCTCTGGTTTATGATTCAGTTTATGCTACCACATGATAATACTTGTATGTTAAGCAACATGCCAGGCTGCAAAGAAAACGAACCTCTTGTAAGTATTTGTATGTACACGTTAGAATATTTTTCAAGCAAAGTTTATGGTAACTTATTTTAGCTACCTTATGCTGCAGCTGCTGTTTTCAGTCTTATTTAGGCTGTTTCAAGGTTTAGAGTGCTTTCTTTTAGTTAACAGCAGTTAATCGAAAAGCATCATTTTAAATTTTTATATACAAATATATAAAAATTATCTTATTGCTTATTTCCTTCTAGTTGCTAGGGGAATATTAGAATACAGTAGGCTTTGAGCGATAGTAAAATCTTTTAAAGCTTTGAGATTCCGTTCTCTTTGCACACTTAACATATTAAAAAAAATGAACAATGATGTTCCATTTCATGAAAGTTTTAAGTTTTCTGAAACTCACGCACTTAACAAGGAATATCTCAGAAATGGTTCACCTACAAGATAATTTATTCAGACATAAACTGTGTATTTTAGCAAGATCTACATTTTTTGTATTGTATGATTTGGTCTATCTCTAACGGTTTACCAGTTATGCAAAAGTTGTCCAGAGTAAATAACACTACAGGGGCTATAGCCAGAAAATTCAAGATATACATTTCATTTGTTATAAAAATATCTCAAACATAATGACATTTTAATAAAAATCATTAGAGGCATTTTCAAGAAAATCAAAATTTTCCATGTAAAGGCTAGTTTAGGGTGGGGCTATTTTCTTCAAAATCTTCGTGTTGCATCCCTGAAAGACATTACACTTAAATGCCAACTTTGGTTTTTAATCGACTTTTCGTTTTTGAGTTACGCTGTTTACAGTCTGATAGACACACACACACACACACACACACACACACTCATGCACACACACCTTTTTCTAGAAATGCTTTGTTTTTTATTCAGGGGGTCTCAAAACATATATTTCCAGTGAAATCTCAAGCTCAAATTTTTGGGTGGAATACAGTACTTCCCCTACTTACCATAGAGAAAGTAAAAACAAAAGTACAAAACTAGAAAAAACATGCTACAATCCTTAACCAACCAACAAAAGTGGACCAAAGAAAATTTAATGACTGTAAATACAACAAACTGCCAAATTTTTTAACTAAGAAAAAAACCACTAAAAATAAAACTAAATTTTGAGGTTCAACAATTACCAGAAACAAAGGGAGCAAAGTATTTGGGAGTTATATTTGATACCAAACTTATATGGACCAAACAAACAGAAAATGTAATACAAAGAGCAGAAAGGCGCCTTTCACTGTTAAAACGTCTAAAAGGAATGAAGTGGGGATGTTCCACAGCAACTCTTAACATGACATACAATGTATATAAAGCCAATATTCACTTAACTGCAGCGAAGTTCTTATGACAGCAAATGCAAAAAATCAGATCTTTCGAAATCAAAGTCTGAGGCTAATTACAGGTGCTATCAAAACCACACCAATACCAACTATGGAAATACTAATCAACCAATAACCCATTGAATATGAAATAGAAAAAGCGGCTCTTATTCAATATGAAAAGTTGATCAGACTCCCATTCAATACATGGAACAAAGAAATTTTACACATACACTAAAGACTCAGGAGAGCTTTCTTTCCAAAATTCAAGACATCAAGAAGAATATATACCTTCCTAATTCAAAGGAAAACTTCATATCTAAAGTCAATCCAACACAAACATTAGACATCACATATTATTTACACCTGACAGAAGAAGTTAAGAAAAGTGATACTCCAACCAGCGTTCTAAAATTACTGGCATTAGAGACAATCCATACTAGATTTCCAGAACACGAATGGCTCCATATTTATACTGATGGATCATTGATATCAAACCGAGATGGAGCAGAGGCTGGACTCACGTGTCACCTCTTTTCCTATTACAAATCTTTAAGTTATGGAACTACTAACTTTGATGGAGAAATTGAAGCAATTTGAATGGCGCTATAAAATCTTTTGTATAGAATTTCAGATTTTCAGCAATCAGTTAATTCTCTCAGATTCCAGGGCAGCAATTATAGCAATTACTTCCAAGTTGTCACCAAAAAACCAAACAATTATAGAATGTTGGAAAATCCTTACCCATCTAACAGCACTTCAAAAACACCTAGTCTTCCAATGGATACCAGCTCACTGTGGACTGAGAGGTACTGACAAAGCTGATTTTCTTGTAAAAAAAAGGGTACCAGCAGTGTACAGAAATCTATAGTTAGTCTACTATTTTATGCACCTAAAGGATTGGTCAATTCTGAATTCAAAAAAATTATTGCACAGTATTACTATGAAAAATCAAAAAATAAAAGATGGGAACTACCAAACATTCAAACAGTAATTCCTGAGCATCCTCGAAAAACGGCAGTTGCAACCTTCAGGTTAATTACAGGACATGATTGTCTGGCAAAACATTTGAACAGAATTGGGATATATTCTTCACCACTCTGTCCTTTATGTGATCTGCAAGAGGAAATGGATCGAGACCACCTTCAAATATGCCCGGCCACTTCTAGTGCCCCATCCATCAGTGAAAAATATTGGAGACCAAGAGGATTAATCACTTCATTGTCAGAAATCTAGCATTAGCAAATAAAATATGTTTAAATACAGTAGGTACAGACAGCACCAAAGATAATCTCACTGCACCTCTGATCTATGGCACATTATTTATCGTTGTACAAAAGTGTGGCCATTTCAATAGGCACAGTGCAAAGGTGCATTGCCTAAAGCAGCCAATGAAATGGCCACACCTCTGTACAACAATAAATAATGTGACATAGATTGCAGGTGCAGTGAGATTATCTTTGGCAATCTTTGTACTTGACCGCCTCCGAGCGCAGTTGGTAGCGCGCTTGCCTCTGGCGTGGAGGACCCGAGTTCGATCCCCGGTACCAGCATGGGGATTTTATCCCCTCTGGGAGGTCTGGCACGGGGTGCACTCAGCCTCGTTAGGTCCCGGGGGGACCAATTGAGGAGCTACTTGATAGAGAAGTAGCGGCTCCAGGTCTAGAAGACCGCATAACCGGCCGGGAGGGCTCGGGGCGCTGACCACGTCCCACCCTCCAATACTGCACCTCACCAATGACGCCTGTAGTGGGCAGAGGTGGGGGACGCAGGGGCTGGGCGGTAGGCCTTGGCCCCTTGTGGGGTGTCGCACATATAAGTCCAATAAAGTAAACTTTTAGCACACAATAAAATAAAATACTTTAAGCATGTTTTTTCCCATGTATAATGTTATAATTCAAATGATTGTGTTCCGCATGGCATAGTACAGTCTATAATGATCTTAGGAGTTGGAACTCATAGATAAGCTAATTAAGCGATGAGCTCACAAATTTTGCCAAAAATAAACTAGTTATAAATCCTGCCACCAGGTAAAAATAGGGCACGATAAGCAACAATGCAACTGCGGCCACAACATTATTTTCAAGCAACATAGGGCAACACTATCTCCCAACTAGGTGAAATATTTGCTGCATCATCTCTAGGTAATTCCAAGATGCATGGCCTTTAGGATGCCCCCATCAAAATCCATGTGACTTCTGGTTGTGGAATTGTTGAAAGATTGTTTTCTGAGAAATTTAACAGCTCGCATACGAGTACAACTTGTCTCTTGATTTCAATGGATATAAGAACAACTGTCAGATGCAAAATATTGTCCATTTGGGAGGCAAGGTTAAGTGTTTGCAACAATAGCTCCTAGACTTAACAAAGGCCTTTGACATTATAGATCACAGAAATTGTTAATTAAACTAGAGGGTCTAGGCATCAGAGAATTAGCTAATGAATGGCTAACATCATACCTGAGTAATCGAATACAAATAGTAAAATTAAAATACAAAGGCAAAGGGGTTCCACAATGTTCCATATTAGGTATATGCTAATGGCTTCATTGCCAGATGCAAGGCACTAGAAAACAACATATTTTATTTCTTCTTTTTGTAAACAATTTCCCATTAAATGACCTATCTACAAAAACTATATTATATATTGATTACACAAATGTTCTGATCAAAGTAACCCAAAAAGAGGCATTTATAACCGTCATTCAGCACACCAGTGAGAAAATCACATTATTTTGCATGTAATAACCTCATTATAAATAAAGAAAAAACTGTACCAATAGATATATACACTAAAAGGAACAAAAACCACCAGACCCCCAAGTTTTTTTTTTTTTTTTTGAATTAACGTCCTCCAACATTGCGTCATATCGGACGAATGAATGAAATGGGCGAAATGATGCTCAAATGAGTCCAAGGTCCATGGAGCTTTAAGTTACCCGACATTCGTCTTCTCAGGGTAGGGAAAACCTCAGAAAAAAACCTTACCCGGATAACTTACCCTAAGCGAGATTCGAACTCGCGACCTCTTGAACGTGAGGCAGACACGCTAACCATCACACTATCGAGGCGGGCGCCAGACCCCCAAGTACAACTCCTTAATCATACACTTAAAAAAGTTGAATCCATCAAATACCTTGGCATCTGGGTACAAAGTAATATAAAATGGGACACTCACATTGACGTTGAGACAGAATATTAAAAGACCCCAAAAGAAAATCGTTTATGTGAATATTTGTTAAAAGTGTAATTTGTTTTTTGATATTGGTATGAGTTGGTTAAATGGTGAAAACATGTTAATAATGTTCATTGTTACGAACAACTAAGTTTGCCCAAAGACATCATAAATCTTTCCATATTTGATTTTAATATATATGTATAAATATTAGAATTATATGTGTTCCATAATAAAAGTAAGGGAGGATGGTTAGGGATCGCTTCCCTAACAAGAAAGAACTATTTGATGGACGCGTACGCAGATGTATACGAAAAAGGCGGTGTCACATGAGGATGCCATAATCTGCCCATTCGCGTGTGTTTAATCAAGGCATGAGGACGTATTGGTGTAGTGTGTGAACATGGAACTTTCACCAGACTTTCATCGAGCATAAGTTCTACTAAATGAAAAAGTGGAAAGGTTTTGAATCATTTAGAACGGTGCTAGGAGGAATTATTTAATGTAAAATATCGAAAAAGTGTTAATAAAATAATACATTGTGGTGAAGAAACATCGTGTGATTTTTCATTCCATCCGTTACCACACCCTGAGATCACAAAGATCTCAATAGCTCAAAGACACAACGTTAATAATAATTACAAAAACTGCACCAAATGGCTTGCCCAACGTGGAACACAAATTTTGGATGGAATGGAAATTACGGGAAATGAACTTATGCAAAATACAAGTGACGCCATATCTTCGCGCCAAAAAGAAAGAAGACGCCATTAGACCATCATTTGAAATTTACATCAGAACACTGATGAACGGATAATCAACGATACATCAGAACATCGATGAACAGATAATCAACGCGGGAAAACACCAGAGATCGTCTAGCGAAGCCAACTGCCCAGGAGACGCACGTAACTGGACAAATCAACGGGAAAAAAAAGTAGGACCAAAAATTTTTATTTTTATTTTTATGTTACTGCGAAGCAGCAAAATAGTGGGACTTTTAAGCCAAAGTGAACTGAATAAAGAAACTAAAATGTCGCGAAAAGAGCTAGTAACAGGAGTAGAGGAAGGGGCAGATAGGCATAGTTATCAAATAGAACCAGAAAGTGAGGAACAGGTAGCAATTGGAAAAGACCAAAGGTTATTAATGATCATGTTTGAAAGACTAGAACAAAGTTTAGGTCAGAGTATAGAACGAGTGAGAGAGGACTTAGAAAATAATAAAAAAGAAATAGGTCAGAAAATGGAACAGAATAGGGCAGAATTAAAACAGGACATAGAACAAAGTTTAGGTCAGAGTATAGGCCAGAAACTGGAATAGTATAAGGAAGAGATAGATCAGAAAATGGAGGAAGTGAGAAAGGACTTAGAACAGAAAATAGAATTAGGAAGACAGAACTTAGAACAGAAAATAGAACTTAATAGGAAGGAATTAGAGCTAGATTTGGGAAAGAAAATAGAATTAGGAAGACAGGAGTGTAAAGAAAATATGAAAATAATGGAAACTAATTTGAAATTAGTACATAAAAACATAAATGAGACAAAGGAAGCTTTAGAAGCTAGGATAGAAATCATAGGAGATAGGATGGGAAAAATAGAATCGGAAATGAGAGAAAATAAGATTGTATTAGAAGAAGAAATTGCTAGACGTAGAGATGAAATAACAGAATGTAATGCAAGTGTAGACTGTAAGATTACAAATGTAAAAGCAGAAATAACTGAGGGATTAAAGAAAGAGATTGAGGTGGTAAAGAAAGGCATTATTAATGAAACTGTAGAACAAATTGTAATTCCTAAAATTAAGACTATGGCCGAAGTGGTGCAGTCGCAACAGGATGCTATAAATGGTATGAAACAAAGTCACTTGCAAATAAAGAATGATTTAAAATCAATTTGTGAAGAAATGAAAAAAGGAAAAGAAAGTTTGGTTAATGTAAATGATGTTGTGAATGCACTACAAAGGCAAGATGATTTAGATGTAAATAATGTACAAGATGAGAAATATTTGAATAATGTACAAAATGTTGACTCACCATACAGAGAAAGAGGTTCACAATCAAACAATGACACAACACACAACACATGCTACACCAACAGCATATTACATGAAATCACACCACCTACATTTGACGAGGAGAAGGGAGACGATCCAAAACTCTTTGTTAAAGAGATGGAAGAGTATTTTAAAGTGAAAAGGATACCAAATGAGCTTAGGATGATGATAGTTAAGAAAAGCTTAAAAAACAAGGCATTAGAATGGCTTAGGTTAACACTAGCTGGTCATGAATCATATAGTTCATTCAGAAATCTATTCCTATCAAGGTATTGGGACCCAGCTAAGCAAAACCAAACCAGGGTAGAGCTAGCGACAGGTAGACTTGATCCAACCAAAGGGTTGTCGCTAGTCGATTATTTTATGAAAGTAGCCAACAAAGGAAAGCTATTAGACCCTAACCTGTCGGAAGCAGAGTTAATCACCAGCATAACAAGACATTTCCCAGACACAGTGAGAACAGGGTTAATTGTTGCGAGACCAGTAGATTTTGCAGATATGATAGAATTACTGACAGCCTTCGAAACACAAAATGGTTGGCCTAATGAGCATAGACATAGGAACGGTCACGCAAACTCACCCATCTTAAACCGGAGCACGGCTACGAACAACCAGAATGAGGGAGAAGATAGAAATACTAGGAGCACCCATGAAAGGGGGAGAGGGGCACACCATTTCCCACAACCACACAATCATGGCGAGAGGATGGAGAACACAAGACAGTGCTACCACGACACAATACCGAGGGGTGAATGGAGATACAGAACGCATAGATATGATCGGGGGAGACCAGGAGACCGTACCCATCAAGTGAACCACATACGATTCTGTAGGGAATACTTAAACAGCCAAAGGTCGTCATACAATAGGGGTTCACGCCAAAGGGGCAGAAACCAATGGAACACCGGCAACATAAGACAGCAGGAAGTAGATGAAAATGTGCCAAATAGGGCCGATGTTGCACAGAATACAGAAACAACAACCACCACCAACACTCAGGGAAATTACCACGACTAAGTTCGTCCCAACCGAGTGGATGACCAACAACACAAACCTAAGCAATTGACAATTGACATCGACACCATGATGGCCACACAAAGAGAAGATGGAACTACTGTACACTGGATCATAACAAAACAGCTGGGTGACCATACGTATGAGCTACACGCCAAAGGGGCAGAAACCAATGGAACACCGGCAACATAAGACAGCAGGAAGTAGATGAAAATGTGCCAAATAGGGCCGATGTTGCACAGAATACAGAAACAACAACCACCACCAACACTCAGGGAAATTACCATGACTAAGTTCGTCCCAACCGAGTGGATGACCAACAACACAAACCTAACCAATTGATATCGACACCATGATGGCCACACAAAGAGAAGATGGAACTACTGTACACTGGACCACTGGTCATAACAAAACAGCTGGGTGACCATACGTATGAGCTACAGAATACAAATGGCAAGTTGGTAGGAAGATACCATAAAAATAAGTTAAAACTATACAAAGAAAGGACCAAATAGTCTTTGCCAACAAACATGTAAGGCAGGAATAGTAGAGATGATGGAAAATAATAATTTTTAATGGGTTACTTATAGAAGATTATGTTCAGATTGGAAAATACAACAAGAAAGAAAACTCAACATAGTCATTGGCTATATTGACCACCAAGAGCATTGTCAACAAAGACAGATGACACTGATTGTCATTAAAGAAGTGAATAGCGACTGAAAATAATGTGTTTTTGACATAAGGATGTCAGGGACAAAAATAAAAAGGAATCAATTGTGATGACAAAGATAAAATATTTTTGACACAAAGGTGTCGAGGGTGAATTGAGAAGAAAAAAGTACAATTGCAGAATAATTATAAGTATAGAAGTTTTCTCTTATAGGGATAAGAGACAAAGAGGTGACAATTAGTGAAGTGAGGAAAACCATAGTCAGAAAAGCATTGCCCATGAATTAAGATGGATATAGTCAATGCTAAGCTTGAAGAAATCTTAAACTAAACAACAATGAATAAGAACCCAATTAAAAAAAAATGATACCATTAGTAACATCAGAATTTAAGAATTGATTCAACGACCTGCCTATACATAATAAGCTTACAAGACAAAGAAGGCAAAGAACTGAATAAAATATTGCCATAAATATGATCATAATCATTAGCTCAAAATTTGTATCCTGTTTTTCTCTCCTCATAACAAGGAACATAAGTCAAAAGCCACACAATAAACCATGATACACTTAAATTATATTTATGTCAATGTCAAATGTAAAATCTTAGGAATATGTGTTGTATAAGAACTGAATATGTGTTGTATAATAACTGAACATATATTGTATAATAACTGAATGTGTTGTACAATAACTGAATATGTGATGTATAATAACTGAATATGTATTGTGTAGTAACTGAATATGTGAAATTTATAAAGACATGCTGTGTCATGCCAAAACAAAAGACAAAAACAAACAGCGAAGAAGACTGGAAAGAAAGAAAAAAAAAAAAAAAAAAAGTATTGTACACAGTGATTGTATCAGAGGAGTAGGGAGAAGTATTGTATTGTGTTTCAAGATTGTAAATATAGATGAGAACTTGAAAAACAAAACAAGGGGCATGTGAGACAGAATATTAGAAGACCCCAAAAGAAAATCGTTTATGTGAATATTTGTTAAAAGTGTAATTTGTTTTTTGATATTGGTATGAGTTGGTTAAATGGTGAAAACGTGTTAATAATGTTCATTGTTACGAACAACTAAGTTTGCCCAAAGACGTCATAAATCTTTCCATATTTGATTTTAATATATATGTATAAATTTTAGAATTATATGTGTTCCATAATAAAAGTAAGGGAGGATGGTTAGGGATCGCTTCCCTAACAAGAAAGAACTATTTGATGGACGCGTACGCGGATGTATACGAAAACGCTGGTGTCACGCTCATTCGTGTGTGTTTAATCAAGGCATGAGGACGTATTGGTGTAGTGTGTGAACATGGAACTTTCACCAGACTTTCATCGAGCATAAGTTCTACTAAATGAAAAAGTGGAAAGGTTTTGAATCATTTAGAACGGTGCTAGGAGGAATTATTTAATGTAAAATATCGAAAAAGTGTTAATAAAATAATATATTGTGGTGAAGAAACATCGTGTGATTTTTCATTCCATCCGTTACCACAACCTGAGATCACAAAGATCTCAATAGCTCAAAGACACAACGTTATTATTAATAATTACAAAAACCGCACCAACGTAATAAAGAAAAAACTTAGTTCGCTGTACTACATGATTGGAGTATTAATGACTTACACAAGTAAAGAAACAGTTAGGACAGCATACTTTGCGCATATCCACTCATTATTGAGATATGCCAGTCTTCTGGGGTGATTCTCCACTGAGTAAGGCAACCTTCATCGTGCAAAAAAAAATTATTAGAATCATGAAAGGTGTTAGTCCAAAATCACCTTACAAATTTCTGTTTAGAAAATTAAGCATCCTTGCACTTCCCTGCATTTATATTCAAGAAGCAATTATGTTTATACTTAAGAACAATAACACCGCTGATGCACCATTTGCAATGAACACAGTACATAAACATAACACTCAAAAAAATACACATCTGCATGTAACCAATCACAATACCTTACTCTATCAGAGAAGTATTCTAGACTTTGGCATTAAATTGTACAATAACCTGCCAAGCTACATTGAAGCAATAAAACCAGTAAATCATTTCAAATCATGTCTCAAGGCACATCTAATTAACCACTGCTTTTATTTCATTGAGCCACGTAAGTATTAGCCATAAAGCTTTGACTGGAAACGTATGTTTGTTTATATCTTGACATCCAATATTGAATGTATCCATGTATGTAATCTCATAGTTTGTAATGTTAATCTTGGCGTGTCACCAATTTACGACCATTACCTCAACAATGTAAATGGTATGTGACGAATAAATGAATAAATAAAATAAATGTGTCTGAATCGCCATTATCATGTTTCTTCTTTCCTACCTTTTTTCTGCATCCATTCTAAGTTCTGACTGCTTACAGCATCATACTTTTACCTGGTTGAAAAACTTGAACCAATTATTTTTGGGCATAATTTGCAAGAGCATTGCTTAATTAGTATATCTATAAGATTTTAGACCCTTAAGACTGGTTCAAAACCAGTCAGTAATGGTAACCAGAATGGCAACAAGAATGGGAATCAAAGTAGCACTCAATGTTTTTGTTCACAACAGCCCAATAACGAGAATGGGAAGGCATATTATCAGTTAGCTTATGAATAGAAAGTGGGTAATTTGCTGTATATGGGCTTAGGGACTGTGTAAGGCAGGGTGCCAATGCATGAGAAATGAAAATAGCCTGTAGTAGTAGCAGCACATTATTTGCACGACGTTGGAACTGTATAGTTGCCAATGTGTATAACATCACGAATGAAGGGAACTTCCAGCACATGGCTACGAGATAGCCTTACGTGTACATAGGCAATGTAGATATGCAGAAGGTGGGAAACTGTATTTATTGTTAGCATGTTAACTGTAAGATACACACTATGTGAACAGTTTTCATATTTTGATAAACCTAGACGTTCTGTGTTTTGATAGTGATATTTTTACTATTGCATACAATCCTCAATTCAACCCAAAAGATGTCCCAAATGTAACACTGAGCATCATAATTACGGAATAAATGAGGATACTTTCATGTTACGATGAAACAAATTAATTTACGAATCACATAACCCAAAATAATTATGAAACCATAGCTCATGTAGCTGTGCATTTGGTAGATAATCTTAAACAGCAATGTATTTTGTAAATACACGTTTATAAAGAAATACTAAGTTGCATTTTTGAGGCACAAACCATACAAACTGAAATAACTATAAAATGATAAGCTCATGCAGTTGTGCAGTATATAAATAAGCTTAAATGGGAATATCTTTAGTAAATATAGGTTTATAAAAGAAATACAAAGTTGCGTTTTGGAGGCCTAAACCATATAATGTGAAATAACTATGAAATCATAAGCTCATGCAATTGTCTAGTAGGTAACCATAAAATATAAATATTTTTCATAATGTAAGTTCATGAAAGAAATACAAAGTTTTATACTACAAGTAGCAGGTGACTGACAATTAAACAGCAGATTTTACTGAAAATATGGTCACAAATTAATTGTGCTTTCAATGTTATTTTAAATACAGATTTCCATTAATAATTAACAGCTAGAGAGAATAAGGAAAAAGGAAATAGTCACTTTGTAACACCTTCTGCTAATGTTACGCCTCTTTTATTTACATTCCCTTCATAACTATGTTCCAATGTTTCAGTTTTGATTGCACTTCCCATCCATTACCCTCTTATTCATAATTGTCAACCTCTTTGTCCACTATGGAGGGTGTAGTGTATTTCTTCATGTCAAGTTGGAATGGTATAGCAAGAGCATTGGGAATTCATTCGTTTCTAACTGACCAATCATATTTATTCTAACTTGCCACTTGAGAGAGTTCTAGCAGCTGTTTCATGGCATGACCACCTTGAATAATTACAACAGCAAAATGTCTAATACACACAATATGAATCTAATATGCTGTGCCCAGTAATAAGAATGAGAAAATTAAAACTTGACCAAGCCTTCTTTCTCATTCCCGGCACCTGGGAAAGCTTGCATCAGTTGTCAACATTCCCATTTGAATACATGCATTTCAACTTCCTTGTTCTGGTTATCGTTACCATTACTGGTGGTTGTGAACTAGCCTTGTCGTGCTATGTTGAACATCGTCACTTTAATTATAGCCACCCACTATAATGCTTTAAGTGTATGATATCATGAAAAATGCTTTCAGGTGTCTGTGGTAACAGAATAGAGGCAAGTTTTCATGCATAGCATGTTTATTTTCTTAGACTTTCATCAATATAACAAATCATCTCAAAATAATCTTTAAGAAAATCGGACAAAAAAATACTTACGGCAGTTTGTATCATCATGGCTCGCTGGTCTCTCATTGCCTTGACAATATCTAATGGGTATACTGGTTCATTTGCTTCAACTAAACACATTGCTGTCTCCATGAGGATTAGCACTCCAGTCCGGCCAATCCCTGCTGAACAATGGACAATAGTAGGTTCCACCATACCAATTCGTGCTTTACGCACCTTCTGTGTGAAATCTAGAAACTGGGTGGAATCATCAGGAACTCCATGATCTGGCCAGGCAAGATACTGCATATGGCTGATGTGGCGTTCCTCTTCAGACTAATAACAATAACAAAATGTAAAAAATCATTTTGGAATTTTCAGCTACAATGCACACTATAATCTGTTATCCATATAAAAATTTTAATTTCAGAGTGGAAAAAAATATGGTGACGATGACATCAACAATAACAATAATAATAATAATAATAATAATAATAATAATAATAATAATAATAATAATAATAATAGTAGTAGTAATAGTAATAGTAATAGTAATAGTAATAATAATAATAATAATAATAATAATAATAATAATAATAATAATAATAATAATAATAATAATAATAATAATAATGAAATATACTCCAACTTCCTATGCACAACTTACAGTCTCTATGCTAAAAATATTAAATAAACTGAATCTTAAAAAAGAAATAGTATTCCAACGGATACCTAGTCATTGCGGCATTACTGGAAATGCAATAATTGTAAATAATACTGCTAAACAGGCAACATCTTTGGGACCCAAGCCTATGCAAATATCTTCTCTAACCCGCACATATTCTGCAGTTAGTTCTCATCTAACAAATTCATGGATCAAATTATGGCTTTCTTCTGATAAAAGCTGAGACAGAATATGTGGTCAGACCCCAAAGAGAAAGTATTTATGTAAATATTTATTGTAAATGTAGTTTATTTTTCATGTTGGTAGGGATTTGTTAAGTACAGAGAGTGTTATACCATTGTTTCATTGTTAAAAATATTATTTGTTTGATAACATCATTAATGTTTAGTAATATGTTCAAATTTAATGTATATTATTATATTAATTATTTTAGATTTAATATTAAAGGTGTTGGGAGGATGAATTGAGATTGCTTCCTCAAACATTTTGGGAACTATTTAACATGTAAGATGATGTCATAGGGGATGCAGTAAAAAGTATACACATACGCGTATGAATACAGATGCGTTGTTAAGGAATAGGGTACATTCAACGTCTTGGCGTCCCATTATTTGAAGGGAGAAGACGTGTATTTGATATGTGCAGGTTTAGGATGCTAAAAGTATAATTTAAAATGACAAGCAGTACGAAGAAACAGTTGAGGAAGTCTGTCTGCGTGCATAAAATGTTTACCAAAATAACACGTGTATAATTCCCAGTGAAAAAGGTGCGAATAAAAGATTGTAAAAAAGTTTTATCCTGTGTCCACGTTATTTCACCCTGTACCACCACCCAAGATAACAAAAGAGTCCAAAGCTCAGCACCATCACCTCCATAGCTTTATTAAAAAACTACACCAAGGCCAAGTACTTCAAAACATTCAAACGAAACCTAATGATTTAAAAATGTTCTGCAACATTGCCAGACACACACAAACATTAACAAGAGCCAGGACAGGGCATGTTATCACTCAGAAGTATCTTAGAAACTGTGAGAGAGAGGGAGGGAGCGAGAGAGAGGGAGAGGGAGGGGGGAGAGAGTGTGAGAGAGAGTGAGCGAGCGAGAGTGTGAGTGAGAGTGTGAGTGAGAGTGTGAGTGAGAGTGTGAGTGTGAGTGTGAGTGAGAGTGTGAGTGAGAGTGTGAGTGAGCGAGAGCGAGTGAGCGTGAGCGTGCGTGCATGTATACACATGTGAGCTTTGACTCTGTCCCATATCGTTCTTTCATTGCCAAGAAGATTGTCTAATAAGATCTGAAGATTTCCTGGCGATGAACATCTTCCAGACGTTCTCGGGCTTTGAGCCATGTGTAGTGATGAACAGCCATCGGCATTTCGGGAGTATGCTCTGAACCTTTCTTAGAGATGAACATATTCAAGACATTCAAGTGTGTTCAGGAGTGTGTCATTCATCATCATGATGAGGGGAGAGATGCACACTCCCGAAATGTCGATGGCTCTTCATTACTACAACTGGCTTGAAGCCCGAGAATATCTTGAATAAGATGGTCTATTGATCAGGATAATTATTGTTAAATGTTATATTTCAATTGTATTTATGTAATTAAGGGTTGTTTTGTATGTATTTCATGTCAAAAAGTCAAATTAATATTGTTTTCTTAGCAAATTCGAGATTATAGTGAAACTTGAAATATGAAGTCATAAAATGGTTCAAATAAGCAACTGTTAAGTAATTGAATATTTGTAAACCAAGGTTTAAAAGAGAGGAAGACGTTATTCATAAATTTAACTTCACGAAGTTAAACCATATAATGCATATTAATTAATACAATACAATTAAGTCAACGAGATATAACAAGATGGACGATGCCTTTAGTGAAATTTCACTAAACCTTTCTAAACAAAATCTTGATCGTGCTAAGAAATACAAAACAGCAAAACTAAATATTTTTAAATTGTGCTACGATTTAAAAAATCTGATGTGTTGCACTCACATGACTTTCTCTACTTTTGTACTAACCATTCTTACAAACTCTTATTCCTATATCTTCTTCATGTTAGTTAAAATAAACATTTGTACAAATTATCTTATTGGTTATTTCCTTGTAGGTGCAAGGGAAATATTAGAATACAGTAGGCTTTGTGCGACAGTCAAATCTTTTAAAGCTTTGAGATTCCGTTCTCTTTGCACACTTAACATATAAAAAAATGAACGATGTTCAATTATTATTTATTCATTCTGGCAGTTTGTCACAATAGCTCAGTGGTAGAGCGTCCGCCCGGCAAGCGGAAGGTCTGTGGTTCAAATCCCAGTTGTGGCATTGAATTTTTAAGTTCCAGTTCTACCTCTTAAACGATGTTCAATTTCACGAAAGTTATAAGTTTTCCGAAACTCACACACATAACAAGGAATATCTCCAAAATGGTTCAACCTACAAGAAAATTTATTGAGACATAAATGGTGTGTTTTAGCAAGATCCACATTTTTTGTACAGTATGATTTGGTCTATCTCTAACGGTTTACCAGTTATGCAAAAGTCCTCCAGAGTAAATACGACTACAGGGGCTATAGCCAGAAAATTCAAGATATACATTTCATTTGTCATAAAAATATCTCAAACATATGGCATTTTAATCAAAATTGTTTAAGTCATTTTCAAGAAAATCAAAATTTTCCATGTAAAGGTTAGTTTAGGGTGGGGCTATTTTCTTCAAAATGTTCGTGTCGCATCCTTGAAAGACATTAAACTTAAATACCAACTTTGGTTTTTAACCAACTTTTCATTTTTGAGTTATGCCATCCACAGACTGACACACAGATCTTTTTCTAAAAATGTTTTTGGATTCAGGGGGTCTCAAAACATATATTTCCGGTGAAATCTCAACATTGAATTTTTGGGTGGAATACAATACTTCCCCTACTTGCCAGTAGAGAAAGTAAAAACTGTAATAATCTACAAAGGTGTGAATAAAAACTTCAGCAAACTTAAAAATTGAGTCCAATAATTCATCTCACCCTGTACCATGACCCGAGATAGTAAAAGAGTCATCATCATAGCAAACACTTTATACAAAAACTCCACCATCTTCACCGCTTTAATCTTGTTCACTCTGAAAGTTGTTGCTGGTGCAACAATAACAAAGAAGATTTAGAACATATTCTCTTAAGCTGCCCAGTCACAAACATACATAGAACCAATCTAAAATGTGCAATCCCTGTAACCTTGGACAACTCTCTCCAATACATACTAAATAGACCTCATCTTTGGAATGTGGCTGCCAAAACATACAGCAAACATCACACGTTTTACCCATCATTTGTAAGAATAGGAAATTCAAGTGAAACATAGTAGAAAACGCATTATCAGCTAATAGCTGAATACACTACGAAGATATATTTGACTCTTCTAATAATGTTACTGTAGAAGTCTGCATATGTGCCTTAAATCACTCTTCCACTTCATGAATGATGTCATTTGTGCTCAAATCAGTGATCCCGTAACAGGCTTTTCATTTTTGGGAGCTAGATAATGTCACTTGATACGAGATCTGGAGAATAAGGCAGATGCTGCAAGAGCTCAAAGCCAGATGCCCTTGTTTAATCAACTGCAACTTGACATGAGTGAGCTGATGTATTGTCAGATTGGAGACAAATGCTTCTGGAGAGCATGCTGCAGCGCTTCTGTATCAGAGCACTTCAACACTGGTCTGGATCATCGCTATAGTAAGCACCATGAGAGTCTTACTCTTTTCAAGGTAATCTGTGAGGATTTCAAGACAGTCCCAAAAAGCTTAGAGCATAGCTTTCCCTGCTAACTTTTGCACCTTTCCCTTTTTGGGGAGAGAGGGAAATCAGCATACTTCCACTTCTTACTTGTGGTTTTGCTCTCTAAATCATATGGATAGATTCAAGTTTCAACCATGGTTACCAGACAATAAAAAAAATCCAATTTTTCCTCTTCCAACAGCATCAACAGCTGTTGTAAGAGATCTCGTCAATTTTGTTCCTGGAAAAAGAGTAACTATGGAACTCACCTTCCAGACTCCTTAGAATGAGCAGTTCGTCATGAGTAATATTCCACATACTACCATAACTCAGAGCAATTCCATCATGTTCATTTGGATGGTTGCACATCTGTCTTCCAGGATTAAGCACTCCACCTTTTTACACTGTGGTCGCAGCATTCATTAATAATGGTCTTCCAAGTTTTAGCTCACTGTGAGGGACATTTGATTAGTTTGAAAATTCCTTTTCCACCTCACATTAGGTGGACAATCATTTTCATAAATGGCCGTCATCTCATCATACATTTCCCAGGCTTTACTATCCTTCAAATGCTGGACACGCTGTGAGCCTTAATCTTCTCCAACTTATACTTTACTCACTTCTGACACTACCGACAAAAAAACTAAAGGACAAAGTGAACTGATTTTCTCAGCAGCATGCACTTAGGGATCAATGATAACGCTGACAAAATTTCATCAATATACCTTAAGTTCCAGGTGATAATTAAAATTTTATGGTACCTCCTTGTAATTGCGGGCTAAGAATACAAAAGTTCAGGAAGCACTATTTCTTGTTTTATTTGATTAACCCAAAATAAAATTAGCCAATAAAATGCTTTCATACTGCCAACCTCCTGAAATTGAAACCCATAAAATGTCCAGTGCAGTAAATGTGCAAAAATTACACGTAAAGTAAACACAAATTCTGTTGCATATGAATCCTTTAACACCTGGTAACGCAGCTTCTTTCTCCCCCATTGTGCTACAATAAATACTAATCCCTAGGCTATGCATAGATTTCTGATGCATATTTTATGCTTCATAACATAAATTATAAACATAACTCACAAAAATCTGATGTGTTGCACTCACATGACTTTCTCTACTCTTGTACAACTATTCTTTCTTTTTCTTTTTTTTTTTTCTTCTTTCTTCTTTACCTGTTTATCCTCCCCTTATGTATGACTTACATCCCCTAGGACTTACAAGTCAGTGCCTAAGGTCAGACGCCTGTCAGGGAACACAGGAATGTATGGACCAGACAGAGTGAAGACCTGGACGTGGGTGGTCAGCCAAGCACCAGGTATCTTAGTGTGAAAGAGGATATGAAATGCTGGCAAAATTGATGACTGGGAAAGTGATAAGTGAGCAATTAGTGGAATGAGTGACAGAGGAAACTGGAGTACCCAGAGAAAACCCGTCCAGACACCGCTTCATCCATCACGAACACTACATGTAGGTCTCTGGGATCAAACCCGGGCCACTTAGGTGGTAGGCACATGCTCTAACCACTCTGCCATGGCACCACACACTATTCTTACAAACTCTTATTCCTCCATCTTCTTCATGTTAGTTGGGAAATTATCTTGTTACTAATTTTCTTGTAGGTTCAAGGGAATATGGGGAATACAGTAGGCTTTGAGTGAGTCAAATCTTTTAAAGCTAGTTGCTATATGAAGGCTTCGAAATTCCATTCTCTTTGCATGGCCAAGCAGATAAAAAAAATGAATAACGACCTTCCATTTAAGAAAAGTTTTAAGTACTGCAAAAGACACAAATGACAAGGAATATATCTGAACTGGTTCACTCCACAAAAAGTGCATAAGCAACATGCACACGCGTGGGGAACTTTTTCTAAAACTGTTTTTTTTTTTTTTTTATTCAGGGAGTCTCAAAACATATATTTCCGGTGAAATCTCGACATTGAAATTTTGGATCGAATACAATACTTCCCCTACTTGCTATACATAGTGGAGAAAGTAAAAATGAGATTATATGATGCACCAGTTAATGTGGGAGTTTAATTTACAATTCAGGTTGTCCATTATTGCATGTTTGTACGTAAGTTATTGCTGGTTACTCTAGACCATTAGTAGTGCAATCAAATTTTAAATCTGCATACTATGCATTTTGCTGTAGCCCAGTGATGGAGAAGCATAATCGTGATCAAGGATGATACATAGATAAGCTGTGATGTATCACTGCCTGTATACCCATTAGCATCAGTCTATAATCTTTAGTTAAAATATAATGCAATAGGATTAATGGTTTGTCATGCATCTGGTAAAAATCTTTAACCACTAAACACACGAACTCTGCCCACAAAGTTGCTAAAATACCTCTGCTGTCATACATTTTATGGGCAAAGCATAACATTACCAAGCTTGTTTTTCATAGAGTGAAGCACATGTCAAAGAAAATAAATTTATGCCTTCTGAAAAATTCTTCTAACATCAAAATTGGCATATACAGAAAGAACATGATGGATGCAACCTTACCTCCAAATTAGTGAGTCGAAATTCTCTGAATACAAAGCTGCCGGAAGGTTCTGTTTCCTCCTTTGTGCATGTGAGATGCAAATGACCCAGCTCTATTGTTTCCCCCAGAGGAGGCCAATACTGATGACACTTTGTTCGACCCCTTTCAACCAAAGGTGTAACCATTACCACTAATGTACTTTGTGCCTCCACTACCATCTGCCAAAAATCGGCTACAGTATTTTGCAATGGACCTGAAATAAGTAATATTCATTAATAATGCTTATGTTCTTTCACAGAATGATGCACTTTATTTCCTAATTCTATACAATATATTAATAGTTCTCGGATACAAACATCCATTCCCTCTTTTCATAATACTAAGAACGAGAGTAATAAAAGCCTTTATTCACATGGAAAAAGTGCAGCTATAGTAAAATATCTGATGTGCTGCATTCATAAGACTTTTCCTACTCACTCTCCTGAAAACCATTTTGACAATAGCTTAATTCGTCTATGACATTTGAACCCGCAGAATTATTAACTAATGAAGTGCAAAGGATAACAGTTTAGTTTACAAGCACCACAGTGGGAACTGCAAGCACAAGAGATGCAAATACCCTAACTTCTGCCACCTTGCAATTTCTTTTTTTAATATGCAGTAATTTAAAATCTATGCCATTTAAATCTACTGTGCTACTCCACTAAACTTGGTGAAACATGGCAAGCACATCTTCAATATGAGTGGTATGAATAATTATCTGATTCAAATACATATGTGTCGTGTATATTTGAAGGCTTTCTTCAGTGCACAAAACTCCTACTGTGCTCTCTTTCCGTACTATCACAACAATTTCACACAAATGACTAAGTAGTAGCTCATTACAGCGGAAGTGTACGAGTGCAGAAACTTCTCCCACTTCCTCTATTCCATCCATACTTCCTACATTCTTTAATTTACGCTTTATTTTGTTAAATTAGAAAAATGGG
The DNA here is from genome assembly GCA_030765045.1 of Tenodera sinensis. Lineage (NCBI taxonomy): Eukaryota > Metazoa > Arthropoda > Insecta > Mantodea > Mantidae > Tenodera > Tenodera sinensis. Next base: position 22,204,039 of record CM060966.1, on the reverse strand, counting down.
TCAATTAATCACTTTTTAAATTTCTTGGAAAATGTTTTAGAGACTAGTTCCCTCCAGTATCAACCGGACATAGACTGAACTTGTTTGTAGAAGTTGGTCCTTCCGTAGATTGCTCTGGCGGTGATTCTAAGAATGTGCACAATGGGTCGTTTTGTGGAATATCGAAACTGAGAACTCTGTCTTTGTTCTTCCAGATGAAGATCTGTTTCAATGTTGATAATTCTTGGTTTTCTGATATTTGTTTTAATAGTTTTGGATAGAGATTAATGTGATTTTCTTTCCAAAAAAACAATTGAATGACCCATTGTACAAGTTCAAATCATTGCCAGAGCAGTCTACAGAAGGACCAACCTCTACAAACAAGTTCAGTTGATGTCTGGTTGATAATGGAGGAAACTAGCCTCCAAAGCAAGTGCCGCGAAATTTAAAAAGTGTGTGCTGTTTAGTGTTATTAATCAAACCATTTTTCTATTTTAGTGTGGTTTTTTTTTTTTTTTTTTTTTGGTAGTATTTAATGCCCGCTTTTACTACATATGGCACCACAGGCGGTGACACTGATGATACATGGAATGAAGATGGAGCACCGGTGGAATGAGATGAGGGAAACCAGAGAACCCGGAGGAAACCTGCCCCAGTGCTGCTTCATCTACCACAAATCCCACATGTGGCTTTTAAGATATCTCTATTGTCATCAATAGACTCTTTACAAGAGCATCTGACATTTTCCGAACATATAAATAAATCTTAATTACAGATATATACAATCATTATAATTCAGCAACACTATACAGACACTTACTAATTAGATATGATTTTAAAGCAATTTTGAAGTTTACGTTATTTTTAACCTGTATGGGGAACTATTATAAAATAATGCTCCAATTCTGTAAGGGTCTTTATTAGTTTAGCTTTTATTTGAGTTCACCCTATGATAATCATTTACCCCCCTAGTTTCATATTTATGGTGGTCTTTATGGAGCACATTAAATTCTTTCTTATTTTTAACAAGTAAAATACTTTTATACACATGCACAGAAACTACGGTTAATATGTTTTCCTTTATGAATGTGTCTCTACAGGATTGTCTATAGGGGAGATTGTACATGCATCTGATACACATTTTTTGTAATTTTAATATCCTGTCAATATTAGATTTACTAGTGCCCCCCAGATTTCTATTCCATAGGCTAGATGTGGGAAGATTATACCATAGTAAGCTACAATTAAAATATAAATTTTCTTGCATCTTGCTAGTTGTCTTAGGAGAAATAGCCCCAAATTAAGTTTTTTGCGAACAGCATCTACATGTATATCAGGATTGCCAATGTTTAAAAGGAAAATTATCATACCGGCCACTCAAAATTATAGATTTGGTTTCAAAATTATCGTACATCATAAACCAAATGCTGCAACATAAATTTATCAGCACAACACTTATGAAAATGTAATAATATTGATGTTTATGTTATCCACTTACAAGATTGATGACCTCAATCAGTATTACAAACTTAGTACTTGTATTTCTCGCACTATTCATCTGAAAGTTCATCGTCTTCCTCAACTGTTGCAGCATTATACAAATTTGTGAGATAAACTTTTAACATCTCGCTTGCAGATTTTCGGACCCACCACATTCTTTCATAAGGTGAGACGACAGAACATGTCCATTTACTGTTTCTAATTTTGGTTTTTATTAAACCTAGTTTGGAAAAAACTCTTTCGCAAGAAGTGTTTCTGTGGGTCAATGAAATTATTGATAATGCAACCTCCGCCAGTTCTTTGATATCAGTATTTCCACCAAGGTCATCACATGTGTATAACAGCACTCCAGAAACTGCCAGGTTCAGGCATGTTCTTTATTTCACACGGAATATCACTTATTCCTTGTATTCTCCATTCATCAACAGTGCCTTCTTCATTGAGATTACCAGATCTGGGCACACTGGCAATAAGAGGATAAAGGGTAGAAGGATTAGTAGGATATCAAATGGTTGCCTTAGAGGGGTGGAGACAGACCATGAGGACACAAGTGGTGTCACTATTTGAATTAATTTCATTTTCCTGGTGTGAAAAACCAGTGAAAATGATATTTTGCCAGTATCGAAATTATCGTACACTCCTATAATTCATACTTTCAAATTATCGTATGCCCCCATAATTATCGTATGGGTTGGCAACCCTGATGTATATTATATGTTAAACCTTCATCAATATTTAAACCCAGGAGATTGAAGTTATTCACCTACCCTAAAGAACCATTGTCAACTTTTATATTTATATTATCTGTACAGTTATTAGCCTTTTAAAATACCATAGTTTTAGTTTTATCAACGTTTAGTTTCAATCCGCTATGTAAAAGATACTGTGAGATTTCCCCAATTCTATTTATCATTTTTTGTTCTAGTGCATCTCTATTATCACTCCAACATATTAAAGATGTGTCATCAGCATATGAGATTACTATACTCTTATCTGGTGTAGGTAAACTGTTAATATAGATCAGAAAGAGTGTAGGCCCTAGTACTGATCCCTGAGCTACTCCTGACTTTACTAAATTGTATTCAGATTTGGCAGTGTCTATAATATTTCCCTTTTTCTAATTCATTTCAGTGCACTGCAAACGATTTGTGAGATATGATGTTAATAATTTGTTAACATGCCCTTTGAAACCATAATAATCTAGTTTTGATATTATGGACACATGTGAGACTGTGTCAAATGCTTTTGAAAGGTCTAAAAAGATTCCTGCAGTCTTTTTATTGCTATTTTGGTTTTTAAGATGTGGTTTATTGTGTAACCTTTTAATGATGCATGTTACTAAAAACATAGAATATCAACTTCACTAGAATGTTTCTGGAATTTTCACTAGTGACCGCCACACACTCCCTCTGCAGTGACAGCGTCCATGTATTTTCGAGGGAAGGTGACTTGTCGACCAGATCTGGTAGTTTGTGGTAAAGGTGCACAGGGTTGATTGTTAGATGGAGAAGGTGAGGGAATATCCAATGTTGATCCTTCTGATGTGTTTTCCATGTTGTGAGAAGAATATTCCTTTAGAATGAAAGCAGGTTTTAATCTATCGATGCTAATTGTTTGTCTTCCACTTGATGTCTCTATTTTGAAGTGTTTGTAATTGCGAGATAGAACTTGATATGGTCCATTATATGTCGGCTGAAGCAGGGTTCTAACTGCATCATGTCGAACGAAAACGAATTTGCTTGTCATGAGTTCTTGGTGAATTAATATCTTTTTGCTGTCATGATGTTCAATGGGAACTGGCTTTAGGTTCCTCATCTGTTCTTTCAGTTTGAATACGAAGGCTGAAATGTCGATTACTAATTTTTGTTCATTGAGGAATTCTCCTGGTAATCGGATTGCTGATCCGTAGGTCATTTCCGTTGGTGTGGTATCAACTTGTGGAATGACGTACGAGCGAAGACCTAACAAGACTAAAGGCAGCTTCAAAACCCAATCGTCAGACATCTGTGCTTTTAAAGCAGTCTTTAACTGACGATGCCAGCGCTCAATTTTCCCATTTGCTTGAGGATGATATGCTGTAGTTTTGATATGGACAATGCCCAGTGCATTGGTTAGACATTTGAACAATTGAGATTCGAACTGTCTTCCTCGGTCGGTGGTTATTATTTGTGGCACTCCAAAACGAGATATCCATGTTGAAATTATGGCAAATGAAACTGTTTCTGCTGTAATATCTGCTAGTGGAAGTGCTTCTGGCCATCTTGAGAAACGATCAATAATTGTTAGTAAATAGCGATATCCTTGTGATGGAGGTAAGGGTCCCACGATGTCAACATTAATATGATTGAATCTAGAGGTAATTTCTGGATATCGTCCTACTGCACTGTTGGTGTGCTTCCAGACTTTGCTTCGTTCGCACGGTATACAAGCTGATGTCCAGTTCCTCAGGTCCTTCTTTAGCGATGGCCAAATGAAGCGTTTTCTGACTAAATTGATAGTAGCTTGAATACCAGGGTGTGCTAGATTGTGCATTGTGTTGAAAATTGTTTGTCGGAGTTGGTGAGGTATATGTGGTCAAACCATACCTTCGGACACATCACAAACAAGTTCTTTACCATTTGGTAATATTACTGTCTGAAGTGTCAGTGAAGTTGAATCCTTGAGGTGTGTGAGCTCTTCATCACCTTGTTCATTCTCTGCAATTTGTTCCATTGTAATAGTTGCAGGAATAGTGATTAAAGCAATTCGTGAACAAGCATCAGCTGTGATATTTTCTTTTCCAGCAGTGTAGCGTATGTCCGTAGTGAATTGTCCAATGAGACTAATTTGCCGGATCTGACGTGAAGACGATTTCTCTGGACGTTGTTTGAAAATGAAGGTGAGTGGTTTGTGATCAGTATAGATAGGAAAGTTACGTCCTTCTAGCATATACTGAAAGTGCTTCACAGCAGAATAGGCTGCTAGGAGTTCTCTGTCATAGGTTGAGTAATTCTTCTCTGCACTTGTAAGTTTCCTGGAGAAGAAAGCTAATGGTTGTAAGTTATCGTCTTTGATTTGTTGTAGAGGTGCACCGGTAGCAAAATCTGATGCATCAACCATCAAAATTAAGGGTAAATTTGAGGATGGATGATCCAGAAGTGCTGAATTTGCTAGGCTGTCGTTTAGGCGATCAATAGCTTGTCAGAGATTTTGGGTCCACTCAATCTTTCTGTTATCATTCTTCTTGGCACCATGAAGAAGGTTACAAAGCTCGGCTTGTTTGCGCGCCGAGTCTGGGAGTGCTCTTCTATAAAAATTAATGAGGCCAAGAAATCTACGCAGTTCCTTAACTGTAGCAGGTAGCGGATAGTTGACAATGATTTGCACTCGTTCAGGTAGTGGAGTAATTCCTTTTTCAGATATCACATATCTCAGGAATGGTACTTCTGTGGAACTGAAAATACATTTGCTCAAGTTAATTCTAATGTTGAATTTACTCAAGTGCTCAAATAGCAAATGAAGGTGTTTCTTGTGTTCTGCTTCATCTTGTGATGCTACTAGTATGCCATCTATGTAGCAGTAGACGAACTCAAAGTCTCTCAGTATAGTGTCCATGTATCGTTGGAACGTCTGAGCTGCATTTCTAAGTTCGAATGGAAGACGTAAGAATTCGAACAACCCAAATGGAGTTATCACTGCTGTTTTGGCTATATCATCTGGATGTACAGGTATGTGGTGATAGGCTCTGACGAGATCTATCTTTGAAAATATTCGTTTCCCATCCAATTGGCTCTTGAAATCTTGAAGATTAGGTACAGGGTATCTGTCTGGCTTGGTGATGTTGTTGAGAGCTCGGTAGTCTCCACAACGCCTCCAGGAACCATCTTTCTTTGGTACTAAATGGAGGGGACTCAAGCACTCTTTGACGGTTGACAGATTCCCATGTTAATCATCTGCTGGAACACTGCTTTGGCTGTCCTCAGTTTGTCTGGAGGTAATCGTTGTGCTCGTGTCGCTACCGGATGTCCCTCAGTGATAATGGTATGATAAACGGTTGTATCTGGAATGTTGAAATGAATGTTTTCATGAAGTAAGTTGGGAAATCTTTTTAGAATGTCGGCATGTTTATGGTCTGGTGGGATAACTCGAACTGATTCTATGCCTGATACCTGAATCATTGTGCCAAATGTTGTTGCTGAGGTCATGGAATCAATGAGTCGTCTGTTCTTTAGATCTACTAAAAGATTGTAATGGTGAATGAAATCTGCTCCAATGATTGGGGATTGAACTTCTGCAATCACGAAGTTCCATGTAAAATTTCGCCGTAGACCAAGGTTGAGTCCTAATAAGCACTCTCCATAAGTAATTATTATTTATTTATGCCAACAAACTTACTGTTGATGTTTTTAAACACATAAGCCGTGTGTGGGCAAAGTTTGAGAGGTAGAACCGGAACTTAAAAATTCAATGCCACAACTGGGTATTTATAGTATTTATACAGGTGCCGTTTGCTGCGTAAAGTTTATGTTCTACTTTCTTGCGACGATCACTATCTGAAGGCGGAATTACTGATATGTTGGCTCCGGTGTCGACTAAGTATCTCCATCCAATGTTTCTGTCTGTAAAAAATAGGCGGCGAAAAAAGTGGCTTCCATCACCTGCTGCTGCTAGTGTGGAGCGTTTTGAGTTTGACTGCTTTGTAGAGTGCTGGGAGGTTGGTGGTTGGTATGAGCATGGGCTCTGACATTTCTTTGCTCTATGGCGATATTTAACATAGTGTTCCATGAGGGCTAAAACGCTGGCCTGACCTCGACCTATCTCGTGATTTACTTCATGAGGATCGCGATGAAAGTGAGCTACTCCTTGAAGAGTGTGACAATGTTTTTAACTCATTGATGGTCAACGTCAATTTGGTTTTAAAATCTGTGAACGGCGTGGTAGCTAATGGTCGAGTCAAAAAGTCGGAAATTAATTCCACGACATCCGCTTCTAACGAGGCAATCACATGGTTAAATTTTGTTGTTTCACTTTTTATATTTAATGTGGTAAATTGAGCTTCAACTTGAAGGAACCATACCTTAATATTTCTTTTCCAGATCGGCGGAATCTTCACTGAAAAACGTGCAAGTTCTGTTTCGTTTGATGTGGTTAACGATCCTTCAGTGCTGTCGTGGTTGTTGTCCATGTTTTTATTATTTCACTTTCTCGTTTAAATATGCGTTTCCTTTAGTTATTAGTCACTCTGAAATATCTGGTTCGGTAATCATCACGTCGGAGGTAACCAGTTTGATTTTTAAGATGTGGTTTATTGTGTAACCTTTTAATGATGCGTGTTATTAAAAACATTTTATTGATTTTTAAAACAAAGGAAAAGCAAAAGATAGGAACATAGAATATCAACTTCACTAGAATGTTTCTGGAATTTTCACTAGTGACCGCCACACTATCTTTCAGTTTCAGCAGTTCATGTTCATATAATTTACTGAAAACAGAAGTTAGGGTAATTGGTCAGTAATTACCAACATTTGCATATGAGCCCTTTTTATAAATTGGTTGTACAATACTCATTTTTAAAATGTCTGGGAATATGCCCTCATTCATTGAATAGTTTATTAAGTACACCACTATATTCAATAGCTTATATATGCAATGTTTTAATATCTTGGATGACACCCCATCCCTGATGAATTTTTATTTTTAAAGTAATTCACTATTTTAACAATCTCGTCTACAGTTGTCTACGTTAGTATGAATCATAAAGACACATACTATTTATTATAATGTACTTAGTTGTGCTATTACTGTTATTGTTATCACTGTCACCAATGTTGTTGTTGTTGTTAGCTAATGCTGGATTTCTGACAATGAAGTCATTAATCCTCTTGCTCTCCAACATTTTTCACTGATGGATGGGGCACTAGAAGTGGCCGGGCATATTTGAAGGTGGTCTCGATCCATTTCCTCTTGCAGATCACATAGAGGACAGAGTGGTGAAGAATGTATCCCAATTCTGTAATCAACCTTAAGGTTACAACTGCTGTTTTTCGAGGATACTCAGGAATTACTGTTTGAATGTTTGGTAGTTCCCATCTTTTATTTTTTGATTTTTCATAGTAATATTTTTCAATAATTTTTTTGAATTCAGAGTTGACTAATCTTTTAGCTGCATAAAATGGTAGATTAACTATAGATTTTTGTACACCGCTGGTACCCTTTTTTGCAAGAAAATCAGCTTTCTCATTACCACTCAGTCCACAGTGAGCTGGTATCCATTTGAAGACTAGGTGTTTTTGAAGTGCTGTTAGATGGGTAAGGATTTTCCAACATTCTATAATTGTTTGGTTTTTTGGTGACAACTTGGAAGTAATTGCTATAATTGCTACCCTGGAATCTGAGAGAATAACTGCTTGCTGAAAATGTGAAATTCTGTACAAAAGATTTTGTAGGGCCATTCGAATTGCTTCAATTTCTCCATCAAAGTTAGTAGTTCCATAACTTAAAGATTTGTAAAAGGAAAAGAGGTGACATGTGACTCCAGCACCTGCTCCATCTTGGTTTGATATCAATGATCCATCAGTGTAAATATGGAGTCATTCATGTTCTGGAAATCTAGTATGGATTGTCTCTAATGCTAATGTCACCAATGTTAAGTTCATCATTTGTATTTAGAAAAAAGGTATTAAATAGTTCACTAATTTTAAACGGATTGTTTACCATTTTTTCTTCATCACCCACACACGGCTTGTGTGTTTAAAAACACCAACAGTAAGTTTGTTGGCATAAATAAATAATTATATTTATATGTTTGGTTAACCGTGGTTTGGTCTGCTTGTTTATGATATCCAAAGCTGATTTTGTTTTATTGTCAGAATTTGTAATTACTTTTTCAATTTTCTCAGCATTAAGTTTGAGTATCACTTTTCTGTATTGTTTTTTATATAAGTTGTAAGTATTTTTATAGGAATGTAGTTTGGTAGATTGGAAAAGTTCATAGATACCCTTCATTTTGCTTTTCAGAACAACTAATTCATGAAGTAGTGCTTGTGTTATGACTAATTGATTGTTTTGAGAGAGGGCAAGCTTGCTCAAAGTGAAAACTGAATTTTTGTAGAAAGATTCTCCATTTTTCATGTGTATCAAGTGCTTTATATACTTCTTTCCAATCCTATTTATCTAATTTACATTGTAGTTGAATCAAATACCTTTTTCGTGTTTTTATGTACTTATAGATTTTGCCCTCCATTTTACTTTGACAAATATATATATATTATTTGCCTCCTATGATCTGAAACGTGGTATTCATTGTTAAATGTAGAATATGTATCCTGGTTACCTGGGATCGAACCCGGGCAACTTTGGTGAGAAACGAATGATCTAACCACTCGGCTACGGCGTGGCTACTTATTTTAGTGTGATTCCAACAACACTGTCATCAACTTTCAAGATTATTAACATAACCTTATTTTGTTCTTGCCTTAAGCAGGGTGATGGGTGAAATTTCCATTTTGCATAATTTTAAAGCAACATACTTCACTTTTTGTAAACATATTTGGGATATTAAGTGAAACTATTTGGCGGAATTTCATCTTTGTATCTTTTGAACTATTGAAAATATTCTTTCAAAAGTTTGGAAGTTTCAAAAAGGAACTACACTCCACATTTTTTGGAAAAATGTTTGAATATTTTTTCTCTAAACCATAAATTCATTTAAATAATCTTCCTTTCATAGAAGTTTGAAAACAGTGTTGTTGTAATTAATTTAATTTAAAAGGTGAGTTAATTAATAACACTGAACAACACTTACAAAATATTTTTCCGGGACGCACTTCGAAGGTTAACTTTCCTCCATTATCAACCGGACAATAACATGCAGTTATTGTCCGGTTGATAATGGAGGAACATGCAGTTATTGTCCAGTTGATAATGGAGGAAAGTTAACCTTCGAAACGCGTCCCGGAAAAATATTTTGTAAGTGTTGTTCAGTGTTATTAATTAACTCACCTTTTAAATTAAATCATTTAAATAACTTAACACATGAGTTTTGTAATATCTTAACTGTAAAGGAAATTTTAAAAAAAATTATGAACTGCATGGCAAAAAGTTCAACATTTTTTAAATCATTACACAAGTTTTATTTTTTTATCTCAAAAAGTACTAAGTTAATCCTAAATTCAGTGCAGCAGTTTCTTTCTCATGCTTTATTTTATTTATTTGCCTTTTGGAAATTTTTTACAATTTCACGGCTATGTCATACAATAATTACAAGCTACTGTTACGATAATTAAACTACCTAGTTACTAATAAAACAATACTTAAACAACTAGGATAGCATTAATTATAATCTTTGAAATATTCAAAAAATTCTTGCAAATTATAAAAGCACTGATCTATTAAAATCAGCTTAATCTTTTGTATCTGAGTCTTCCGGGGTAGGCCGCCTCCTCTTTATAATGAATGTCGATGTCCCCCCTACCCCATAGCTTTGAGAATGAGTTGGAGACAACTTGAAACTCGAGTCAGTTTGTGCAAAAAGAACGTGCAACATTACTAAGGTAAGTGAAGTTTTTAGAATGTTACCTTTATTACACACGGCTTGTGTGTTTAAAAACACCAACAGTAAGTTTGTTGGCATAAATAAATAATAATTACCATCTGAAGGTTATTTAATCCTGGGATATAAAGTACTTACAATAGTAAGTCACCATTGGGGTAATTTGTCTCTGATGTGAGACTGCCTTTGTGGTTTACCAGGAGAAATACGAACTGGTTTGAGAATTTAGTGCCATTCTGGCAGTTTGTCACTATAGCTCAGTGGTTAGAGCAGCCGCCCAGTAAGTGGAAGGTCTGTGGTTCAAATCCCAGTTGTGGCATTGAATTTTTAAGTTCCAGTTCTACCTCTCAAACCGTGCATAAATATTCAATACATGCAAATATTGTAAACGTCCTAAAATATTTACGAAAGAAAGAAGTGAGGATTTAACTCGTACAAAACCACAAAGTTCTGAACACAATAGCTTTGGGACCTAAAAGTATTATCTCTTATAAAAGACCGAAGACAATATGTTCAAGTGTTACAAGTTAATGGTAATAAAGTTGACATAGTGGAAAATTTGAATATTTATTGGGAATGATAATACCTCGCCCTTATTTGTCCACCTCTACCTACAATGCCCTGGAGATGAGACTCATTGATGCATTACTACCCATTAAAAAAGAGCCATTCGTAAAAACTGCTACATTAAGAACCTTTTGTAAAAACGGCTACAAACATAAGCTCTGTATCACTTCTTGCACTGCACTACCATCCTACAACAATGTGCAGTGATTTCACCACCTGCCACACCCCCTTTTAGCATAGGCCTTTAAAACAGTGGAATTAGAGCAACTAAAAGGCACCACATGTTTTAAAATTTTGCATATATATGAGCTTCAAATCACCAAATATTTTTTGGTAGAAAGAACTGAAAATGCAAAATTATGCCATTTTCAGTCACATTTTCACATGTTTCCTCCCTTAAAAAACTATTTAATTATATATAAACATCCAAAAACACAACCCTACTTTTGTCGGGCATGCAGTATTACTGTTGTTGGAAGCAACTGCAGTCGCATTGTTCATAATTATAACTCTTATGTAAGACACGCTATTTCACATTTTCAAGGTTATTTGAATCTAAAATTTTGTAAACATACAAAAATGTACACTCATGAGCCACTATTGAAATGTTGGATACAAGGACAGATTGTCAACAACACCATATCTAGAACTAGGTACTACTCACACACTTCATCTTGTTCTAATATACTATATATGAATTAATCCATTTCACAAGAAAATACTTAATCTCTGGCAACATATTTCTTACAAACAATGAAATTCATTTATTTTTTAAAAGGTGAGTTAATTAATAACACTGAACAACACTTACAAAATATTTTTCCGGGACACGTTTCGAAGGTTAACTTTCCTCCATTATCAACCGGACAATAACTGGGTTTCCGTGGTACGGATGGTGATGCTTCTTCTGATGTTTCTTCTGGTAACGGTTCAATGAACTTATTGAAAATGTCACTCTGGGGAATGTCGAAATTAAATACTCGGTTTCTGATTTTTAAAATGAAGATTTGTTCCCATGTGGACAGTTCTTGTTTTCCGGTTATGTGTTTAAGAAGTTTCGGTTCTAGCTTTATGTCATGATTTTTTGTCCAAAAGTGAAATGCAACTGCTGATTTTTCTAATTGTTTACTCTTAATGTTTCTAACATTAGGAAAAACCAAAAGAAATTTAGAAATCAGATCCAAGGAACACGTTAGAAACATTAAGAGTAAACAATTAGAAAAATCAGCAGTTGCATTTCACTTTTGGACAAAAAATCATGACATAAAGCTAGAACCGAAATTTCTTAAACACATAACCGGAAAACAAGAACTGTCCACATGGGAACAAATCTTTATTTTAAAAAATTGAAACAGAGTATTTAATTTCGACATTCCTGAGTGACATTTTCAGTAAGTTCATTGAACCGTTACCAGAAGAAACATCAGAAGAAGGATCACCATCCGCACCCCACGAAACACCATGGAAACCCAGTTATTGTCCGGTTGATAATGGAGGAAAGTTAGCCTTCGAAACGCGTCCCGGAAAAATATTTTGTAAGTGTTGTTCAGTGTTATTAATTAACTCACCTTTTAAAAAATAAATAAATTACAACAACACTGTTTTCAAACTTCTATGAAAGGAAGATAATGAAATTCATAGTCATAATACAAGACAGAAGACAGATATACTTGCAGCAAGAACAAATACAAAGCTTTTGCAAAATGGACCAATTTATGCAGGTACAAAATTATATAATGCTCTTCCTAGCAGATTAAAGTTACTAAATAATTTCTCCAAGAGGGAACAAGAGAATCGCGTCAGTCACCCAACGGCTGATAATGGGACCAAACAGTCTTGAAAAGGTTTCCAGTTTTAAAACAAATTAAGTGAAGGTAAGTGTAAAAAAGTGACTCTTAATGATCTCAAATATTAAATATTTGATGCCAATCCAACGACACCACAAGCTCCTGTAAACAGTGAAAGAAGGAGCTATGTGTTTACCCTTTTACTTCAACTATTGGCTAACTTGGAAATGAGAATTGCGGAAATTACTATCACGGTCTTCTAAGATATAATTTAAAGTACGACTACATAAAAAACATGAAAAGTGAAAACAGCACCTCTCGAAGCTCAAGATAAAATGTGTGAGTCTTACTGTCTCCACAACTTGTTAATTTGTGACTGGTAAAACATCTTTGGGAGCAACATTTAATTCAACAGACTGGATATTCAAATCCTTTTAGCAAATTTTCAATTTAATACATTAAGCTAATTTCCATTCTCATTTCAGAATGATATCAGTCCTTAACTTATACAGTGCATTGTACGCCTCCATTTTTATAGTGAATAGCCCAATAGCTTACCCTGTGTAGCAATATATCTGTTGACAATGCCTGAGCCGGGAATCTCCATATTTACATAATTGGCATTTATGTAGTCTCCAGAGGTTCCACCCATAAGAACTACCCTGGTTACATCATCTGCAACAAGAATGCATTTTTTTTCATTTTTGTCTTGCTTCTAAACATACAAGATTACACACTATGCTGATGGTTTATGTTTCTGACAATAAGTATTGTTAACTGTCATAAACATCTCAAATGAATAGATGCATAGTATTGTATATGGCAAGATGGGTGTCACAACTTCTCACAGTTGACAACAAGCAGAATTATATGACTATTGTATAGGAATGTTGTAACATGTTCCAGTGCATTCCAAGTAAGTTTTTGCAGCGTTTGGTACAGTTTCTGGACCCATTACTACAACCACAGATTCAACAATCCAAACAGATTTCCTTCAATAAACACGCTCCAAGGAAAGTGATTTTTCCTGCTGACGAACTGTCAGCAGGAAAAATCATGGCAGTGTCTTTTGAGATTCCCAACATGTGATGTTCATTCAGTACCTTGAAAAGAGTAAAAGATTGCAGATTCATATTATGCTGCAATACTGTATCAATTTTACAAGAAATTGTTAAAGAAATTATCCCATTTGTTGAAGAAAAAGATTCTTCTCACCAGTATAATACAGTGGCACACACATCTGCGGCTACTGCAAAATTTGTGGTACTGGGCTACAAACTGCTACCTCACTCACCATATTCTCCAGATTTGGCTCTGAGCAACTTTCGTCTTTTTGCAAATCCGAAAAATTGGCTTAGTGGGAAGAAACTCACATCCAATGAAAACATATGGCAAAAACAAACTCGTACTTCTCAGATTTTGAAAAATTGTATTTTTTAAAGTTTTAAAAAAACTGGAGAAACGTTAGGCAAGGTATATTAAGTTGGAGGAATACTGTTGGGAAATAGATTTAATTTTCTGGAGGGGGGAGGGGGGGGGGGAAAGGAAATTGTCATATTCTTTAACAGTAACAGATTTAGGATATGGTGCTACATAATGGTGAGCATAATAGCCCTTCAAGGAGTTGATTCAGGTTAGTTTCCTGGCTACCATACGAGGGTTGGAACTAAAATAGTGGCAACTATTTATTTACAACTGATACAAAAAAGCTACTGTTACCAAGCTTTACTGTCCTTCAGTGTAGTCACCAGCATTGTGCATACCCCATTGCCAGCGATGTGGAAGTCATAGTATAGTTTTAGCAGAGCCTGTTCCATTGATAGTGTGAATGGAGCGGTCTACTGCCTGACGTATCTCTGGAACACTTTTGAAGCAAATGCCATGAAGTGGTTCCTTCATCTTTGGAATGAAATCAAAGTCACAAGGACTTAAGTCCAGGGAGTATAGTGCATGGTACAGCAATTCTCAGCCCCATTGACCGAAGAAATCAGCCACAGCTTGCACTGTATGCACCCAAGCATCGTCGTGCAAAATGATGGGTGGATTCCACAGGAAGTGTTGCGCTTTTTCTCATAGTTGAACAGAGGTGGCACTCCAAAAACGATCTGTAATACTGCGCATTGACGTGCTGCTGTGGAGGAACATAGTGCATTAGGATAACACCATCACTGCGGTTCACAAGAAGCACCATAACTTTCACACTGCTGGGGTTCTGACGAACTTTCGATTTTCGTAGCAACCCATAATGATGTCATTCGTTCGTTTGGCACTTCAGTTTTGACTCATGTCTCATCCAGTGTTAGGGTATGACATAAGAAAGGCTCTCCGCATTCACAGCACTCCAAGTGCATCCTAGCAGCATCGTAGCAGCATTTCTGTCAAATACGCAGAACCCATGGTGATGCAATTTTTCTCATGCCCAAGTGTTCTTTTAGAGTGTGAAGCACAGTCATATATGCTAATTCGGTTTCTTGGGCACGCTCATGAACAGTATGGCATCAGTCACCATCCAGCAATGTGCCAAGACCATGCCCTTCTTCACTGATGCTGGGACTACTTGGCCCTTGTATGTCTGCCACAGTTTGGCATTCTTCGTTGAAGGCTTTTATCCAAAGTGCCACTGTTCTGTAAGGAAATGCAGATTCCCCGCAAGCCTCTTGAAGACCTTGATGACACTCATGCTGTATGACCTCTGGCACATTCAATCTTGAGTCATATTTGTCAGGAATGAAGTGGGGATGTTCCAGAGCAACTCTTAACACAACATACAATGTATATATCAAACCATTATTTACTTACTGCAGCGAAGTTCTTGTAACAGCAAACACAAAAAAAATTCAAATCTTTCAAAACCAAAGTCTGAGATTAATTACAGGTGCTATCAAAACCACACCAATAGCAGCTATGGAAATACTAACCAACCAATACCCCATTGAATATGAAATAGAAGAAGCGGCTCTTATTCAACACGAAAAGTTGATCAGACTCCCATTCAATACATGGCACAAGAGAAATTTTACACATACACTAAAGACTCAGGAGAGCTTTCTTTCCAAAATTCAAGACATCAAGAAGGATGTACACCTTCCTAATTCAAAGGAAAACTTCATATCTAAAGTCAATCCAACACATACATTAGACATCACATATTATTTACACCTGACAGAAGAAGTTAAAAAAAGTGATACTCCAACTAGTGTTCTAAAATTATTGGCATTAGAGACAATCCATACTAGATTTCCAGAACATGAGTGGCTCCATATTTATACTGATGGATCATTGATATCAAACCAAGATGGAGCAGGTGCTGGAATCACATGTCACCTCTTTTCCTATTACAAATCTTTAAGTTATGGAACTACTAACTTTGATGGAGAAATTGAAGCAATTCGAATGGCCCTACAAAATCTTTTGTACAGAATTTCACATTTTCAGCAAGCAGTTATTCTCTCAGATTCCAGGGCAGCAATTATAGCAATTACTTCCAAGTTGTCACCAAAAAACCAAACTATTATAGAATGTTGGAAGATGCTTAGCCATCTAACAGCACTTCAAAAACACCTAGTCTTCCAATGGATACTGGCTCACTGTGGACTGAGTGGTAATGAGAAAGCATTTTTCTTGCAAAAAAGGGTACCAGCGGTGTACAAAAATCTATCGTTAATCTACCATTTTATGCAGCTAAAAGATTAGTCAACTCTGAATTCAAAAAAATTGTTGCAAAATATTACTATGAAAAATCAAAGAATAAAAGATGGGAACTACCAAACATTCAAACAGTGATTCCTGAGTATCCTCGAAAAACAGCAGTTGCAACCTTCAGGTTGATAATGGGACATGATTGTCTGGCAAAACATTTAAACAGAATTGGGATATATTCTTCACCACTCTGTCCTCTATGTGATCTGCAAGAGGAAATGGATCGAGACCACCTTCAAATATGCCCGGCCACTTCTAGTGCCCCATCCATCAGTGAAAAATATTGGAGAGCAAGAGGATTAATGACTTCATTGTCAGAAATCCAGCATTAGCTAACAACAACATTCAATCTTGATCCAACTCCATTGTTCCTGTTTTGAAAATATTGTGACAACACGTTAGACTGCTAGCTCACAAGAGAGACGGTTTGTCTCAACTGCACACGCAGGTGATGTGGGAAGGGAGAATTCACTTGCTTTAAGGTAAGTTAGGTAACTAACATGTGCCATCAGCGACAATATTATATTCCATTACATAGTGTCTCTACAACAGTGCTGACACTATTTTAGTTCCAACCCTAGTATTTAATTTTTGGGGTATATAGTTGGTGCTGTTTTTATAATTATCGTAGGTGATGGTGATGAGCTTTTGACTTTCGTATCTCGGGTCGTGGTACTGGATGGAATGAACATACACTCGGGGTTAACTTTAGTGAAATATTTTATTTGCACCTTCTTGTTCACAGTATTTAAATCGTATCACAGTAGCAAGTCTTTTATTTCAGTGGATCGACTTCCTTAGCATCGCCGAGATTTAATGTCTAAACATTTAGCGATATTTCGCTAAATGTGTTTTCTATCACTTTACACTTTGTCTATTTTACGTCCTTTCATTTAATTGCACACTTCGTATTAACTAACTTGTTAAAGTTAGCTAATGTTTCACTTATTTTACTCAAATTAACAGTCTTTAAACACTTAGTGATTTTACTTTCACTATTTTATGACACGCACACATAAAAATGTGTCCATCTATACCAAAGACACGGACGCTATTAACTAGGTGGCTCTTCACATGATGCTACCTTCTTTTTGTGTACGTCCGCGTATGCGTTCATCAAATAGTTCCCGTATTGTTAGGGAAGCGATCTTTAGCTATTCTCCCTTCGCTTTTAATACTGAACACATATAATTCTTTTATTTATACATATATATTAAAATTAAATATGGGAATATTTATGACGTCTTTAAACAAACTTAATTGTTCATAACAATGAACAATAGTAACACGTTTTTGTCATTTAACCAACTCATACCAACACCAAAAACAAATTACACTCTTAACAAATATTCACATAAACGATTTTCTTTTGAAGTCTTACAATATCCTGTCTAATAGTGATGCACCTCCCATAGTCTCTTATCCAAATCTGAACCTCTTCCTGCCCATGGTGCACCCTGCTTTAACAAATGAGGCTTTGGGGACATAGTACCTAAAGTATAACTGTAAAATCAAATGCAGAGGAAACGCTGCATAACTCATCTAGGAGACAAGAACTACACTTTTAAACTCCAGGAAGATGACTCTTGAAAGCTGTGGAAGGCAAATCATTTAAGGGAAGGAAACCCCAACAGAAAATTCTCTATATATGCTGACTTACCATGGCATGTAAACATCTCTATTAGGCAGAGAATTATCGGTGGACTTCCTTAAGTCCTCCGAGCTAGATCTGAAGGATCTATTGACCAACAGCAAAAGTGGTCCTCCAGACACTCTGGGGGTCGTTAGTATATGAAATAGATGCCAAAACATAAAAAAGTGGTGTGCATATCAAAACAACCGTACATCAGCTAAAATGATGAGACCTCAGGGTAATAATTTGGAGGTAAGCATGTCCCCCAATTGGATCTCTGGATGGGGGCAACCACAAGCACTTACCAAAATACTTCCAATACAACAAAACTAGTGTGTGAAATCATGCTTCATTACTTTTCATGACAGTTATGAAAAAAGCACAAATAAATAATGGAAAACACTCTTGGAAAATACTACCCCCATACCAGAATCTCCAAGCTCAGCAGTGGCCCTTTTTCACTTGATGACTGGACACGACTGTCTAGCTGCCCACCTGTTCAAGATCAATATCTTCAATTCTCCAAGGTGCATATTAAGCACCAAACCACAGACAGTAATGAATAGAGACCACCTAATCCATTGTACCGTAATCTAAAAAATTAATGCCAATGTTCCAGTTCAACTATGCAAATATTGGGAAGCCCATAGAAAAATGGAGAAATTCCAGTTAGAAGAGCATTAGCAAGAACAACATAACTTTTCATGACAGTCCCGATAGTGACTGTAGTCTCCTCATCTGGACAGCTTTCTTTTCCCTTCTGCTTTTACTATGATTCAAATCTTAGTACCATTCATCAAAGTCTGTATTCATTTACTGGTTTGTTTGCAGATTATCCACATTTTCATTTATTTGGATTATGGTTCTTGTGTAACTTTTATTGATAACAGGTTTAACAAAATATTAAACATTTAAAAATTAGTGAGTTATAAGGATATTGAATATTGATGTCGAGTGGCTGCTGAAATTTTATTAACTCATAAAATAACTACAGGGCTGCAGGAAAGCAAACTGCTTTGAAATTTCTCCTTTTATATTTGCCCAAAAATTATTCTTCAATAATTTGGATTAACTCCTTAACCAGTAAACAGTAGTTAAAATTTATGAGTAGGATTATTATACTTAAATTTCACTTAGTAGAATATGTTACTTTCTAAAAAATACTTGCAAGCTTAATTGCATTTTTAAACTTACATGGTGATATATCACGGTAACGGTTCTTATTTTGATTATCAGACTTCTTTGCTTCCTCTGCCGATAAGCCTGGTTTCTTGCGATACAGTTGTTCAAATTGTGCTACCAGTGCCCCACTGGCTAGGCCATCTGCCAGCAGTAACATGGATTCTGCCAATGCATCTGCCTGATCAGCTATTGATGTTACATGTGGAAGATCTGGTACATACTGATAAGGAGGCTCCTCTTCCTCCTCACGTGTCTCATACACAGCTGAAATGGCAGAAATGGACCCATTGTAAGCATGATGCATGTATCTTCCTAACAATGTTTATAAATGCCATCCTTTCTAAAATTATTACTACAAAATGATTGATCCAAAAACCAAAAATTGGAAGTGGTACACAATTAAATCAACTGTCAGATAGAGCCAGTGAGTCCATAAAGGGTATCACAACAACTCCAACAGTTGCAATCTGCTACTAGGCAACATTAGTTAAGAAGCATGTTCAAGTAATTAATAGTTAGTGAAGCAAATTAGTGTACATTTGGCTCACATTGCAATTTAGCATATTATAACTAATGCAAATTTTATGCACAATTAAAGTTGGAATGAATGAATGAATGAATGAATGAATGAATGAATGAATGAATGAATGAATGAATGAATGAATGAATGAACGAACGAACAAACAAATGAGTGAATAAATAAATGAATTTAATGTCAACTTTATAGTCCTATATTTTCACTTTCTCTACTGGTAAGCAGAGGAAGTATTGTCTTTCACCCAAAAATTTAATGCCAAGATTTCACCAGAAATATATGTTTTGAGACACCCTAAACCCCCAAAAAAAAAGCATTTTTAAAAAAAAAGTGTGTGTGTGTGTGTGTGTGTGTGTGTGTGTGTGTGTGTGTGTGTGTGTGTGTGTGTGTGTGTGTGTGTGCGTGTGTGTCTGTCAGTCTGTGGACAGCATAACTCAAAAACGAAAAGTCTGTTAAAAACCAAAGTTGGTATATAAGGTTAATGTCTTTCAAGGATGTGACACAAAAATTTTGAAGAAAATAGCTCCACCCTAAACTACCATTTACATGGAAAATTTTTCAAAAAGTTCGACTTTCTTGAAAATGGCTCAAATGATTTTTATTAAAATGCCATATATTTAAGGTATTTGTATGACAAATGAAATGCATATCTTGAATTTTCTGGCTATAGCCTATGTAGTCCTGTTTACTCTGAATGACTTTTGAATAACTCGTGAACCATAAGAGATAGACAAAATCTTACTCTACAAAAAATGTAGATCTTGCTAAAACACACAATTTATGTGTAAATAAATTTTTTGTAGAGTGAACCATTTCAGAGATATTCCTTGTTATTTGTGTCGGTTTTGGAAAACTTAAAACTTTGGTGAAATGGAACATTGCTGTTCATTTTTTTATGTTAAGCGTGCAAAGAAAACGGAATCTCAAAGTTTTGAAAGATTTGACTCGCTCAAAGTCTACTGTATTCTAATATTCCCCCTGCACCTACAAGGAAATACGCGATAAGATAATTTCTGCAAATATTTATCTCAACTAACACGAAGAAGATCTAGGAATAAGAGTTTGTAAGAATGGTTAGTACAAGAGTATGGAAAGTCATGTGAGTGCAATGCATCAGATTTTTTATACTATTTTACAATCTCTTTGTAATTCAACAGACTCATGTCACCACTTTTTTGAGTAACTAAGAATCAAAATTAACACTTTGAGCTTCATTAACTTTTATTTATGTAGTACATATGTTTTGCAGACATTGTCTGCATCAGCTGCTACCATCGACTGCTGGAATGATTTCCAGTGTTCCCTCTGAATTCTTAACACTCTCCTGCTGGACTTCTGATGAATCTATGCCTTTGGTGAATTTCCAATTCATTAGCATTGACTCATTTTTTTCAAGAAGATTTCTCAAATTTCAAGTTCTATTGATTTTTTGAACTGGTTTTGAAAGGTGGTCAGTTTTTAATTTTGTGGCTGGAGTTCCAAAAATGGTACCAGAGACACTGACCAGACTAGTTTTTTGAGGTGTAAGAAAACATGAGAATCAGAAGCGAGGTCCACGCTATAGAGTGGATAATTGAACAGCTGCCAGTCAAACTTCACAGGATGTCAAGTCGTGTGTGGCTGAACATTATTATGCAGAGACAACACTGGCACTAAGCAGCCTGTACTGCATTCTGAATGGCTTGCTGCATTTCCACAGTGTTTCGCAGTGACATTCAGCATTCACCAACTCAACCCTGGCCAGGAATTCAATGAGGAGAATGCCCTGTCTGCACCATAACACTGTGCACCACACTGATACAATCTGCTTGAATTTTATCTTGCAAGGAGATCCACTGTAATGCCAATGCATTGATTGTTACTTGGTTTTTGGGGTGTCGTGTGCAACCCAGTTTTCATTACCTATCATTTGGTTCAGAAACTTGTCACCATCATCAAGGAACATCTGCAGAAATTCAATGTTGTGTTCTGGTATCAGTTGCTTCAGCACCCACCTGGTGCACTATTTCCTGAACAAGTGGTGTTCCATGACAATGTTATGCAACAAGGAGTGCAAATCTGCAGGAAATGATGGCAGAGTTTCATAAATGTGAAGTAACAATTCTCCATAATGTACTCAAACACAAGCTACATGAAGTTGTCTGTAATGGTGGAGTCATCATTCACATTCTGACCTGGAACATTGTATGCAACAGTGATGCACCATCAGCTTGCTCATCACATTAGACTCATAGACCTAAGACAGGTGACAATCAATTTCAATTGACATTATGTTCCATGCATTCCACATATTTTTTGTGGAAACCTCTATGAAAGGAAAATAAAAAAAAAAAACCTACAGGAAGTTCAGTAACATCCTTGGAACACCATCCCTATGGCAACATTTATCACCCTGTGACTGTTTAGACTGCTTGAAGAGCCATTTGGAGGGCAGTGGTTTGACGATAATGGAAGTTTAGAAGAGTTTGTGTGCAACTGTCTACCCATCTCCACGCTAAGGCATTTCTTCCCTGAACTGTGCCTGTAGCCTTCTCAAAATTTTGGCAGGTTTAATCTCTATGTATGAATGTTTGTATGAGTATTTATGTTTTATGCCCACGCTTGCAAGGTTCAGCTTGCTTCCTCCAGATTGGCTTCTATTTTGCGCGTTATGACACGTCACTAGAGGACATGCATTTTGCAGCCTCCAACAATGTGAAAGGTGGCTCACACCCTCACTGTGACTCCACAGTTCTCTCAAAAACTGTGTGTTTCTTACTTAGGCCCTGAATTCCACTTAACCAGAACACTTCATTTAAAGCTGGGATTTTGAAGTATATCACTTTATTGTTGTTTCTGATTATGTAAATGTTTTCCCAAATGTGCAGTTCTAATGGTGAATTTAGAGATTTTAACAATTTTATATTAAGGCCAATGTTGTGATTTTCATTCCCAAAGTGGTGTGCCACAGCAGACTTTTCCGTTTGTTTTAATTTTATGTTCCTCTGATGTTCCTTTAGTTTGATATCCAAATTTCTTTTTGTTTTTCCTATATAGCTTTTTTCGCAACTATTGCAGTTGATTTGGTAAATTCCAGATTACAGATTGTAAAGGATGGTATTGTTAAGTGGCTTGTTCAGCAGTTTTTTAAACTGTATTTGTTTTGTGGTGCCAGTTTTATGTTTTTTACCAAATCAACAGGTTTGTTTTGTTTTCAGTGTTTGGTAATACATTGAAATATTAAGTAATTGAGCATTCATAACGATGGCAACTATTATAAACAAGAGCAGTGATATGATGAGTGCATCATGAAAACAGTTTGCATTTAATTTCAACAACTTGCAGCAGATACTAAGATAAATGAAGCTTACAGTCTCTAGATATTTGTTATATTTAAGGGCCTTCACCCATACCGAACTTACCCAGCTGCTTTTACCAACCAATGATACAATTCCTATCTAGCAGGAACTCAAATGTGGCCATCATTCAAATTATTACATATATAATTTATTTCCAGCAGCCTGCAGTGGGCATTACTTGCATCAGCACTAAGCCGTTTCAGGAGTCTCAGTACATGACAACATCTGATATGATACAACAGTAATGGCTGCCCCATATGATATGCATGTTCTGCTGAAGGCAAGTGGGCTTCATACCACAATAATCCCAACTTGTTTAATTATTGTGGAGCAGTATACAAAAATAAAAATTGTAATTAATTCTACAGAGCCATCATTTGGACACCTGGCCAACTTAACAAAGAATTGCTAGTCTGCACTGTGATGCTTCTAACTGGTTCAGTTCCCCCTCCACTTTCTCTCCTATCCATGTGCTGACTAATCAACTGGCACTAAGTCTGTGCTGAACATATGTTATGAGACTACCTATTCAGTGTTACACTGTGTTAGTACTGTTATAATGTCGAAAAGTCTGTATACTTCAGCACACAGCATCTTCATGCATGATTCCTATGTGACAATCTCTTATAGACAAGTGAAACAGTGAATTATAGGCTGGCTGTTCATGTATATCACAAAGAAATGGTTCATAATCTCAATTTAGGGAGATAGGATCTGTTTTTGATAAGAGACCAAGACTAATCTCCATGTTCTTACAGAAGAAAAGTTTGGATGACAGAGAAAAGTTAAAACAGAATTCTAGAAAAACTAACAGGAATCCAAAATTTGGTAAACTTTGGCTTGGAATGCCACTAAGCCCTAAAGCCCTATAAGATAATGTGGTTCAGGAATTACAACCAGTGATAATATGAGTAGCTGGTGTAGGGAAGGGGCAATCCCATCTCCCAGTGGGAAACTACTGCAAACAGCCTTCTGAGTATTGGCAGGAAAAGTAAAACCTTTCAGGGTTGGGAGGAAATGCCCAATCCCTACCTCAAAAACTGAAGATCTATCCGAGTACCTGGGGATAAGACAGGTATCTTAAGCATTGGGCTAATCCCCCACCTTAAGTAAAGTCAAATTCAAAAGGAAAATGTGAGCCTCGGAAAATGGATCAGAAGTAATCCCGTGACACCATGATAATGGTAGAACAGGGAAGTTGAAGAAGAAGATATGAGTAGATTTAATTTCTGCATTTGGATGTTCCATAATTTTAACAATTGCTCTATTGCCCCCCACCCCTACTCCCTTTTACGAGCTAAGCATGGTTTTATATAACTAGCCATAAACAACTAATGAGTTAATGCACATTTTCTTAAAAAGGTATGAGAGATGAATGGCAGCGCAAGGACATAATTTCCAACATCATCTATGATGGTTTATGGTTATGTGCTGTCTGCCCTACAGAAGAAGGCAAGCTGGAGCACACTATGATTCACATATCATTGTTGCCAATTAGTGTAGCCAAAGGAGATTAATCTTAAATTTAAAGTCCCTAAATTACAATAAATACAATTATTAATTTAAAGGTATTTGTATAATATTTAATAACTTTAAAAGAAGATTTAAATTCCGTAATCACAAGAAAAATAAGTTTAAATTTACACACCCGAAGCTACTAACAGTGAAGCAAATTGATCCACAAATAGCACAAAGTAATTAGAGACTCACTTTTCACTTCAATAAATAATAGTTAACTTCCAGCTCCTTCTCAAGCATCTCCACAGCAAATGACAAAGGTTGCACTGGATATTCACAGGGCTGTGTGTACACTTACGAGGTCTGTTCAAAAAGTATTGCAAATTTTGTGTTTTTTCAAAAAGTATTTTTTATTCATGAATATCTATTTTGTCACCTTCAAAGTAATCCCTACCAGATATTATATACTTGTGCCAACGTTTTTTCCAACCCTCGAAGCACTTTAAAAAATTGTTTTTTGTGATCTTGTTTAGCTCCTCCTTAGATGCTGTCTTTATCTCCTCAATCGTGGCATAGTGTTGTCCTTTTATGGGCCTCTTCAGCCTTGGGAACAAAAGAACATCACAAGGGGCCAAGTCTGGGGAGTACAGTGGCTGCAACACCATAAGTGTGTTGTTTTTGGCCAAAAATTTGTGCAAAAGCAACGATGTGTGAGAAGGGGTGTGAGGTTGCAAAGGTCAATTTTTGTTCTTCCACAAATCTGGGCGTTTCTGGTGGACTGCTTCATGCAAATTGCACATAACTTGCATGTAATATTCCTTATTGACCATTCTACCCTGTGACATGAACTCATGATGTACCACACCCCTGCAATCGAAGAAAACTGTAAGCAAAACCTTCACATTTGACCAAACTTGGCACGCTTTTTTCGGTCTTGGCTCATGAGGATGATTCATCCATTCGGATGATTTAGCTATAGTTTCCACGTCATAACCATAAACCCATGATTCGTCACCAGTTAAGACCCTATGGAGCAAATTTGGGTCATCGCGGACAGAGTTCAACAGCTCCTTAGCAATGTTAATCCAATTGTGTTTTTGGTTGAAATTGAGCAACTTTGGTACAAATTTTGCGGCGACCAGTCTCATGCCCAAATCAATGGTCAAAACCGAATGGCACAAGCCAATCAATATGTTTAGGTCCTCAGCAATTTCTCTAAAGGTGATTTGATGATTGGCCAATACTATATTCTTTACTTCTTCAATGTTTTCGTCTGTTGTTGACAAACTTAGGCATCCAGGATGCTCTTCGTCATTCACATCTTCTCGACCCTCTGAGAACCTTTTGTACCACTGATAAACGTTGCTTTGATCCAAGGTAGCTTCACTGTATGCCACAATCAACATTCGGAATGCATCCACACACTTCATTTTGTTTTTCACACAAAATTTGATACAGATTCTTTGTTCCATTTTTTGGAATAGGCAAAAATCGAAGACGAGCCAAAACATGTCCAAGCAAAATAGCTGTCGACAATTGACTGAACATTCAAAATGGCTGAGCTTGTCCACATAGGTGAGGGACATGAGTACCAACATAATGCCACAAAACAATCGAAAATCAAATATACATATCCTGTGAAAATTCAAAATTCGTGATACTTTTTGAACAGACCTTGTATGGTAATTCTTATTTATGCCAACAAACTTACTGGTGTTTTTAAACACACACGCCATGTGTGGGCAATGTTTGAGAGGTAGAACTGGAACTTAAAACTTCAATGCCACAGCTGGGATTTGAACCACAGACCCTCCGCTTACCAGGTGGGTACTCTAACCATTAAGCTACTGTGACAACCTGCCAGGTAGCTTAATGGTTAGAGCACCCGCCTGGTAAGCGGAGGGTCTGTGGTTCAAATCCCAGCTGAGGCACTGAATTTGTAAGTTCCAGTTCTACCTCTCACACCTCGTATATTCACATTTCAACACCAGGGTTTGTAAGCAGTCACCAGCGAGGCGACCCATTCATCAAGAACAGCAGTTCATGAAGTCCTCCCACAGCAATGCACAACTTGCCTCTTTGCCAACACTTCCAACCATGAAAGTCCAAATTGAAATGAAAGTGGAAGGACAGGAAAATTGGGGTGTGTAATTATTAGGGCTAGGAAGTTCATGCATTTGCATGTTTTTTCATAGGGGTTAAAAACGTATGCTTTTATATTATGTGCACGAATTATGGAATTTTCAGTTATTTGGACATGATTTTATGGTGCATATAACTGCATATTTTCTTGATTTTGATAAATACATAATATTTCAATATTATAGCCCCTATATTGCATATTTTAATGATTTTTATGGTTTTTTATTATTTTTCCCATCTGGATAATATTTTTCATATTGGTAGTATTGCATATGATGATGAAACTCACAAAGATTTCAATATTGTAGCCCCTATATTGCATATTTTAATGGTTTTTATTATTTTTTCCATCTGTATAATACTGTTCATATTGGTAGTATTGCACATGTTGATGCCACTCGCGAGGTGAGTCATGTTGTCATGCAGTGAACCCCGTTTCCATCCCTTCATTTGTACCTGTAACCCAGTTTGTGACGGACTCTTTGAAATTACTATGGTCATGTGGAATCAAATACAACTGGTTACTTTTATTTGTTACCGGTGCAGGTCCTTATATGGTAAAACCAGGACAAGCTCTGAAGGGTATTTTTCCTAACATAATTCATATAACTTGTTTGGCACACACTCTTCATCGCATTTCTGAGACAATACGCGATTCTTTCCCATTGGTAGACAGATTTGTGTTCAGTACAAAGAGAATTTTGTTAAATCTCCTAAAAGAATTAAGTTGTTTAGATCAAGAGGCACCTGATATCCGACTTCCTCCTGCACCAGTATGGTCGATGCAGTTTTATATTTTGCTGAGCACATAGAAATAGTTGGAGGTTGTTAATTCATTGGATTCGAAAGATGCTTCATCAATAGAAACTGTGCAAAATACTGGGTTAAAAGAGGATCTTAGTTTCATATCTGCCCATTTTTCTTTGTTACCAACAGCCATAACGGCATTGGAAGCTGTAGGATCTCCTTCACATAAATCACTGTCTTTGAAAAAAACAATATGTGATCTAAGTTCGGTTCCTGGTAGCATAGGACAAAAAGTAAAAGAGAAAGTGAATTATGTAATTTAAAAAAATTCTGGTTATAAACAGATGTGCGACAGTCGAGACATCCTCGAAAGAAAATCATCTGTCACACCAAGAGACTTGACTCTCTCTGTGAAGCAGTTAACACCATTTAAGTATGCCCCAATAACATCTTGTGACGTGGGGAGAAGTTTTTCATGTTACAAAAGTGTTCTGCGAGACAATAGACAATGTTTTACAGTTGAAAATTTGTGCAAAGTGTTGGTTGTGAACTGCAATTTAGCAGTTAATACTAGCAGCGGGACCACTTCTGCTTCAACCTCTAAGCAATAAGGTAACTTTATTATTTATACTAACTCGTCTTGTCTACTGCAAAGGAGCATTGTTTTAATTCAATAGTGCATATTTCTTGGCATATTTTCAAGTTTTCAAGAGCATATTTCAGTGTTTTTTAGGGCATGAACTTCCGGGCCCTAGTAATTATCCTTCCCAGCATTCATCTTGTGACCCAGGAAAACACCCACAAAAACCATGGGTCAGGAAGGTCGGCCGTGGGAATCGAACTCACGACCTCCTGAATGTGAGCCTCACATGTTACCACAGAGCCATCTCACTCAATTTTAACTGACTAAAAATCCCTTCTACTACTGTATTGCAATGTGGAAGAGAGGGAATCACAATTTCCATATCTACATGTTCTTTAAATGGGTTTGATGTTGCATCTTTGTAATAAATTACTTGTATCCACAACTACACTGTGCTGGAAATGTTTTGGTGTTTTGAAGCTTTAAGTTATGCCAATGACTCTATTTCACTTATTTGAGAAGGAATTCAATTGCAATCTTTCTTATGAAAAATAACTTTTTACAGTGTATTTATTTTATTTAAAATTTAAAAACCCAATTATTACTAAGCTAGCAAATCTATCAAGCAACAAAAATCCTCCAGAATTGTCTCTATCATCTAAAATTGTCAGAAAAGTCACCTGTTGCCATCTTTGAAATTCTGTTGCTATATGACTTCAGAAGTCTCCAGATCTAGCGACAAGTAGCCAGAGTTGGCAATGTTGTCACACACACACATTTCTTAGTAAACAAATCAACTGCATAGAAAGATTATCAGTTCAAAGTACCCTTTGAACTCTCTTACATCGGACCCCATTCACCTTCTTCTGGCATGCATTAGTTATAATTTGTATGAGAAATCTATGTACTTCAATTTAAGGAGCTATGAATATCAACTCCACCGGCAAACTGTGCTTCCCAGTTCCAAGTATATCATCACTAAGCAAGCCACAGGTGCAAACAATGGCTCTGCATAACAAAGTACTACAAATTCTATACTGTATGATAACTGAAAATCATAAAATGTCCCTTGGGATCTTAACTCACCACTGGGTTTTACTGTAAGCACCAGTTCTCCAGATGGCGAGTCACGTGAGGCTCTTATTAAGTTAACTACTTGCTCATGGAGCATACCAGCAACTTCATGTTTATTGATATACAACACTTGGTCGCCTTCATTCAATTTTGGATAGCAGCGATCGGCTGGAGTATTGGGTGCAACTCGAGATACAAGAATAGGCATATTTAGATCAGCTCCACCCTTCACATTGAATCCAAAACGACCTTGTTCATCAGGTCTCATGCGGATTATCACCAAGCCCTCCTCTGCAGCCTGTAACACAAAAGTATTTAACCAAATGAAACATTCTGTGACTGTGAATGTTTTCCTTTAAGTAACTACTCTCAACCTGAAGGAATTTATTTTAAAAACTATAAGTGTCATATACAATCAATGCAATGCTTAGATGAAAATGTAAACAAACTATAATGTACTCCTCTCCAAGAGGATGCTGTAATACAAACCTCTTCATTCTAGTTGAGTAAGTACAGCTTGATTATTTAGATCTGGCTGTGAAGAACTGCAGAGGAAGAGAGAAAGTAGTCTAGGGTGGGGAGAGAAAGGCTGGCAGTCTTCTCCTTGTGTGATAAAACAGGAAAATGTATTATTTATTTATGCCAACAAACTTACTGTTGGTGTTTTTAAACACACAAGCCGTGTGTGGGCAAAGCTTGAGAGGTAGAACTGGAACTTAAAAATTTAATGCCACAACTGGGACTTGAACCACAGACCTTCCGCTTACCGGGCGGCTGCTCTACGACTGAGCTATTGTGACAAACTGCCAGAATGGCATTAAATTCTCAAACCAGTTCGTATTTCTCCTGGTAAACCACAAAGGCAGTCTCACATCAGAGACAAATTACCCCAATGGTAACTTACTATTGTAAGTACTTTGTAAGTACTATTTGTCATAATAGCTCAGTGGTAGAGCAGCCACCCGGTAAGCGGAAGGTCTGTGGTTCAAATCCCAGTTGTGGCATTGAATTTTTAAGTTCCAGTTCTACCTCTCAAAGGAAACTGTATTGTTCGCAACTGAAGCACAAATGTAAACATTTACAGTACTGATTTCTAGAAGTATTTGAGTCGACCTGTAGACACTTTTAGTTTCACTTACTTTTTATCCGGTTGCGTTTTGAAGACCGTATTCATCATCATCAATCTCTCTACTGGTGCTATAAGAAGACAATCTGTTATGGTTGTGACTTTGCTGCTATCTGGGTTGCTCAATGTAAACTGCAGGATGTTGTCTGCTTGTGGTATTTCAAAATTCAGGGCTAGGTGAACATTCTTCATGTGTATTTTTCCCCAAATTATCAGTTCAGCTGTTGATTTTACATGTTTTAATAATTTAATATCGTGTTCTATGGTGTGCTGAGTTAACCAGAAGTGAGGGCTGCTGCTGATTTGTCTATTTGTTTAAGTTTTATGTTTCTGATGTGTTCCTTAAGTCCTGTTTTCAGGTTCCTTTTTGTTTGGCCACTGTATATTCTTGGGCAATCTTTGAATTTAAATTGGTATACATCGGATTTTGAAGTGGCTGATATTGTACCTTTTAATGGATGGTTTAGCAGATTTCCCAGGTTGAATTTGTTGAAAAGTGCTAGCTTAATTTTATGCTCCTGGAACAGTTTTCAAAATTTGTTGTGTATCTTTGGGTGGAATGTGAATTTGCTATAAGTGGATTGACAGTTGGATCCGTTGTTCAGTACAGTGATGTCTTTTATCTATTATCACAACACTGAACCAGCTCTTAAGGCTAAACACGTGCATTAACGACAATGTTCCTGAGTTCATGGCGCCCCAAGATTGGCCAAGGGAAGGCCAAATCTGAATCTGCTGGATTACCAACTGTGGGACCTCAAGAGTAAAGCTTCTTCAACACAACACAGAAATCTGGAGACCCTAAAACGAGATTTGAAACAAAAAATGCAGAATTTGGATATGTCATATGTGTTGCTGTAGATGATAGGCCATGGCATGTAAGATCTATGTGGCCTCCAAAGAAGGACATTTTGAGTAACTATCTGTTCTTTGTATTCACTATATTATAGTTAATAAATGATATGAAAATGTTTTGGATAGTGTCATTCTTTGTTTTGCTACCATGTGTATAACTGTAACAGAAATTATGGTATGAATAGTTATATTTGTAACAGTAAAGCTTGGATACTGAATTCGCAAAACCAAGATGGCATTCTGCCTTGCACTCTTAAAATGTTAAGATTTTTAAGTAGTTTGATCTTCAAATAGTCATTAGCCTCTTGAAGATCAATAAATATTGCTAAGATAAGTTCTTTTTTGTTTAATGCATCTTTAACATGTTGACTAAAATTTAAAATTTGTCAATTTGTTGAGTGGTGTTCCCTAAACCCTGCTTGGTTAACTGAAATGAAGTCGTCTCTCCACCTTCTAAAAATCAACGAATAAGATGGAAATAACTCTTCCATGATTTCTGCTACTATACTGGCAAGTGCTATTGCACAGTAACTTGAAAAATTATCTGCTGGTTTGTTTGACATCAAAATAGGTCTTATTATTGCTTTCTTTCACTCATCTGATATTTTTGTATTCTGAAATAAGGTATATAGATTCAGAAATCTTAAAGCTTAATTTTTCTTCCCCCTCTCTCCCTGTAGATGAATTCTGTATGTATACTGTTGGGACCTGGAAATTTGCTGTTTTGTTATTAAGGGCAACGTGCAATTCTTTAATATGCAATTACTGATTAAATATATTAGCTTTAGGTTTAGTTGTTACTTTTATGTACTCTTTAATATTATTTTTCTGTAGCTTTTGTTCTTTTTTATTGTTTGCAGATAATTTATATATTTGTACGGTATTTGTTGAATTTGTTACCTATTTCACTGTCATCTGTAATAACTTTATTGTTATAAATAGAAGCTATTTTTATTATCTTTCTTGTTTTATATATTATGTATGAATTTAGACATCTTTTGGCCATCTTTTCAGTATTCCATGTTTTGTTGAAAATTATTAAAATGTTTTCCTTTTAGTACTATTAATTTCTTTGTGAATTGGGCATTCAGTTTTCTCCAGTTCCGTATTTCTTTTAGATCTTTCAGCTACGATTCTTGCTAGACTCCTTTTTTCATCACATTTAATTGTGGGTTCCGAAAAGATCTGAAGGTTTTAATTATTCCTCTTGGTATGTGTTTCTTTGTTGCTTTTAAAATTGTTTCACATAAACAGTTTTAATTTATCTGTGTTGATTCATATACAGATTTTTCAAATTTGGTTTCCAGTTCACTTGTATAGTCTAAGTTCCATTTAGTTTATGGTTTAATGGAGTCAAATATTTCATTTCAAGTTGAGTAATAGCAATTGCAGTTCTGTATCTGGAACCAGAATCATGTAACATTTGTTTGCATGTCTGTGTGTATAAATTAGAGGATGATAAAAGTAAGTCAGAATTGCTATCAGCACCACACAGTTGATAAAAGTTGGTAGATTTTCTCCATGGTAAATTACTTCTGCAGTTGTTGAATTTAGTATCTTCCAAGATTTTTCCAGAACTGTTTGGTTTATCATAATCCCACTGTTTTGAATAAACAATGAAATCTTCAATTACCGTTGTGATTAAATTTATTATATTTTCAAAGTTTGGAGCTTTGTTTGCAGGATTATTGACAGAAAAAATTGTTTGATGAGATTTATTATTCCATATATCCAATTTAATTATTTCTATTTTATCTATGTTGTCCAGTTCCACTTAAAAGATGAAGGAGAATAAATTAAAATTGAAATCTTGAAACTGGTAATATTTTAGATGATCTAATGTTAGATTTACTTCTTGAATTGTGAATACATCAATATTATGGTGATAAACAATTTTAGTCAATTAACTTCTTTTTTCTTGTGATGATCTTTCTGTATTGCATTGTAAAATGTTTAATAAGCTAAGGATATTTTGCTGTTTTTCTTAAAAAGAGGTCCCTGCTCAGAAATACCAATGAAGGAATATTTTACTCCTGAATGCTTTCTTTCCAAGGAGACTTCATGACACCTGGAGTGTTTCTAACATAATTGTAACTTATAAAATTGATGAAAATGAAGTGTTTAAAACAGTGGAGCACATTGATAAATTGAAAAATATGTTGATATTTCTAAACACATTCTGCTCAAACTTACTTGTAATTATGTTAATCACACGACTAGTTTCGGAAAGAGATCACTCCATCATTCAGCTGTTGATTGATTGGTTAAATATCAGGTAACTGCCTCCCCCTTCTCTTGTTGCCTGGTATGCTGTTCTTCTTATTGGCTAGTTGTAAGAAGTCTATGATTGGCATGTCAAAATTCGAGATTGGCTGATGAATTTTGACATACTAAGCATAGATGACATCTTACAACTAGAAGAACAGCATACCAGGCAACAAGAGAAGGGGGAAGCAGTTACCTGATGTTCAACCAGTCCATCAACAGCTGAAAGGTAGAGAGAACTCTCCGAGACTAGTCCCATGATTAACATAATTACAAGTTGGAGCAGAATGTGTTTAGAAATAGAGACATATTTTTCAATCTATAATTGTAACTGTTTAAAGGATGCACTATGCTTGATGATTACACCATTCTAAGTAGAGGGAAGATGGGCAGAAAAGAAAATTAAGTGACCCCTAAGTCTCAAATACTCTTATACCATCAAAGTCAAAGAAAACAAGACCTGTCTGAAGGAAGACTGGATAGGAAAGGTTAAAGAGAGGATCTGATATGTGGAAAGGAAGGAA
Source organism: Tenodera sinensis (assembly GCA_030765045.1). NCBI lineage: Eukaryota > Metazoa > Arthropoda > Insecta > Mantodea > Mantidae > Tenodera > Tenodera sinensis. The sequence continues at coordinate 22,170,515 of CM060966.1, read as the reverse complement.
CACTAATCTAAGTCTGTAACTCACCAAGCTGATCAGTGATTTTTGGTGAACAGACCCTCCCTTTGATTCATCACATGATTTTGTCTGCACCTGTTCCTTTAACTCTTCAAATTTCAGAAGGGACTAAAAGGTTTCCCTTCTGTTAATAATAAGATTATAATGTTAATTATTATTTATTTATGCCAACAAACTTACTGTTGGTGTTTTTAAACACACAAGCCGTGTGTGGGCAAAGTTTAAGAGGTAGAACTGGAACTTAAAAATTCAATGCCACAACTGGGATTTGAACCACAGACCTTCTGGCAGTTTGTCACAATAGCTCAGTGGTAGAGCATCCGCCTGGTAAGCGGAAGGTCTGTGGTTCAAATCCCAGTGGTGGCACTGAATTTTTAAGTTCCAGTTCTACCTCTCAAACTTTGCCCACACACGGCTTGTGTGTTTAAAAACACCAACAATAAGTTTGTTGGCATAAATAAATAATAATTACCATCTGAAGGTTATTTAATCCTGGGATATAAAGTACTTACAATAGTAAGTTACCATTGGGGTAATTTGTCTCTGATGTGAGACTGCCTTTGTGGTTTACCAGGAGAAATACGAACTGGTTGGAGAATTTAATGCCATTCTGGCAGTTTGTCACAATAGCTCAGTGGTAGAGCATCCGCCCGGTAAGTGGAAGGTCTGTGGTTCAAATCCCAGTTGTGGCATTGAATTTTTAAGTTCCAGTACCTCTCAAAGATTATAATGTGATTACAAATCATGGAAAGGTGACGGGATTTGCACACTAGGCTTTTGTGCATGTTGGTTTCTTTAAGCATGGCTAAGAGCAGGAGAGTAGAGGTTAAACGGTCAACAAAATGGCTATCTACAGGGTGAATGTCATGTGGGGGAAAAGGAAGACGTCCAGCATATGCTTTTGAATGCTATTTTTGAGGTTTGAAGAAGAAGAAAAAGAAAAAAAAAAGATGTGTGTTTAAAAACAAATAGGAAAATTGACATAAATAAAATGTTATATAACACTATAAGAAATGTTAAAAGAGGAAACAAACAATAATTTATGTATGTATAATTAATGTAACATGCAGAGAATAAAATAAAATAGGTTGGCCAACTGAACAGTACCAGGGCCTTTTTCAGTGGGCAGTCCACTGCTTAGTACTTCAACAAATTATTGTCATCATTACTACATATAGGAAGAGCAAAAAAGTTCCAAACAGCTGCTCAGTGTTTTGCCTGTCTGCCTTCTCGGCGCTCGCTGTCTGCCACTATCATAGGAAGGTGCGGATGAAATCATACAACATTTTTGAAACTACTTTTAAAGGCTTCACTTACCAACTTTATTAAAAGAGATGCTGAAACTGGCCACCGTTGTCCATACATACATTTTTCACACCTCTTTAGAAAACTATCCATCACTCGCCATAATTAATGTTAAGAAATGCTGGAAATTTCCCTGTGGATATTTTATTTTAATTCTTCCAGGGTATGTGGATTTGTCTTGTACACTTTATGTTTTAAGTTACCCCAGAGATAGAAATCGCTTATTGGAGCTCTGAGAAACCTCTCTCCACAAAGGTCACACCATACACCTTTTTTTCATCACGAAGGGGTACTTCATGAGTTAAAGCACTAATTTTATTTGAGTCAACAGCTGACACCCATACATACGTGTATACAATTTTACCCCCCTCCCTTTTTTTTGGACAATTAATAAACAGGGAGCGTCATTTTGCCTTTTTTCAAGAAGAATACAACAGTTTATACCACCAATCTTTCGATGAGAACAACTGAAAGTTAAGGATAGAATTATTATGAGGAGTGATGGATAGTTTCCTAAACAGGTGACAAAAATGTAATGACAATGACGGTGGCCAGTTTCAGCATCTCCTTTCATAAAGTTGGTAAGTAAAGCCTTTAAAAATAGGTTTAAAAATATTGCATGGTCTTATCTGTACCTTTCTATGATAGCGGCAGAAGGCAACGAGTGCCAAGAAGTTAACTTTATTTTAACAAAGATAATCTACATGTACAAGTTATTTCACTTTTTTAAATATGTACTTGTAGCAAACATATGATACTATTCAGGTTATTGTCGTTTTTATGGTTTTCTTCCATAACTTTCCATATGGCGAGCTCAAAATGGCATCACTTTTTCAATATGCATTGATAACAGAGGTAGAACTGGAACTTAAAAATTCAATGCCACAGCTGGGATCTGAACCACAGACCCCCGCTTACCAGGCATGTGCTCTAACCATTAAGCTACTGTGACAACTTACCATAATGACATTGAATTCTCAAACCAGTTCGTATTTCTCCTGGTAAACCAGTCTCACATCAGAGACAATTACCCCAATGGTGAATTACTATTGTAAGTACTTTATGTCCCGGGATTAAATAACCTTCAGATGGTAATTATTATTTATTTATGCCAACAAACTTACTGTTGGTGTTTTTAAACACACAATCCGTGTGTGGGCAATGTTTCAGAGGTAGAACTGGAACTTAAAAATTCAATGCCACAGCTGGGATTTGAACCACAGACCCTCCGCTTACCAGGTGGGTGCTCTACCATTAAGCTACTGTGACAACCTGCCAGAATGATTTGAGAATTCAGAGTTGACTAATCTTTTAGCTGCATAAAATGGTAGATTAACTATAGATTTCTGTACACTACTGGTACCCTTTTTAGCAAAAAAATCAGCTTTCTCATTACCACTCAGTCCACAGTGAGCTGGTATCCATTGGAAGACTAGGTGTTTTTGAAGTGCTGTTAGATGGGTAAGGATTTTCCAACATTCTATAATTGTTTGGTTTTTTGGTGACAACTTGGAAGTAATTGCTATAATTGCTGCCCTGGAATCTGAGAGAATTAACTGCTTGCTGAAAAAGTGAAATTCTATACAAAAGATTTTGTAGGGCCATTCGAATTGCTTCAATTTCTCCATCAAAGTTAGTAGTTCCATAACTTAAAGATTTGTAATAGGAAAAGAGGTGACACGTGACTCCAGCCCCTGCTCCCTCTCGGTTTGATATCAATGATCCATCAGTATAAATATGGAGCCATTCGTGTTCTGGAAATCTATTATGGATTGTCTCTAATGCCAATAATTTTAGAACACTAGTTGGGGTATCACTTTTCTTAACTTCTTCTGTCAGGTGTAAATAATATGTGATGTCTAATGTTTGTGTCGGATTGACTTTAGATATGAAGTTTTCCTTTGAATTAGGAAGGTGTACATTTTTCTTGATGTCTTGAATTTTGGAAAGAAAGCTCTCCTGAGTCTTTAGTGTATGTGTAAAATTTCTCTTGTTCCACGTATTGAATGGGAGCCTGATCAACTTTGCATGTTGAATAAGAGCCGCTTTTTCTATTTCATATTCAATGGGGTATTGGTTGGTTAGTATTTCCATAGCTGCTGTTGGTGTGGTTTTGACAGCACCTGTAATTAATCTCAGACTTTGGTTTTGAAAGATCTGAATTTTTTTTTTTTGTATTTGCTGTTACTAGAACTTCACTGCAGTTAGTAAATAATGGCTTTATATATACATTGTATGTTGTGTTAAGAGTTGCTCTGGAACATCCCCATTTCATTCCTGTTAGACGTTTTAACAGTGAAAGGCACCTTTCTGCTCTTTGCATTACATTTTCTATTTGTTTGGTCCATGTAAGTTTGGTATCAAATGTAACTCCTAAATACTTTGTTTCCTTATTTCTGGTAATTGTTGACCCTCAAAATTTAGTTTTATTTTTAGTGGTTTTTTTCTTAGTGAAAAGATTTGGTAGTTTCATTTGTTATATTAACAGTCATTAAATCCCTCAAAGTCTTTCCTTTCTTATTCACTATTTTCTCTACATAATCGCTCCTTCCTGTTCTTGATTGCCCTCTCCTTCTTCCTTCCCCTCTGGCTTCCCATACTTCTTTCGATTTCCTGCTCTCATCCATCCTATGTGTCCAAACCACCTTTAAACATTTATCTCTATTTAAGAAAAATTGAAGCTATTACCAGTACAGCAACAAAATCTAAAATAAGAACAAATTAGAAACTAAAAGCTTTACTTATCTTAGTAATATTGCAAGATCTTTCACAACTGACTAGTTTCAAGTTGTATCCAACTTGTTTGGATAGCTTAGATTTATTTCTCTCTTTTTTTATTAGTGCTTCTTGATTAAGAATATTCCTTATTTGACAATTTCTTATGTTGTCCCTTCTGGTTTTCCCTAAACATTTCCGCATACACTTCATTTTCACTTGTAATTCTCCTTTCATGTTTCGATAATACTGTCCAGCTTTCTGAGCCACAAAGAAGCGTTGGGAGATAAACTATGTTATATATTTGGATTTTTTTTTACCACTGTTAATTTAGTATTTCCCTGTTTGTGTTTGATTGATTTGGCAATTGAATACAGCTTTTTCTATGATCTGGATTACCAATACGTTATCCGATATTGAGATGTGCACTTGGCACTGTTTAGAATTCACGTCTATACTATGAGACGTCAGAATTGTAAATGTAATGAAGAAGATATAGTATTTATTTCACTTGGTTAGTGGCTAAAAACCAGTGTGTGTCTCTCTCTCTCTCTCTCTCGTCTTTTTTTGTAATTCTGACTTATGATTGATGTTGGCCATGCCCTATTCCACTGAAGTTTTGGATTTGATAGTAAAATTTTTAAATATAAATACAATATTCACATGACAAGAAATTGACATGTTTCTGACGGACATAAATTTGACATAATAAATATTAGCATGAATTTTCTTATTAATTTTCTCATGCACACAATTTATCACAGAACTTTAAGTCCTGATTGCTTGTCTATTAATCAAGTTGTTGCTGTTGTTAGCTAATGCTAGATTTCTGACAATGAAGTCATTAATCCTCTTGCTGTCCAATATTGGAGAGAATTAGCAGTTACTTTTACAGCTGATAAATCAAGATGTGGAACTTATGCAACAGAAACGATTATGCAATGAAATACAATGTTAACAGAATAAGAAAATAAGTGCTAAAGCATTGTGAAGCAGAATTTTGTCATTGTACTCCTCACACAAATCTAAACAGGAGGTAAGAACATATAACATTAATAGTTGAGCAAGAAAGATTTACGTGGAGTTTTAGATGCCTCAGATAAGTTTGTTATCATTTTATGAGGGAGATTATGCAGATAAACAGCAAACAGCATATTTGTGAAATGTGATGATGCCAAGACTTGAACAGTGACCATGACTGGTTTAACCTCAGTGATAAACCAATATATGAAATGAAATGGAATGGAATGTAGCCTAATCTAAATTGTCAAGTCTTCTATTACTTAACAGAAGCCTTTTGCACAATTAGAAAGCCAATTATTATTGGAATCACTGCCATTCCATTTAACAATGAATATGGGCGAGTGATTCAAACACTGAATTGCTGTTATATCAAAACATTATCTCAACCTCAATTCAAACCTTTTACCTAATCATCACAGGCAATCCACATTATAAAATTATTAATGCCTACTGATTTTCATATGTACAGTACATTAATAGATTGGCTGGATTGCCCCGCAACAGCACCAGATCGAGCAAGGACCAGCACGCCTTCTGTCAAAGTTACACTAAACAATCAGCAAGTCATGAGTACAGAACACTTACTACTGTACTTACATCAGGTTTACATGCATCACAACAGACATTGAAATTGATGACTTCCAACGCGAACACATTCCTTTTATCCCCTAAAGTAATTCTGGATTACTGAAAGTACCCATATTATTCATGAAGTTCTTTACCACATTGCAAAAGTTAGGCTTTGGTGCACAGCGAGTGCATGTAGAATTATTAGTCCTGTATTTTACGACACAGCAGTTGATTCATACACTTATGTAAACCCTTTTAAATTATTTATGCAGACAAGAAATGAAAGAGTATGTGGCTGGTTTAAGTAGGATTTACCTACAGTGCACACTGTTGCGGACTCTATGCATGAATTGGGAAGTGTGTATGATGACAGAATAATTAGTCAAGGATTGTGGCCACTTCGTTCCCCTAACCTATTTCCATGAATTTTTTTGTATAGGAAACCTTAAAGAATAAAGTATAAGCATTAAATTCATACATGTTTCAAGAATAGAAGAGAGAAATACAGGCAATAAGTTTTGGAGTAAACCAGAATTGTTTTTGGAGATATAGGGACTGTGTTCATGTTGAAGGTCATCACTTCCAACATGTGTTGTGATGCAGATAAGTCTAATGTAAGTTAGTACAGTAGTTAGTGTACCCATGACTTGTCGGTTGTTTACGCATAACGCTGGCGGGATGCGCCAGTGTTTGCCCGGCCCAGTACCACCAGAATGGCCCGGCTGATCTACAAACACACTGTACTTTGCACTATATATTTTGATTTTACAAAATAGGTAGCAATGATGTTCTATTCCAATTTACACATTTGTGATAATGTAAATTTTTGAGTGAGTGACAGTTTGGTGCAGATACCATTAATTTTCACCATTTATGTAAAACAACACAAATGTGCATTTCTTTCAGTTTGAAAGAATAGCTTTATTTTGTATTTTATCAGTATTTCAAATAAGCATGTCATCTTGACATTGGTTCCACTTGATCTGCATAGATAGCAGAAGCATTGACAGTATACTTAATATGTGCTTTCTGCTTATCTGAGCATGCACATTTAAAAATTATAAGTGTATTTGTGTAGTTAATTCAAGATTTCAACAAACTTCTGATCCAATCATGGTCAGTCAGAATTAGCTCATTACAAAAACGGAGGTACCTTACAAACAAGCATTCAGGTGACACTGGGCCAGACTACGATTGGCTAACAACTTTATGTCATGGTAGCTGTTAGCTATACGCATGAGTTAAATGTTCTCCTGGATTTAATAAGTGTAAAACAGTTATGTTAATACATGTCATCTTAATAAACAACTTACCTGATATGTTATATGTTAATACTTATGCACTTAAGTTCCTTAATTAATATAATTACCATGTTCTGATTTGTTATGGATTATATTTATATATTTCTATCTATATACACCCAGTATAATCATAAAAAATATTAAAATAATGAACATTTAAAATCTACATGACCAACCATTATCAGAAACCTTGGATATATTACAAGAAGATGGTGACATACATTGAAGATACATTCATGGAGCACCCGAGATATGCAGTGACGCAGATGAAGATTCTAGCCACAATTGTACTGAAGGCAGTACAATTCAGTATGCTCTTGAAAGGGATAATGGTGGACTTTTAGTTTGCTGGAAACATACTTTTGTTGTCACCATGGGCTCAACATGTGCTGGAGTAGCTCCTGTTGGAAATGTGAAATGATTTTCACATAAGGAAAAAAGTATATAATGGTTCCTCATCTGAGCTGCATTGCAAAATACAACAGCAGCATGGGTGGTATGGATCTGATGGATCAAGGTATAGGCCAATACCACATCAGTATTCATGCCAAGAAATGGTACTGTCTGTTTGAAATCGCAGTAATGAATGATTGGGTTTTCACACAGACAAAACCACAAGGAAACGATACAACTAGAATTCTGTAGGGAAGTTGTTCAAGTATATCTGACGGGTTACGGCACTGCACCAAAGCATGATAGGATAAATCTCAGTTGCAACATACTGCCAGACTTGAGATTTGACAGGTTAGATCATCTGGATGTTCCATGTAACAGAAGATGATGCGCCGCAGTTGGATGCAAATCATTTGGAAGAAAATGTGCCATAAATGCAATTTAGGATTGTGTGTGCAGATTATCATATGAGATAATAGTTAACTTTTTGCAGAAATAACACTTCTAACATGTGTATATCACTGCCCTTTTTACAGTGTCCTTCTCTTATTAGAGTGCAGTAGCATTAGCGCCCAGTGAACACCATATGGTATTAGTCCATTATTCAAAATAAGAATTAATTTCTTTGAAAAAAAAAATCATATTTCCTTCTTTCCTGTGTGTTATGGAGCATATACATTTAAAAAAGATTGAAATCAAATTTAAAAAATTCGAGCACTAACGGGTTAAATATTTAGTGTTTACTATGCATACTACAAAAAAAGTTATAATGTGCATACCTGAGCTTCTGTATAAGGAGGAGCTTCATAGACCGATGGACTAGTAGGTCTTTCTAATTCTGGCTCCTCATCAGCGTAGGTTAATGGCCTTGATGGCATTACTGGTGAGAAAGGGGGCAATTCTTCCCCTCGATCTAAGAAACCTCCTTCACTGCATAAAGGACACACACACCAGACTTAAGTTTGCTAACACCAGAAATGATGCAGATATATCACTACAATTTTTTGGCAAATTAAAACAAATCATGGAACACTATTAGAAACTCATTACTTAAAAAATGGATAAAAATTACACTTATGTATAAAATTCCAATTTTGCATCAGAATTTAATTAATGAACATTTTATATATCCCTACTAATAAGTGTATTATTTTAATTATCTGCTTGTTATGCTATCCAAGCACTGATAAGTTCTATACATGCACTCAAAAATTAGTATACTATGAATATTTTAACTCTATCATAGAATACAGAATTTTATTTTGGGGCAATTCAACAGAGAGTAAACAAATATTCCTCATACAAAAGAAGCTTATAATTACTTTCAACACTCATAGAGGACGCTCATGCAAAGATCTTTTTAGAAGAGTGCTTACCCTGCATGTACATATTCCTGGTCTTAAAATTCTTTATATTCAATTGATCCACATTTATAACAAACAATGAAATTCATGAGATAAACACTAGACAAAAAGGCAACATTCATCACCCCAGTGCAAAACTTGCTTGCTCCCAGAAGGGTGTATACTATGAAACCATAAAAATATTTAAAGCTCCTCCTAATGATCTTAAGGAAAAAGTTCACAATTTCAATGCTTTTAAAATTGCTGCTAAAAAGTATCTATGCTCAAAATAATTTTTTTCGGTGCAAGGTCATCTGAAGGGCAAATTATCCTGCCAATGCTTATGTAGTTTTGTAAGTAGTTTCTAGCTGCTTTAGTGACAAATCACTGTCAATTACATTTGATGCCTGCTTGAAAGTCAATTAAATTTATCTGTGTTGAACAATTGATAATACGATGCCATGCACTGCTAATTTTACAACAAAATAATGGGTCACAGCAGGAAACAACGTTAAATTTGTATTTGTAAATATACATTATGTTAGTCTTATAACAACAGGGAAGATTTGATTTTGTTTCTCATTTATCCCTGCTTTGTCTTTTTTTTTTATTGCCTGTATATAATGTGGTTTTTTTTTTTTTTTTGCTATACTGAACACTTCCATTGACATGTTCAATTTTCAAGGGCCTTTATGGCTGCTTGTGAACTCACTGAATGCAATCTAATCTAATAATAATGCACAGCATGTCTTGTATTTATGGATAATATGTATGGTTTGAGGTAATCAATTGCTGTTAGCATGGAGGGGAAAGTGATACAGCAGCTTGGTGACTCTTTGTCTCCAACTTTCTTTTCAATGTAGTACAAATGTATCAGGATTGCTGTACGTTAGATAACTCTACCACTGTACTTACTCGTCAGAGGGATGGACTGCTTCACCCCAGGCTCTGCGAGGCTCTCTTGCTCCAAGTGAGGTGACCTTATTGTCATACGGACGTGGTGGACGAGCAGGAGGCACTACAAGCTTGGCCTTCTCTTCAACCGGAGGCGGCACAGCCTGATGTATTAATCTCTTACTTGGAGATCTGCAATACAAAACACTTCTTTTCTAGCTGTACTTATTCAAGTGTAATACTACTTAACTGAAAATTAAAAAAGTAGAATTCTGCTCACTACATCACAAAGCATACAAAGTACATGTTGCTCACCGAATGAAATGTCTCTCCAAGCGTGCTCGCTGTCTACCTTCCTCAACTGTTTGGAACTCTGTTCTTCCAGAATAATGGAATTTAGAGCCCAGAGTAAGTGGGAAACGACGGCCTCTAACTTGTGGTGAGTGAAGTCGAAAGAATGTATGATGCTCAACACATGACTTCCAAAGATTTTTGGATGATCTATATGTTACCATATTGAATCCTAATAGTGTATCATAACTCTCGGACTGTCAGCAAGAAGAGAGAGACAAAAGCGACTTAAAAATTGTTTATACTCTAGCTACTTTACAAAAATAAGATAGTTTTCCAATTCAATTTCTGTGCTTAATAAATATGCTGAAAATTTTATTTAAAAAATGCACTTAAAAGTTTTACACATACCGGTTCTCTGCGAAGTTGGATAAAAAACTGCTTCCTTTTAAAGGATATTTTAACTATTTTGGACCAGGAAAACATGTTGATACGAACATTATTTTGGAAGACGACCAGTCCTATGGATGTCACACCAAGCTGGATTTCTTTATTTGTTGAATCCTGCACAAGAAAATTAAAATTTATGAATTAGCTATATTTTGATATAAAGCTCTTACTACTCAACCAAATGCCACTACTGATTATACTGATGTACAAGGTTTTCTTCCAACTAAATAAAATGTACCTAAAATATACTAATTGTATATAACTTCCATTAAATGCATAAACAGAATAGTTTTTAATTTGTCCCTTCATTTTTTTTAGAATCCCAGTGTTAAAGACTCATAAAACAAATGAATCATCTATTTTTAAAACATCTGCCTCACAAAATAAGGTGATTCAAAGTTTCAAAACATTTTCCTTAAAAGCATGATGTGTGAAATTTCTATTTTACACAGTTTTAAAACTCAATTTACTTTTTGTAGATATATTTGGGATGTTATTTGAAACTATTTGGTAGGGTTTAATTTTTGTATGTCAGCTTTAGAATAGTTGAAATTTTTTTTTATTTTTTATCTCAAAAAGTACTAAGTCATTCCTAAATCTACGTGTGAGTGTTTTTGTCATGTAGACAATTATGGAATGTGCAGTAAAAATTTCAGCCTTCTAGCACCTAATTTGTGGATGTTATTTTGAATGAATAAGTTTAGCAATATTATAGTGAAGAAAAATGAAGACTATAAGTTTGTGTGCAGTTTAAGCAGAAATAATGAATTAGAGACCTTCCTAGAAGTGTCCAGCTTTAAGAATAACAGTGCTTCTGTCGCAATGTTTCACACTGCTTTTCCACCTAACCATTTTCACAACTGTATTAATCCTCCTGTTGCTATGAGGGCAAATTGAAAAGTAACATACAATTTTTTGTGCCTTGGCATTGCAGCTTGAATGTTGACATTTCACACAGATATGGTTCAAAGTTTTCGCTACAGAGGATATTTTTTCATGTGCACTCTAGCGAGAGAAGTGTGAACTATGCAACAAAGATGGTGCACATGTTACTGGTCCACGTGCGAAGAGCAAGGTGTAGTTCGAATTTTATGGGCCAAAGGGCATCAACCAAGTGAAATTCACAGGGAAATGCAAGGTGTGTATGGGGATGATTGTATTGACCATAGCAATGTTTCTAGGTGTTGTGCTTTGTTACTAGAAGGCTGTGGAACCTTAGTGGTTTGTCACGCTTCAGGCGGCCGGTAACAGCAGCAACCCAGTGGAATGTAAGAGCCATTGAAGCAGCAATTTGTGCAACTACGAACCTTATCACAGCAGTTTAACATTTCCTATGGTGCAATGTACGATACTGTTCATGACACATTGAAATTTTATAAAGTTAGTGCTTGCTGGGTACCTAAGAACCTAACAGACAATCACAAGGGCCAGCAAATAATGACAAGCCTGATTCACTTAACGAGGTACGCTTCATAAGGGCATGACTTTCTGAAAGGAATTGTCACTGGTGATGAGTTGTGGGTGCACCACTACATGCCCAAAACAATGCAGGCCTCTCCGGAGTGAAAACTTGCTGGTTCCCCAGCAAAGAAAAATTCTAAGTGACTCAATCAGCTGGGAAAGTGCTTATGACAGTGTTTTAAGATATGCATTGTGTTTTATTGGTGGAATTTGCTGAACATGGAACCACTGTGAATGCTGCACACTAAAACATTGGTGAAGTTGCATTGTGCCCTTCGTGACAAGGACAATATTAATGCTGACAATGTCAAACTTCATGACAATGCTCATCCCATGTTGCTGCTGCTGTTCATCAGAAAATCACCAAATTTGGTTGGGAGGTACTCCAGCATCCACTATACAGTCTGGACCTTGCACCATCAGACCTTCTCTATTTGATCCCATGAAGAAATTCCTGGCCAGTCAATGCTTTGCGACAGATGTGAAAACTCTTTTCTTTTTTTGTAGTGTTTTAATGCCCACTTTTACTCATGTGGCACTGCAGGCAGTGACACTAATGATACATGGAATGAAGATGGAGCACTGGTGGAATCAGATGGTGGTGAAAACCAGAGAACCTGGAGAAAAACCACCCCTGCGCCACTTTGTCCATCACAAATCCCAAATGTGGTCGCCTGGGATCAAACCCAGGCCACTTTGGTGAGAGGTGAACCGTCTAACAACTTGGCCACTGCACAGCTCTAGATGTGGAAATGAAGTTAACAGCTATATAGCTGCAGATGGCTATACTCCAACCAAACAGACTTCTACAAGCAGGTCATATTGAAACTGGTACATGATGGGAGAAATGTGTTGAGAAAGTTGGTGACTATGTTGAAAAGTAGATAAAAGATGTAAGTTCATTTGTGATTTTTTAACTATTAAACTTTTTTTGTAAAATAAAACTTATTGTGCATTACTTTTCGACCCAACCTTGTATATATACAATTATTTACACTGTGCTTAAACTGTGCCAAAATATTTACAATATAGGAACTACACTAAAATATTTATACCAGACTTTAGTTATGATATACTATATAACTAATTAGATGAACTAGGTCATAAGAAATAATTTGAAAATACTTTCACTAAATCCAAAGACACAAACAGAAAGTTAATCTTTGAGGAAGAAGCAAAAAATTGAAGTAAAACAGTTTTTTATGCTCCCGATTCCTTCAGTAGAAGGCAGATCCCATGGGTGCTACACAACATCTACCAGCAGAGTCGCCGCTACTATGTCATACTGATCACAGTGGCTCAGTGACGAATCAGTAATCAACCATTACAGAAAAATATCCAACAAAAATCTGTAAAATAATAGCAAATTTTACTTCATGCAGTGATTTCACCATGTGCCATGTCCCCTCAGGGATGTTTAGAGAGTGCAAACTTTTAAATGACATAATTAGAGCAACTTTCAGGTACTGTAGTGCTTAAAAACTTTGTATATATGTACTCCAAACCCCCAGTATTTTTTGGTATAAAGAACACAAAATGTGAAATTTTATCATTTTTGGCCATATTTTCATGTTTCCCCCCTTAACACCAAATTGTCAGCAGTAACAGTTATGAAATATCATGCTTCCATAGTTTGACCATGCTGGGTGCAAACTTCTTTTTATGACTAATGAGCCAGCCTGAAAGGTTTTAAGCAATAAACATACAAGAAGCTTATTCCGCCAATTTCAAGCTAAGAAGGTACTTTGTACAAATCTATGGCTTATAGCAGCAATGAAAACAGTGTAAAATAGTGCTAATTTCAATTTTCCATTCCCTTAAACAATGCACTGAAACCCAGATTAAACCTAGAAAAGGACTGACAGTTCAGATTTGATTATTGTTTGACTTGAACTACAACAACAAAAACATCAGAGTGTTGGCTAATTCATTCCCTCTTCAGGGGTTTGCTTGGCATTTGCCACTTTCATCCACTTGGCCAATGTAATGCAAAAATATCTCAGAAAATGAAGCCGTGTTAAGCACTCACATTGCTCCAATTACCAAATTACTGGCAGGACATCTTTCAAGGACCTATTGCTCCAATTCTTGGTTGCTAAAGGGGACACTAGATACTAGGAACATGGTCTACCAGTATTTTGGTTAAGTGGAGCAACAGGAGTAATTAACATTGATTTATTTCCAAAAATTTAATTTTCTCCTTCACTTTTCTAGTTATTTTAGATTTATATTGTTAATTTTTCTTACAATTTATAATTCAGGCTAGTGAGGATGTCCTGTGAACCCTCTGTGACCCTTTATTATTTAGTAATTGGGATCCAGCTTCTAAAACAATTTACTTGGAAAGTTCCACTATAGTGAATTGACTCTTCTATGGATATCAAAATAAATATGAAATTACTACATCAGCTGTTCCCATGCTCCACTCCAAACTTTGAGCTGTCAGCACCTTTCTAGTTTAAACCCTGGAATACATGTACTCTGCAGCTAGATGGTCGTCCAGTTCAGAATCCTTATTTTCTTCCAAGCAATGCAACATTTGAGCAGTGAACACGTGCCGAATCAAGCAAGAAACGTGACTGCTTACCCTTACCCTTGCACGATGAAGATCCACTCCATACATATCAAGACGTTTGGCATGATCTAGGAAGTTAAACTCTGCATCTGCCGGCGTCTGACCCCTAAAGCATAAAAACATTATTTTTATGTTTGACTATAGCATTTTGTACATTAATGCAGCAAGTCCGAAACTTTCTATCTTACATCCATGAAAGGAGTAAGATTAGTAAATAATGATAGATGGAGTGAACTAAACTAACTAAAGGAAAACTTTCTATCTATAAGAGCATGTCCACATTTCTAACACATACTTATGGAGTTTATGCAGTTCTGATATTTTCTTTTCCAATTCTTCTGTTTGGCCTGGCATAAGTTGAAGATTGGACAGATATCCTGGACCATGTTCATCAGGGTGATAGTCACCAAGCTCCGCTGAAAATGCAAGAAGCTTTGCAAAAAAATTCCAAGTGAAGCTTATTCTTATATCTATTTCTTGTTAATGAAGATAAATTTTCATTATACATATGTTCTTTGTTGTAGGTATAAGCATAAACTATACTAAACCAAGTCTGATTTTTAAAAAGTGGGTTGCTCTGTAAAGGCTTTGAAATTCCATGTTTATTACATGACCTCAACAAAAAGACTAGCAACCACCACTTGAAAAAGGTGGTAGTTGTGGGTGCATGTATGAGTGTGTAACAGCAAAGTCATTCTCCTTGCAGCCTCCCAGTATTTAGTAGTGATATCTTGATGATTTCAAAGAGTTATACATCTAGCCAGATGCTCCATGTATGTTTCATCTTGTTCAGAGTACAGTAAACAATTTGGTGAACCCTGTGTTCCAATCTTACAAAGATGTCTGCCAAGCAGTCATATACACCCGTAGAAAAAAAAGTCAGGTCTGGAATGCCAGGATACCTTAACGGTAGAGAACCACTCCTTGAGTATCAAGTAATTTGCAGTTTTCACAAAGTAGGTCTGTCTGTCCCGGTCTGGGTCAGTCTCTGTCTGTCTGTACGTATATGTTCCAGACATGACCCATTTGTTTTGTCCATGGGGGTACAATAACACTAGCCTGCAATGAAATTCCTGCCTCCAAAATTTGAATGTTTTTGGGGTATTTTTAGCATGCTGAAATCATATTCAAAGCCAGGAAGCTCCTATCACATACCATTTTTTTCATTTTATTTTTTCCTTATAGTGTAATGTTCTTATGTTTGTAGGAACTTATAGCATCGTTATATATACTGCAATGCTTTAACATGTGTAGTTTTACTATGTCAGGATTTGAAAAGAAATTGTATTTGAAATACTTTCAAGGTTGTTCATAGTAAAAACTGAAGGCATGGAATGTTTCTTATCTGATACAGGGTGCGAGCGCGTACGGAATTTAGAGCGGGATGTGCTACCTTGCCATTACTGTATATTTCTTTGTGGCAGATAAATAATGGCCGCTTTTTGGTGATAGATGCACTCTTTGTGAGCAATACATATTAGGTCTAGTTCCTCTCATATTTCTTTAGTCTGTGGTTCATCTGGAAATGAAATCAGCTTCAGGCTTTATTATGGTGTAGAATGTTGTGATCTATTAGTTCAATACGAAAGTATTTACCATGTCGCATCACTCATGCATAAGTGATCCAGACCACTTTTGTTATGTATATGGGAAATACACATTGCCTAAGCAGAGGCGTAATATTACAGATTTTGTGAAAATACCATATCTTGCCTACTCTGGAATCAAACTTGGATACCAAAGTAAAGCTTTGACACCGCACAAAGTATGTAGAACTAGATTTTTGGGTGAAGAGCAAGGCGAACAATTTCACAAGGATATGCATGAGTTCAAACAGAGGTACCAGGGATGCTGGAGCAAAGTATACTTGCTGACTACTGTTGCATGTTTAAGCATGGAAAACCTAAGACAAACATAAAAGGAAAAGGAACAGGAGGACTTCCTCAACTAAGAAGCAATGGGTATAAAATGAGTATGATGCATTCCAAAAGTAAAGTAAATAAGGCAAAGCAAAACAAAAACACTCTAGTGACATGTATGAATAACCATACACATAATTTCAATAAGTTCTACATACTGAATCTTGCTTTTATTTAAAATAAAAAGGTATAATGAGAAAGTATGTGGTCAAATTTGCTTAGTTTTATAATACATGAATAGTAATTTTGCAAGAAAACCTTGCATGATAGAAGTAAATGGATTAAAAATTGGATTCACCACGTCAGCATTATACAGAATCACATTATTTACTTTCAGCAACAAACAAGAAGTTTAAATTTGCAGGCTAGTGTAATTATTTAAAACATAGCAACAGCAGTTTTGCAAAGTAAATCAGGAACTATGGCACAGTCTTCCATAAGTTTCTTCAATTAACAATTTTCATTAGGTTCTATTAACAATTTGTTTTTTTATAATTCTTTATATCAATTCATAGGAAAGCTTATTTAACTTTTTGCTGAACTTTGGACTCTGTTTTTTGCTAACATGTCATTCCCTCTTGGAATCCACTGAAAAACAATTTGTTTGTCAAGTCCTTATATTTATTAAGCCATGAATGAATGTTATGAGCCAAATTTTGGAACATTTTTGCTTCACTTGTGCTGTAACTTAACAGGGCATGTTTTGAAAGCTCTCGCTTCCATCATCTGCTGTAAACTGGCTAGTGGCGTTGATGTCTTCTCCCCTCTGGTTCCTGATAGATGGCATGATGACCTTGATATAGATGTCTGGAGATGAGATTTCCAAGTTCATTATTCTATGACTGTGTTTTTGAATGAAAATCTTCTCCCATATGGCAAGTTCTAGCAGGTGATTCACTTCTTTTAACAGTTCAGAATTTGTGTCTATTTCACAATGGATTTCCCAAAAGTGTGCTGCAACAGCTGATTTATCCATCTGTTTGTATTTAATATTCCAGATGTGCTCTTGTAAGCGAAGCAAAAATGTTCCAAAAAGTTTGATTTGTAACATTCATTTCTTATCAACCGGTTGATAATGGAGGAAAGTTAACCTTCAAAACGCGTCCTGGAAAAATATTTTGTAAGTGTTGTTCAGTGTTATTAATTAACTCACCTTTTAAATTAAATCAAAGATGCTATTCCACCTAACAAAAAATCTGGCATATACCAAATTGAATGCAGTGATTGTAATGAAATATACATAGGAAAAACCAAAAGAAATTTAGAAATTAGATCCAAGGAACACATTAGGAACACCAAGAGTAAACAATTAGAAAAATCAGCAGTTGCATTTCACTTTTGGACAAAAAATCATGACATAAAGATAGAACCGAAACTTCTCAAACACATAACCGGAAAACAAGAACTGTCCACATGGGAACAAATCTTCATTTTAAAAAATAGAAACTGAGTAATTTTGACATTCCTCAGAAAGATTTTTCAGCAAGTTCATTGAACCGTTACCAGAAGAAGCATCGCCATCCGCACCATGAAACACAATGGAAATCCAGTTATTGTCCGGTTGGTAATGGAGGAAAGTTAACCTTCGAAACGCATTCCAGAAAATTATGTTGTAAGTGTTATTGACTCACCTTTTAAATTAAATTAATTACAACACTGTTTTCAAACTTCTATGAAAGGAAGATAACATATTTTATATTTGGTAAAATTTTGTCTATCTCTTACAGTTTACCAGTTACAGAAAAGTCATTCATAATGAAGAGCATTTCACAAGCTATTTCCAGAAAATTCCAGATATACATTTTTATTTGCCAGGGAAACATTTTAATCACAATTATTATAGCCACTTTTGAAAAAATGAAAAATACCAAGCATTTTACACTGTAGTTTAGGATGGACAATTTTCTTGAAAATCTTCATGTCTCATCCTTGGAAGATTTTTTTTTTAAATTAACGTCCTCCAACATGTCATTATTGGACAATGAATGAAACAAGTGAAATGGTGCTCAAATGAGCCTGAGGACCATGGAGCTTTAAGTTACCCGACATTCGTCTTCTCAGGGTAAGGGAAAACCTCGGAAAAAAACCTTACCCGGATAACTTACCCTAAGCGAGATTTGAACTCACGACCTCTTGAACGTGAGGCAGACACACTAACCATCACGCTACTGATGCAGGCTTGGAAGATGTTGAATTGAAATACCAAGTTCCACATTTAACTGAGTTACCATTTTTTAGCACACACGCACGCACATATTTCTCAAAAAATTGCTTTTACTTTATTTTTGCTGTCTGGCATTAAAATTTTTGGTGGAGTGCAACATGTTCCTCAACTACTAGGTATATAGTACAGGAAGTAAAAGACTATAATGGTGGTTATGATAAAGTATCGTGTATAATATATTTATTTGTACCAAATAATTTATCAATGACATACTGTATTTCATCACAATACAACCATTATGTGAAGAATAAGTGGCTCATGTTTAGAACAGCTCACTTTCCACTTGCCAGCCAGATTATAAGTCTGAACTTACTTACTGCGCATGTGCCGACAGTAGTTTCATAATCGCCCACTAGATTTCACTGCATGACTAGCAGACGATTTTCACATCTGCCAACATTGCTTTTTACACTACACCAGTTTTTGTTGCCAACACATTAAACACAAATGCACTCACTTGCGTTGTTGCCGCCACAGACATACACCGCTATCGCCTAGCGCAACTCCATACTATTGTTGTGGATTCTGTACATTATTTTTTTGCTCATTATGTACATAATGTTGCTCTTATACTATTGTTGTGGATTCTGTACATTATTATTTTGCTCATTGTGTACATTAGTTTGCTCTTGCTCACACAGATATATCGCTAGTGCGAATTATTGTGTACATTATCCTTACTGCCTTGTTACTGGGTCCACGATACGCTGGCTCGTTCTTTATTACGAGGGCCGTTCAGAAAGTAACCTCCGATCGGTCACAGTGCGGGTAGTGGGGGGAGTAGCGACGCCATCTGTGCATTCACGCACTCAGCAGGTCAGTCGGCATCAAGCCGTGGTCGAGTGAACATCGTACCTGCGCTAGTTTAGTGTTTGTGGCCGTTTGAAATGTGTGCTGCAATAGAAAACCTCGCCAAATGTGAAGTGCGTGCTGTTATAAGGTTTTTTACAGCCAAAGGATATTCTGCAGCAGCTATTCATCGTGAGCTTTGTGCCATGTACAGACCAAGAGTTATGAGTGAAGGAGTGATCCGTGAATGGGTACGTTTATTTAAAAGTGGACAAGAAAACGTTCATGATGAAGAGAGGAGTGGTAGACCATCATTGGTGACGGACAAACTCGTTCAGACAGTTGATGCAAAAGTTCGTGAAAACCAACGTTTCACAATGTCGGAGTTGTCTACTGATTTTCCACAGATTTCTAAGACTCTCTTGTACGAGATAGTGACAGCAAGATTGGGTTACCGTAAGTTCTGTGCATGATGGGTGCCCAAAATTCTTACCGACCACCACAAAACTCAAAGAATAGCCTCTGCATTAGACTTTCTGTCACGTTATGAGGACGAAGGTGAACCATTGTTAAACAGAATCGTGACCGGGGACGAAACCTGGGTTAAGTACGTGAACCCTGAGACAAAAGAACAATCAAAGATGTGGGCACATTCAAATTCGCCTACCAAACCAATAAAAGCCCGGCAAGATTTTTCTGCCCGAAAATTGATGGCAACGGTGTTTTGGGATGCAAAAGGGGTGTTGTTGGTTGAATTCATGGAACGTGGGACGACCATTAATCAAGACGTGTACTGTGAAACACTAAAAATATTACGACGGGCTATACAGAACAAACGCCGTGGTATGCTGACTTCCGGTATCTTTTTTTGCACGATAACGCCCGTCCTCACTCTGCTCGCAGAACAACAGCCCTTTTTGAGTCCTTCAAATGGGACGTTGTCAACCATCCACCTTACAGCCCAGATCTGGCGCCAAGCGATTATCACCTCTTCATGCATATGAAGAAATGGCTTGGGTCCCAGCGGTTTGATGACGACGAAGAGCTCAAAGATGCGGCCACAGGCTGGCTCCAGGCACAAGCGGGTGATTTTTATGCAGAAGGAATTTCAAAGCTTGTGAACAGATACAATAAGTGCCTCAATCGTTATGGAGACTATGTAGAAAAATAGTGCAAAGATGTAGTTGTAAGATGTATATATTAAAATATTTTTATTTAACTTGGTGAATTTTTTGCAATCAACCGGAGGTTACTTTCTGAACGGCCCTCGTATTATATTATTTTATTATATTATTATTTTTATTATATTATTTTTTTAAATTTATTTATTTATTAGGAGGAAACAAAAAAACAAATCATGAAGTTTACATTGAATTTAAACATTTAAACATTAACTTTGCGTGCCTTGATGAATTTCTTGTGATATTGTTGATCACCCAAAGCTAGCTGAAGGTTCTCAGGAACCTTATGATGATGATTATTATTATTACATTTATATTATATATTATTATTTATATATAATACTATATATTATACTTATGTTTATTATATTTATATTATAATATATTAATATTATTATATTTTTATTATGTTTATTATTTATCGTTCTTTTTTTGTTTATTTATTTTATCTTTTACCTTTATCTTCTATTTTTATCTATCTTTATTTTATCTTTATCTTTTATCTTTTTTTGTTTATTTATTTTATTTTATATTATTATTATTTAATGCTATTATATTTATTATATTATATTTTTATTATGTTTATTATTTATTGTTCTGTTTTGTTTATCTATTTTATTTTATATTATTTTTAATGTTATTAGATTTATATTATATATATTATATTTATTATATTATTATATTTATATTATTATTTATCGTTCTTTTTTATTTATTTTATATTATATTATTTTATTGTATTTTTATTTAATATTATTATATTATATATATTATTTATATATATATTATATTTAGTAGTATTATATTATATTTATATTATTTTTATTAATTATCGTTCTTTTTTATTTATTTTTATTTATTGATTTTATTTATTTATTTACAACAGCCCCTCCTCGTAGAGGAATTGCATGCATGCCTCTTCATTTAAGCACAGAGGCGCCAAATCCAATATACTGATAAACCTAGCCATTGCGCTACTTGCTTCTAGGAAGGTCAACAGCATACTGCCGACTCCCGCAAAAACATTCAAACTTACTATTGGCAACAAACTCCTAGGGACATTCTGCTGTTGGCAGCGCTGCATTAACACAGCAACTTCGGCAACTTTCGTGACCATTCGTACACACTGCCAAGTGGGACTTTGCCGAAATTCCGACCAAGTGCTTGCGTAAGCTGTTCTAAACAATATCCGAATAAGTTATTTAATACTGGGCATATTAATTGCTAACGGAAGTAAGAGAGAGTCAAAGTGTATTGACGCATGGCCACATTACACTAATTGTAATGAAAAGAGTAAGCAGTAACACTTAAAGCATCTAAAGTAAAAACAAATTAGAAACTAAAAACTTCACTTATCTTAGTAATATTCCAAGTTGTTTGGTGCTAAGAAGTTTCGAGTTGACTCCAACTCATTCTCAAAGCTATACCAATGTTAATAGCTTCATTATTTCCTTATTTAACTTAAAACATAGCTTATGTACTACGACACATTACAAAAAAGATGTATTAAATAACATCACTGTAAACATCTTCCACATTTAAACACCTGGGAAACTTAGTTGTGTTTTTGCCAAGCAAGGTTTTCTGAAGTTTAATCAATCAATGAATCAATCAATCTCCTGTATCTCCTTAAGAGGAACAGGGCATTCACAAAGTGAATGAGAAATTTAATGGGTTATTACAAATATATTTTTATTGTTAAATCTCTTTGGAACTATGCAAAATGAAGTTCTAGTTTTAACAGTTGCATATCAATAAGCAAGGTCATGTAACATAAACCATAAGTAAATTCAAGTTACGTAAAGCTTAGTTTTTGGATTTAGTTTTAGCTAAACAATGAGAATGCAACTTCTTTAAATAGGTCAAAGAAGTTATGTGCAGAGATATATTTAATTGTGAATTTTAAAATTGAAACCGGCAAATCAATTTGTATTGGTAACACTGATCGGACGGCATAAATTATCAGAGATCTGTTGATTATTGGGTCACAAGCTAAACAGTTATAGCAAAATGACTATCAGTATAAACAGAAATATTCAACATACACTGGACGGTATAACTTGCTAGCAAGCAAGCAGTGCTGGCTGGGAGTTGGAGACGTCCCTGTAGAATGTCCCTGCGAATCTGCAAGTAGAAGTGGTAGCGTGTATATTCCTCCTGAAGTTTACTAGGATCTGTTACATAAAACTTTACTCGGAAATACAGCTGAGCACCTGAAACAAAAATAGTGCACAGTTTTGAAGAGTTTTCTATTTGAGAAAATAATACATCAAGTATATAAACCCGAAGGTATTAGCAGTGAAGTAAAAATAATCCACCAATATAACAAATAAACATAACACTCTAGTACAGTCGACTAAGGCCCCTCACCTTGATTATGTCAGCAAGGGCTGATGAAATAATACTTGGTGTTTCAACAACTTACACAACATATTTATAGTCGCCATCACGAATGCAGACAGTTGTAAAGAAGACAAATATTCAACATCACAGTCAGATGTTTTCTAGCCAATCAGACATAGTCTGTTTCAGAGCATATATGAGAGTACTTGCCTACAGTTTAACAGCGAAATTAAATAATTCCAAGCAATAAGTCCAATCCATTGTGTGATAGTAAGTTCAGTAAGAGTTCACAATGGCAGAAGCAAAAAGAATGTTGTGTTATTCACAGTCAAGCCAGAGAAATGGTGTATAACGTGTACAAATACTTCCTGAGAAAGATGGGGAACAGCTGCAACACAGCACTTCCCTATTGCTATCTGCGTGTTATACGTCATTTGCCACCATCGTTCCTGACGGCTAATATAAGTGAAGCCTGTGGTCTCTACTTTATTTGAAGGGCTGAGAATCACAGTGGGCCATCAAAATTGAACTGTCGCCATCTGTTGCTATGTTCTATGATTATAAATCATATATTTTCTAAGAGTAACTATGTTATTTAT
Organism: Tenodera sinensis; assembly: GCA_030765045.1. Taxonomy (NCBI): domain Eukaryota; kingdom Metazoa; phylum Arthropoda; class Insecta; order Mantodea; family Mantidae; genus Tenodera; species Tenodera sinensis. The sequence goes on along the minus strand of CM060966.1, from coordinate 22,147,124 downwards.
AACATGTTAATGCTTCATTATGCTATAAACTACTCAATTCATTGCAAAATTAACTAACTTTAGTTTTTGAGAGGTAGAACTGGAACTTAAAAATTCAATACTACAGTTAGGATTTGAGCCACAGACCCTACGCTTACTAGGCAGATGCTCTAATTAAAAACACCAACAGTAATTTTGTTGGCATAAATAAATAATAACTTCAGTCTTATTTTTCTCCACTTTTTAAAAATGCCAGATGGCTCACTATGCTTCTCAGTCCTTCATTTGTTACATTGGTGGATACACTAAGTTTTTATATTTAAATATAGAGTTATGCTCACCTCGTATTTGCTTCTTCACAGGTTTAGTTGGATCCAGCCAACGCTAAAAAGAGAAGAGGAAAGTTCAGTTTGATAGTACAAACATGCAAATAAATAAGTATACTTCATATATACTTCTAGGCAAGTTATTATCCATAATTTGAGAAATAAGCAATATTGTATTCTTTCTCATTCCATAGAGCTAACACAATGAAAAATGGCCACTGCATTTCTGTTAATGAAAAAATTACAATGCCAGAGCTACAGACTTCCCCAGAAATGTGTTGTGATTCCTGATGCAGTTAGACGAGATAGCATTTCATAAACAAACATAAGTTCATCCAAAGGGAAAAAAAAAATCATTTTCTTATTTAACGACGCTGTCAATTGGCTGGATCACATCAGCGTCGTCCCGCAGGAGTTCTTTTACATGCCAGTAAATCTACTGACATGGAGCTATCGTTTTTAAGCACACTTAAAAACCATCGGCCTGGGCTGGGCATCCAAAGGAGATTAGCTGTCTTCACTATAGTTGAAGAGAACAAAAATGAACATCTCAAAATAACAATGGAAATGAGGTTGCCACTTGTTCTTGTATATCCTTTGGCAGGAAGTATAGTATGATTTTTTCAACCTGAACCTGCTTATACCCTGAGAGAATTAACCTGGCACTTGACAGCCATGTCGATCATGTAAGGGGCGGGTAAAGGGGGCTCACCTTAACACATCTAATCATGTTACAAATACATCATGTGGCTATCACGTGACCAAAGGTGTGAACTCACCCATGTTGCAATATGTGCTTGTATTCCTGGCTTCTGCCTTAAGTGTGTTTTGCCACTCGCAACAATATATTGTTTGTTGTTTAATAAGTGCAGAGTGAAAGAAGGTGACTCATGGATGAGTTACATACAACAGTGTATCTCGAAGGATTATAGTTTTATATTTCATATACTTTATATAGTTTACCACTGCATATTTCAGTGTTTTGTTGCATTCGTAACAGATTTATTGGTCTCAGTTAAACTGCGTTTTCTTTAAAAATGGCTTATAGCCCTCGTAAAGTCAAAAAGCATGTATTTGGTACAGGAATAACCCTAAGAAGTCAGGCCCAGGAGAGGGTATGTGCAGTAAGAGAATTCTTTGGAAAAGAAAAGGAAAATGATGGACCTCTTATTCCTGTGCAAAAGATAGAGAGAACTGCAGCAGCTTTAAAAATATCCAATTTTTCTACAGCAGTTGCATAAGCACCATTATCACTCACCATGACATCTGAGTTAGCTGGTGTGGGTGGCATGCCATTATCAGAAAACTGGAGCCCGAAGTAATCCTTCTCTATCAGCTCCAAATGTTGGTACACCATCTCCAGTAAGACGTGACCTTTTGCACGTTTCTATATAAAATAAAAACATTATTATGGAAACAGCTAATAAATATTTTTCAACTTATTTTGTACAACCACTTTCTCTGATAAATCCAAAAAAGCAGCTTTGGAAAACTGAAATCTATCAAATATAAAAGAGCATATGAAATTCCAGAAACATTAAGGTTATAAAACAACGGTACACAAACATAATCTGAAAAGAAGAGAAAAATGAAACATACAGTCTAATCTTGATCTATTGTCCACAGAGCTATCATTTCCCTGCAAGGTTTCCCAAGGTTCGATTCCCGGCACCAGCGTGGGGATTTTCTTCCACTGGGAGACCTGGCATGGGGTGCACTCAGCCTCGTTAGGTCCCTAAAAGGCCAATCAAGAAGCTACTTGATTGAAAAGTTGGGTCCTAATTGCATAGACTGCAGAACCGGCAGGGAGGAACTGGGGTGCTGAGCACCAGAACCACACAACACTCTTGATGCCTGTGGTAGTTAGAGGTGGGGGGCACAGCAGCTAGGCAGTAAGGGCTGTTGTGCCTTGGGTAATTATTATTACTACAGTGATATGTCTTGTTTCGTTATCCTTGTACTATTTTTATGCTGTATTTTCTCAAGTTCTGTTAAGTGTGAATTCTATATAAATCTGGTGGTATTTCAGCCCCATGGGAAATACAAGAATTGATTACATATTTAAAAATACATTTTCTTGTATATTCCAGTGGCAAACAATAAATCTTCCCCTGAAACCGTTAATATAACACTTGTGTGGGAATGGATATGTCAAAATGCACTGTGAAAAGTCAAGTAAGTCACTCATCCCTTCAGATAACCCTCAGATAACGGATGAAGATTTATAGGAATTAAATCAACCTGATGTATATCTTTACAGTATTAGCCAACGAATATTTTTTTGCAAAATGCGTAGAATTTTGGCAAATAAGGGATTTGGGAAATTGATTGTGATCTTTAATTTAGTTTTTCACATGAGATTTTTTAACATAACCGCTTTTGCACACCCAGTCGAGAATTCATATTGGTTAAATAAAAAGAAAATAGAAAAGAATTTCTAAAGAATATCTTAGGAATCTAAAGTACAAACAAGTGGAAAAATCAACAGTACCAATGCATTTTGGCTAAAAAAAAAAAATTTATCCTGAACCTATACTGTTAAAAGTCATCTCTAGGTGCCAAACAACAGCCCGGGAGAATATATGCATTCTGAAAAATAAAGACAGAGTCTCCAACTTTAAGTCACCTCAAAGTAACAACCTTAGCAAGAAATTCCTGGAAAAGATACCAGAGGACAACAGCACTGCAATCTCCAACATGACAACACCACGTTCCAGACATCGGCATCAGGTTGAGAATGAGAGCAACTGAGCTCTCAAAACATGTCCCATTTTTAATAAATAGTGATGTATAATTGCTCCACTCTTAGATCCGCACTTGGTGTAAATACAAGCCATCAACAAGTAACCCGTGATAAGCCAAAACCAAAGCACACCATAAAATGTAGTACCCTAAATATCGGCGATTATCTATGAGTTTTCAAGATGTGTGATAACCCTCATAAAGACTACTTGAATGTAACGCGATGGCAGCAATATTCCTAAAACTCCTGCGTAAATATCCAGGCCATGGTTCGCTGTTCTCGTGACTTTCACGTCTAGGAAGGCTAAAGTGTTGTTTTCCTCTTTCTCCATGGTGAATTGAATGTTGTCATTTAGGCTGTAAATACAGCCTGGAATACAGTATTTACAGGAAACCTACACACACAGATCAATATTTACATAAAACCTCCAACCATCACCCTAGGCAGAAACAAGGTATAATAAAAACACTTACAGAACGAGCATCCCGGCTCTGCAATAAGAAATACTTAAAAGAAGAACTCAAACATCTAAACTCTGTATCCCAGTCCAATGGATACACACAAAAAGAAATCTGGCGCGCAATTCATCCCAGGCGACCAACAACAGAAAAGGAAGAACGCGAAAAAGTAGCAACAGCCTTTCTCCCCTACATCAGGAACGTCTCCGACCGGATAGGCAAGCTTCTGCGATCACATGGAGTTGATACTGTCTACAGACCGACTAACAAGATCAAAGACCTCTTGAGACCTGCCAAAGACAAACGCCACCCACACACATCTGCAGGTGTATATAAAGTTCCCTGCAGTTGCGGCAAAGTATATATAGGCACTACTATGCGCAGTGTAGCCACCAGAATAAAAGAACATGAGCGTCACACCAGATTGGGACATACGGATAAATCGTCTGTGGCAGAGCACGCCTTGTTATTCGGCCATGATGTCAACCTTAAAGAAGCCCGAGTCCTGTCTTCTACAGTTAACTACTATGCCCGACTACAAAGGGAGGCCATAGAAATCTACAAACACAAAGACAACTTCAATCGCAAAGAAGAAATACTACGTGTACATAAAGCATGGATACCGGTTTTAGATAGACTTTCAGATACACACAACAGTTGTAATAAAACCCCATCTACAACCGGCCAATCACTACCGTAGACGACGCAACAATGCCCCGCCCACCCCCACCCATATAAATAAACGTAACGGACATTAACGGTCATTTCTTCCACTACTTCTCTGCTTCCACATTCTAACTCTGACCAGTGCAGATGGAGGATCGTGTTACCCTGATGATGCCAAGCGCAGTACTTGGCGAAACGTTGGTATCTACCATGCCTTCTAGACCACGGCCTACAAGGTCGGAAGAACTAAACATTTGGAATAAACTTAAAATACTGTTATATAGAAACAAGGCAATTTTCTCACAAGTTACCTCAATCTGGAAGCAGTGCTGAGTATCATCCAGGAAGACTACAGTGGCAGTGAGAGTTTTCAGTCGCCTATCTCGTGCAAGCTCTGAAGCTCGAACATTGTATGTTCCACTTGACCCACTGAAAGCCCTACGGGACACACTTTCAATCATTCTGCTTCAGCCAACTTCCCAAGGATGAAGCTCAACCTTAAACATCAAATGGAACATCTTTATGTACTGCAGGTAATAAAATGAAAAATCAAAACTTGTAAGTTCAACAGGTTAATAAAAAAATCTGATGTGTTGCAATCACATGACTTTCTCTACTCTTGTACTAACTATTCTTACAAACTCTTATTCTTCTATCTACTTCATGTTAGCCAAGATAAACATTTGCAGAAATTATCTTATTGCATATTTGCTTGTAGGTGCAAGAGGAATATGGAATAAAGTAGGCTTTGTGCAATAGTCACATCTTTTAAAGCTGGTTGCTACATGAAGGCCTTGAAATTTCATTCCCTTTGCACGGCCAAGACATAAAAAATTACTAATGACCTTCTATTTCAGTACTGGAAAACATACAAATAACAGGGAATATCTCCGAAATGGTTCACTCCACAAATAATGCATTTCGACATAACTTGTGTGTTATGAGACCTACATTTTTTTGTGCAGTAAGCCTCATCTATCTATTACAGTTTACCAGTCATGCAAGTCATCAAGAGTAAACAGGATTACAGAGGCTATAGCCAGAAAATTTAAAATATACATTTCAGTTGCCATAAAAATATCTTAAACATATGGCATTTTAATTAAAATCATTAGAGCTATTTTTGACATCTACATTTTTAAAAATGTTCTACATAAGGGGTAGTTTAGGGTGGAGGAATTTTCTTCAAATCTTTGTGTCACATCCTTGAAAGATATTAAACTTAAATACTAACTTTGATTTTTGACTGGCTTTTCGTTTTGAGTTATGCTATTCACAGATACACAGACTCTCTCACAGACACATACACAAACAGACCTTTTCCTAAAAATGATTTTCTTGGATTCAGAGGGCCTCAAAACATATATTTCCGGTGAAATTTCAACATCGAAATTTTGAGTCTAATACAATACTTCCCATACTTGCTATACGTAGTAGAGAAAGTAGAAAGGATGTGCCTGACAAAATATGATTTAAAATATTGATATACTTTTCCCCTATATCCCTTCTTTTCAGTATGCTGTTTACAACCAAAAGTGCTTTAGAGAACCTCTTTTTTGCCGTTCGGATTAGATTATATACTTTATCTGTTATATAATTAGAGGGTCAAAGAAAATTAAGAATGTACATTTTATTAGCCATGCAAATATCTTAAATGTGTGGTATTTTGATCAAAAGTGTCACTTTTTAAATATGAAAAGTCACTCAAAATTTTCTGGATAACAGGTATTTTGAAGTGGGAGTATTTTCTTGAAAATCTTTGCCTCACATGTTTAAACCACGTCTGACTCAAAAACAAAATTTGACATTTAACAACATTTTTGAGTATGCTGTTCACTTGCCCTCTCTCCTAAAAACTTCTTTTAATCAATATTAAATTTTTATTTCCAGTAATATTCTGAAATTTGACATGCAAGTGTAAAGGTTAACACACACTGGCCCATCACGAATGGAAAGGAAATTTGCAGCCATCCATCTTTCGCGGAAGCCGAAATGCTCACTGTTCAGAATATTCTGACCAGAAAATTTAGTTGGGCAACAAATATGGATGGATACACCAGTAAAAGCTGCAGCTCCTTGGATGGGGGACATTGTAATATTAGGTATTTTAGCAAGCGAAGAAGAGAGAAAGAAAAAGGGGAAGAAAGAGTGGGCTCACAGCATAAACCAGAAAAAAGATCAGTATGGTGAAACCCTTTCCAGATGTGGGAGAAAACCCTAGGAACATTTTTCATGGCATAACTGGTTGTAACAGTTGTGTCTGCAGCATTGCACAATTTTTTTATAATTTTGCACAGTCAATATTAATAATTCACCATCCACAGTCGCAAGTGCTTGGCTTCTGTTTATGTGCGTGTGATAACAATAAACAGCATGTTGAGGGTGCCGAATGCATATGCAATATAACAAGCATTTACAAAGGCCACCGAACACCAGCAGAAACTTCTGAGAGAGTTGTGTGACAGAAATTCCTCTTGGGAGCAGCAGAAGTGAAATCCTTCCATTTGGATCAGTGTGTGTTTGACTATTAAATAATACGAATCCAACCATCGCAGAAATGTTTTGCATCACTCCATTCCGGTCGTAATGGACCAATGTGCGTCCATACTTCCTCTAACCACTATACACAAGTAGTAGAGAAAGTTTAAGGAATGTTATCATGGGTTAGTTAGGTGTCCTTGAATATGCAAAATGAATACTTACTGTCATGATAAAAACTGCTTCTTTTTTCTACTCTGGTACTCCTCAATGTTTAAAAAGGCACTCTGGAAGAAAACAGAGTTTACATATGAGATAAAATAACTGTATGCTTGAATATTATGAGCTAGCAGTCCAGTAAGGTAAAAGGTATTTTTCTTACTCCTCCAGGCCATTGTGATTCAATTAGATCAGTTAACATATATCTACTGTGATGTCTTTGTGCAACTTTAGGAAATGAACTTTAAGTACTATGATTCTAATAAAACAAAAGTTTCATAAAGACACAAACAAAGCTATGGTTCCACTTAAACAAGAGACTTGTGAGGTTCTGACGTTTTTGGAGGGTATATGTCCATGGCAACGTCCCCTCCACTGTTGCATTAGCCCTCACCTACAAGCTGTATTTTGAGGGGTAAAGCATTGCCATGTTACACTGCACTGCAACATGTGGTTTAGTGCTGCTTAACAGTGTCTATGTGTATTCCCCTTATTTTTATATTTACTGTTTGTTGATTTTTTGCATGCTTAGTTTATAATTCTAGCACTAACCGTATCAGGCTAATGCTAAATTTATGCCAGATGTTTGTCATTTGATGCACTGCTAAACAGCTGACATATGCTCTTATACAATATGACAACACAGCTCTCCTACTTCTCCACTTCAAGTGAACTGTCAGGAGTGTTAGGTTGTTTAAATGGAACTGTAGTTCGTTTTTGCATTGGCAACTTGTCTACCTGTAACCTCTATTGGAATTGCTTATTCATATATAATTTCAGTCAACTTATCAAACGGAAAATAAGTTATGAAGAAGGGGAGACTTAACATAACCTTTTATTGTGACAATAGTCAACTGTTTTGCCAAAATCAAGACTTTGCAAGTTCCTTGTTAACAACCAAAATGTATTCTTTCAGCAGTACCAATGTCACAAATTACTCTTACTTTTTTTTGGTCTAATATAGCACATAATTTATATGTGCTGCACAATTTAGAATATAAGAGCTGCTTGCATCAGGTCAAAAAACACTAAGAGATTGAAGATACTGAATAAATATGAGTTATATCCAATAGTGTACCTATTAAAACAAAAGAGAGAGAGAGGGAGAGAGAAAGACTGAGCCAAGCTGCAGTAAAGGCTGATTCATAACCACCCAATAACAATAACCATAACAAAAATGAGAACGGAAGGCAAGGCAGCACTCAACATTTTGATTCACAACAGCCCGTTAACAAGAATAGAAACGTCTAATATCAATCAGCATATCAACAGCAAAGTGGAGGTCAATATTGTCCATTTGGAATTCATTTGTTTCTAAGTGACCAATGATAGTGACAATGACCGATGACAGTTTCATGGCATAGCCACCTTGAATAATTCCTACAGCGAAAAGTGTAATATGCACAATATGAATCTAACATGTGCAATTCTTCTGTGCATGTGCAGTATTAACAAAATGGAGTATTTGCCTGACATTTAGCGATGAATTTCATATATAAGTGTATTAAAAAGCATGGGCAGATGGAATTATAGGCATTTTAAGGGTTCACATTCCCTCAAATTCTGTGATTTTCCTTAAATCCTTTTCCTTCAGCATTTCATTCATCAGCTATTTATCAAACTGCTACTTTAATTTTCTATGAAATATGTGATGTCAACTGGGTAAGTATTAAAAGATCCATGTGCAGAGGCCCATTTAGGAGGAGGTGGGAATAGACCAGAGAGTGGACCTGGGCCTGGATCGATGTATAAAATAAAATATCAGAGTAGTGGACAACATTTTACCATGATATATCATTTTGTAATTTTCTTCTCTCCTCGTATGTTACTACTTTCCCATTATTGCACCAATTGAAGACTCCCCCTAAGACTTGGTAGCACCATGACATTCTGGGTGTGCACGAATTTACTTGGGTGTCCCTGAAAATCTAGATCAAAGATAAACATTGCATGTTGTAGTACACAATACTTGGAACAATAATAAGATAATTGTTCTCCCACACTTGCCATGTTTAAGCTAGAATCAGACTGAAAAATTCAATGCCACAAGCAGTATTTGAATCACATCAGGGACCTATGGAACGAGCAGGGTAAAGACCTGGAAGCTGGTGGTCAGTTAAGCACCAGGTATGATAGTGAGGAAGAGGATGATATGAAATGCAGACAAAATCATAATTGGAAAGGTGATAATGGAGCAAGTGGTGGGGGAAACTGGAGAAACCAGCCTGGATGTCACTTTGTCCACCACAAATACCACATGTGGGACCCTGGAATCAAACCCAGGCCACCTAGGTGGTAGGCAAACACTCTAACTGCTCAGCCACGGCACCGCCAATCAAGTGTGTGCTTAATAAAGTAAATTAACATTCCATTTCATAGTTCCTGCCATTTATATACCATTACTACATTAAATATTTACAACTGTATTTAAACGTGATTCACACATCAAACTTTTTGTACCCTTTTCCTTCTAATTATCTTTGCAGTATTTGGAGTAATTGTCTTTGTTTTTTTTGTTTTTTTATAACATCCTGCAACGTAGTGTCATATTGGATGGTAAATTAATGAAATCGTCCATAGAGCTTTAAGTTACCTGACATTCATCTTCTCAGGATAAGGGGAAACCTCGGAAAAAACCTTATCCAGATAACTCACCCTAAGCGAGATTTGAACATGAGACAGACATGCTGCTACCACGCTACAGAGGTGGGCATTGTCTTTGTTGTACAGCCCCTCGCTACTCGCATGGCTTTTGAAGGTTAATCATGTGTTTTGTGACATCATAAGTAACAAACTCAGTTCTGAAGCTTCAACATTAGTCATCTCTACCCAATGAATATCACAGGGCCCTGCCATCCTCTTCATATATACAGAGTGGAATATACTGCTTCGGTCATACATTAACCAGGGATTCTACATGATGAGTGTAACAAAAATATGTCCAATACAATCACTGTGAATAAAGAGCCATTTTGCCAGAAAAAAATAATTTGTGTAAAATATTTGAAGCCATCTAGTTTCTTGATGAATGAATATAAATGGTTTATTATTTTACTGTCATGCAAACATTGTGCGAACAATTGTAATGTCTAATTATTATTTATTTATGCCAATAAACTTACTGCTGGTGTTTTTAAATACATGAGCCATGTGTGGGCAATGTTTAAGAAGCGGAATCAGGACTGAAAAATTAAATGCCATAACCAGGATTTAAACCACAGATCTCCCCCTTATCAAGCAGCTGCTCTAACCACTAAGCTACCATGGCCAACTTGCCAGTATGACATTAAATTCCCCAACCCATTCGTACTTGAATTTGAATTTTTCAGTCCTGATTCCACCTCTTAAACATTGCCCATGCACTGCTTGTGTTTAAAAACACCAACAGTAAGTTTGTTGGCATAAATAATAATTACCATCTGGAGGTTATTTAATCCTGGTACATAAAGCACTTGCAATAGTAAGTCACCATTGGGGTAATTGTTTCTGATGTGAGACTGCCTTTGTAGTTTACCGGGAGAAACACAGACTGGTTTAAGAAATCAATGTCATTCTGGCAGGTTGTTACAGGAACTTAATGGTTAGAGCATCCACCTAGTAAGCGGAGGGTCTTTGGTTCAAATCCCAGCTGTGGCATTGAATTTTTAAGTTCCAGTTCTACTCCTCAAGCATTGCCCATACCCGGCTTGTGTGTTTAAAAACACCAACAGTAAGTTTGTTGGCATAAATAAACAATAATCACCCTAGGGATACTGGCAAGTTGGCCTTAGCAGCTTAGTGGTTAGATCAGCCGCTCGATAAGCAGAAGACCCATTGTTCAAATCCCATCTACAGCATTGAATTTTTTAGTCCTGATTCTGCCTCTTAAATTGTAATGCCCTTTTATCTTAATTCGAACAACTTTAGTCACAATTTAATGTTAATGTGACATTGCCAATTCTCTCTTATGAATTAAGCTTTGCATAACATTTTAACATTAAATTGTGGCTACTCATTCATATTAAGATAGAAATGCATTACAGCATTGTTTACAGAATGTTTGCATGGCAATTAGTGAAATGATAAACCACTTATATGCATTCGTCAAGAAGCTAGATGGCTCCAAATGTTTGACACTAAATTTTTTTTTCCAGTGAAATGGTTCTTTATTAACAATGATTGTATGGATATATTTGTTACACTCATCATGTAGAATCCCTGGTTAACATATGGCCGAAGCAGCACCTTTCACTCTGTATAAGCTAATCTAGGCATCATAGTCTAACCCCAGGCTATCCAACACCACAGGACCCTATCATCCTGTTTGTATACGCACACTAACCTAGGCACTGTAGCCTAACCTCAGGCCAAATTTCTACACCACAGAACCCTATTACCTTGTTTGTGTGTGTGTATGTATACACACACACACTAACCTAGACATCGTACCCAACCGCAGTCTAAATTTCTATACCACAGGACCCTGTCATCCTGTTCACATACACACACTAACCTATAATCCGTCCACCAGCTCATGGTATCTGGCAGGTATGCAACGAGTTTATACATCAGTAAATAATTATAGATACAACTGATATCTAAAGCTGGACTCATGTTTCTGATTGCGCTTCAGTATATGCAACAGAGGCATGAGTGCAGCTTCAGAAATCACTGTATACCTAGAATTATTTACAGACATACAAACTTGTTGCATTCCTGCCAAGGGCCAGGAGCTGGGAGACAGACCGTAGGCAATGTAGCATAACCTCTGGCTAACACAGGATGTGTCATCCTGTCATATACATACACTAACCTATACCTTCTGCGGACTAACTTGGCTCGAGGATCATAAAAGTGTGAAGTCGCTTCCACTAGCAAGTTAGGGGTGGGGTAGAAAACATATTTTGCTGTCACAAATGCCGGAAGTCTGCCTCTCAGTTTGTCTTGTGTTATTTTCAGTGTCGGACTACTTCAGTGTGAGCGCATATGATGGTTCTATTGCTACTTGTTCACAATCCACCACTGATTGGATGGAAGGGATCGAACCTGTCCCACCTTCCCCATAACACCAATGCCAGAGGGGTGAGTACTTGCTTTCGTTTTAAACATCTCTTTCTTTAGGCTTGAGACAAGATAAACCGCACAGGGTATAGCCATCAAAGCTTAATATCTCGCTAAATTTTTAAACCACAGGAGGTTGTAATACTGTACATATACACCCACCAGCCTAGCTGTTGTAGCCTAACCTAACCCTGGGCTATACTTTGCAGCTTTGAGTCCTAAATCAGTCACAATTTACATGGATTATAGGGGTTTAGCTTCACAGAACCTAGGGCTATGTCATGTCGTCACTCTACAATGCTGTAACTGCTTCACTCCTCTTGCTTATAAAAACATCTTATGGCTATGCTTTGCGGCTTTGTTCCTTCAATCTCTTGGCTACACTTTTGCGGCTTAGGGCCCTCAATCCCTCAGCTATGCTTTCAGCGTAGGGCTCTCACAACTGGGCTATGCTTTACAGCTTGTCTCTAAATCAGACCTAATTCATGCAAGGATGGTAGTTCGTTAGTCATGTGTTGGCAGCTCTACTGTTCTGAAACATATGTACAACAAGAAGGATCCAGTGCACAGAGTACTGCTGATAAGCAAGCCACAGCCCAAAATAGTAACAAGAAGCATGGAGCTGCACCTCATATTCTCGCAGAGGTTCAACATGAACACAAGTAGGTAAAAACATATTGGAAAACCAACACAAAAACCATAAAACATTCCAAAATGTGAACTGAAGGTACCATTTCTTGTGTATAATCAAATATTTGTATTCAATTGTCCATTGAATAACAGTGAGGTTAGAACCACACCAGGCTGTCATGCAAGCATTCTTATAACAAATGTAACCAAAATCTCCAGTAAAAATGTAGCTCCAATGAAATATTGTTGAATTCTTTTACTACAGCAAATATACTAAACTACCTTTTACTACCTTTTACTGCATTTTAATGCCATTTAATCCACTTCTCATGTGGTTTGTAATTTATAAAGCATAACTTCTCAAAGAACTGGCTACATGTTAAAATTGTGAGCAAGAGGACATTCGTTGGTAGTAATTAAATTTACTGGTGACAAACATTTCAGCGCCCAAGAGTGGTAAAGTGAAGTGTAGTTGGAATAAATGTGAAAAAAGTGGCACAGATAAATGCTAAATGAAGAAGCAGAAATGACTGACAGAACGCTGAGATGCAACATTGGATTTCAAAGACACAACTCTCGGCAAGTTCAATATGCATTGACGTACAATCATCTTTTGTTTTCCTGTGTATTCTTATGGTATGATCACTATGATGCATGCATGATGCAATATTACACTTAATGTGTATAACTAGACCTTCACCCCAAAGATATCCTAAAATGTCATGCAGTATTATTTAGAACGATCTGAAACAAACCATCATCTGGTGTTAAAATATATAATTACCATGTTCAATCTCCCAGAGGCACATTCTTAGGGCCCGATTAGCCAAAAAAAATGCTGACATAAAGCATTTCATTTATATTTTAATTACATTTACTATTTAATTTCTGGAAAACTGAAGCTGTTCAGTTCAGGTTCAAAATTGCACATTACCAGAAAATTGAGCAAATACCTACTTAAATATACACACCTGAAGCTATTAACAATGAAGTAAATTGATCCACAAATAACACAAAGGAAAATATTGAGTGTAACTCAATTTATTATATTGAAGTGTGAGTGTCTAATTACTTTGTATTATTTGTGAATACCTACTTACTAAACCTTTAAAAAAAGATTAAAAGTAAATACTATGTTACCGTTAATTTCTATGGCAGTTCAGTTCTATAATAAAGGTGGGACTGTCAAATTTTAACAGTGAAGAACTAAATTTTTCGTTTATTTATTATAAAACTGGAAGGTTTTGCGGCACGTTTGCTAGTTCGCCGAGACGATGTGAACTTGACTTTAACTATTCACTATCCATTTCTCAGTTTTAAAATATTTAAGCATTACCGTTTTTGCAGCACATATTTCAAAATATATAACACACTAACTATGAATTAAGGCTCTAAATCATAAGATACTAACCTCAATTAAATGCAGTCAGTATTAGTTCTTTGAAACACTTTCAATCAAGCGCAATTTATGGATATTGGCTGATATCCTCGGAAATATCAACTGCATTTTAAAGCACGTTCGAAATATTTTATTAATTTCGTTTCATTTTATATGCACGGGTTTCTCAAGGCCCATTTTTAGTCGCCGAAGACAAATAATTGGCGTTCATCTTCTTGAAGGCATTTAAGTACACATTTTCACTTCAGTCTCACCCCTACTCTGAACTTCAATATAAATTCGTGATGTAAGAATATTATTTAAATTTGGACATCGGTGACGAATAAGGCATTTCAGCACGTTATGTGTATTATTTCACAATCAATTGCTTACTTCGATTTTATCACAGCTGAGCCATTGTTATTTACGTGAACTTGCAGGGACATTTCCTGAGTTTTAACCTGTGCATTTACCTTAAAGGTGGAATAATTACGTAAATAAACCAAACAGGACGATTATTTATCGCAGTAAAACCAACAATAAACAACTTCCAAACGAAAATAAACTATAGACCCACTTCCACCTCCAACCCTGCCTTACGCTAAATCAAAACCACTCGTCGTCTGTCTAGCCAACATTCTGGTACGAATCGACGCTAGCTGGCACTTCAAAAAGACGCTAGAGGATATTTAAATTTGAGTAATAGCCTCCAAGACATTATCAATATTTCTTTATCTCTTAGGGGGTTGTGTAATTTTAATAAAATTTACTATATATGTTCAACACTGCATTAGAAGTATGACTATTCATCCGATTTAGTGACCATGTTCATTCTCATTCTGCTGCTTATTGCCGCTATTGAATATTGATTTAATAGGTCTACATTATTTTAAAATATTAACTCAACCTCCTCCATCAGAATAAAATGCTCATTTAGTACCTTACACGTTTTGAGATCCCCTGAATTAAAAAGGGGCATTTTTAGAAAACTATGCTGCGACATGTGTCTGTGTAGAGCATAATTCAAAACCAAAACCCTGCATAAATACTAAACTTGGTATTGAAGTTCATTATCGTCCAAATTGAGGAAAATCCTTCCTTCCCATACAATAATTTAGACAAGGAAAGCCATTTTTTTTTTTTTTTTTTTCAAAACTGGTTGGCTCTGTTAATGTTAAAATGCCAGATATAACTTAACCATAGTTAGTAGTGTACTAACCACCCGTGGCCGATGCGAAGACATGAGAGCCAAGAGCACCAAGAGAAAACGCAGGTCGCCGGGGGCGCAGGGGGGTAAATCGCCACGATACCTATCCGTTTATTACGGATTTACCCGTGCGATATTAAAGGTGTGTCTTTTGGTCACAAGATTTTGTATTTGTAAGATGATGTCGGTAGTTGGGTTCTCTTGTTTTCTACTGACTGGGGGGTGGGAATGCCACCGGGATGTCTATTCCTCCAATGCTGCACACTTGGCTGGCCGCTTACGGGACCGGCACGTGGGGCAGTGTCCGTTAGCGAGAAACCGAAAGGAGTGAGGTGTGGGAGGTGAGAGCATCTCCAAATGTCGTAGTCGGGGATGAACATAGCCATATGGGGAGCAGAATTGAAGGACGAAGCAGCGGAAGTTATCAGCCCATGGCATCCTTGGGCAAGCGATAGTTTTTGCATCTTCTGGGAAGGTGGTGATCATATTGCCCCAGTGTGTTGACCAGCTGGTTGGGATGTGGTGCAAGTTTGGCGAATAGTGTGCGAACTGACCAGTCAACGTCCACAAAATATGGAATGCCGGAATAGAGGTGAAGCATGTCGGACGGGAATCTACGGTCGATATCGTAGAACATCCTAAGCGTCCTGTTCTGCACGGTCTGCAATCTGTGGATGGTGGTTTGAGCTACCGATCCCCAAATCTCGCACCCATACTGTATTAAGGGTGAGACAATCGCACTATACAAGTGTAGTTTAAGGTATGTGGCACTTTGGAGCGTAGAACGGGATATAATTGTCCAAGGGTGGCTTGGCCCAGGCCGACCCTTGCCCTGACATATGGCGTGAAGGTGAGTACACGGTCGAGTAGTACTCCGAGGTATTTAGCGGAGTTGAGCCAAGGGATTCTTCTCCGTCCCAACCTCAGATCGCTATCGGGGCTCCAGCTTCTGACCTTGCCTAGCAGAAAGCCGAGGTTTTTGTGGACTGATGGTCATTTTCTACCTGTCACTCCACCTGCCGATGGCGTTAAGGTGCCTCTGTAATGGAGGGAAGCAGTAGCGAATGTTTTTGTTTCGGGCCAGTATGAGGACATCATCGGCATATTGGCACGTAACAGTAATGGGTTCGACAGGGAGGTCAGATATGTAGTTGGTGCAGAGCAATGGTGGCAGTACACTGCACTCGGAAAGTGCGATCCCGGAGGAAGCTACCAGTTATCAGGGTGAGGTAGAGAGGGGGGAGATCTGCCTCTCTGAGTTTGTGCAGGTGTCCCATCACGTTGGAACCACATTAACTAGTGTATTCCTAAAGGAATAAGTTCTGGCAAAATATGTTGTAAAAACTGTAGGTATGTGACCAGCCAAACATATAAGTGTAAATAGGATCCTTTGAGTGTCCCATTCACAATGCCAGCCCAAATATTCACTGCAGATTCATATTCATAATTTGTAACTCTAAATAGCTCTATGATTTTCCTGTACCTAAATGTGGCTATGTGTGTTAAATATGCCCTCTTGTGTAAGAACCTTCTTGTCTGTCCACAGTATGGTTATAGGAAATCTTAGTTGATAAACACATTTATGAAGAGACCACAGACAAACTGTAGTCAAGGTGGAAAGTCATCTGGCCCCAGTGCTTGAACTCAGGTGAGATGAAACAGATTTAATTGCTCTTCATGAAGAATTCTAGTAACTGAAGACTGACTTGTATGCATGGCATGGCCTATTGCTCTTGTGCTTGTGGACAGAGAATTATGGACCCGATCAATAACCTCCTCTTCTAGAGCCACTGTTCTTACACTTTTTTTGTCCCCTGAGCAATGTACTTGTTTTTGGAAAATTGCTGTTTCTCACAGTTGTCGATGTACAGCAATAAAGGTGCTGTGATAGGTAAATGTCTTCTTGGGTGAAGCACAGCATAAAGCATTTGTACCCTTTGTACATTTCCCCATACAGCACCATAAATGTAATGCATATCTGCCAGTTCTGCGTAAGGGATGTGGAACATTTTTAAACTAGTCTGTAAATCTAAAAGCCCTTCCCGTAAATGGAACACTTTAGTATATTTAATGGTAACTTGTAAACATATTATTCTGTAAATC
This sequence comes from Tenodera sinensis, assembly GCA_030765045.1. Lineage (NCBI taxonomy): Eukaryota > Metazoa > Arthropoda > Insecta > Mantodea > Mantidae > Tenodera > Tenodera sinensis. Next base: position 22,129,897 of record CM060966.1, on the reverse strand, counting down.
TTTATTTCATAAGAATATTTGACATTTTATTTGTAATATTGTAAAATTAGTTCTGTAAATCTTATAGAAGTTGTTCTTTTGACGAAGTCCATATCATGTAACATGATCTAAGTGGTGAATAAACATTATTATTATTATTGTTCTTCTTGTTGTTATTGTTATTATAATTACTACTATTCCTATTATTATTATTATTATTATTATTATTATTATTATTATTATTATTATTATTATTATTATTATTATTATTATTATTATTATTATTATTATTATTATTATTATTATGCTGATGGTTGAGATTGATAATCACAATCACAAAGTGCCGTATAATATGTGGCAGACTTTCTCACCATATAAATGACAAAATGTAGGGGTTAGGTTAATGGTGATATAAAGAATCTTAAAAACAACAGTACAAGCAATATTTCATAATACAAAGATACTTGTACAAAACATAAGCAGTATTCCAATGCTGAAGGGGGAACAAGGAATATGTTGTGACAGAATTTCCTCTAACCCAACACTGTTTGAAACATGTTAATGTCCTCTAGTTCGATAAGAAGACATTTATGGACATACATTTCCAATATGAAAATACTCCAATATAACCCCTGAATCATGTCTTAAAATTATTTGGTGTTATTTTCATTCATTCTGTGCATATATAATATTTCTACATTTTCATTAATTAAAGTTATCCTTGTGGAAAATTTAGTGATAAAATTTTCAAACAACACGCAGGAATTGACGCACGAAGCATTTTTGCAAGTAGTTTTCTGGAGCCCCAACAGAGCATTTGATTATGGTCAATATTTAGATACATTGTTGATATGCCAGGTTACTACCTGTTAGAGTTTAAGAAAGAACACCAGTTCAATTTTTTCTTTATAAATGATGACGATGATGATGATGATGAGGAGGAGGACGACAATGATAATAATAATACAGTAGAACCTCTGTTATCCAAAACACTTTTAACTGAAATACTGTTTAACCGAAACGACCAACTGAAAAAAAAATTGCATTGTTTTTATTGCATTATAAGTTACACATATAGTAAGCTACATTTCGTTGTGTTAAAAGCAAACGGAATTTCTCTTGTATGAAGTTTAGCATAGTGCTGTATATAGCGAGTGAAGAAAGGAATTTCCGAACCGAAATATTCAATGCCTTAGAGGTAAGTATAACTTCACAATACAGTATACAGTATGGGTTACAAAATTAGCATAAAATTCATACATACCAGTTTTCTCACAAAGCTTTATGTATATTTTCAGATAGCATTACGGTTCATCGAAAGATGTGACGAATCAAAGCCTTCTTGCGTTTTGCTAATGAAACGATGGCGTGACATTGCAGCTAGAAAACGCCTCGAAAAAAAAAAAAGACAGAACAAAATAGAGGATTTTTTCCGAAAAAGTAGTATTGTACTGTGATTATAAACCAATAAGAATACTATTTATTTATGCCAACAAACTTACTGTTGGTGTTTTTAAACACACAAGCAGTGTGTGGGCAAAGTTTGAGAATTTAATGCCATTCTGGCAGTTTGTCACAATAGCTCAGTGGTTAGAGCAGGTGCCCGGTAAGCGGAAGGTCTGTGGTTCAAACCCAGTTGTGGCATTGAAATTTTAAGTTCCAGTTCTACCTCTCAATAAAAATACATTAATCATTATCCGAAATTTTTGTTATCCGAAACCTCCTTCCCCCCTCCTTTTTTTCGGTTAAGAGTTTCTACTGTAGTAGTAGTAGTAGTAATAATAATAATAATAATAATAATAATAATAATAATAATAATAATAATAATAATAATAATAATAATAATAATAATAATAATAACAACAACAACAATAACAATTATACTAATCATAATACTAATAATAATTATTATTATTTATTTATGCCAACAAACTTACTATTGGTGTTTTTAAACATACAAGCCGTGTGTGGGCAAAGTTTGAGAGGTAGAACTGGAATTTAAAAATTCAATGCCACAACTGGGATTTGAACCACAGACCCTCCACTTACCAGGCGGCTGCTCTAACCACTGAGCTATTGTGATAAACTGCCAGAATGGCACTAAATTCTCAAACCAGTTCGTATTTCTCCTGGTAAACCACAAAGGCAGTCTCACATCAGAGACAAATTACCCCAATGGTAACTTACTATTGTAAGTACTTTATGTCCCAGGATGAAATAATAACATATTATTATTACTATTATTATATACAAAAGTAAGAATGTAACCAATGGATGCAAGGGATAAGGAAAGACTTAAATGAAATGGAATTAACAGAAGAAATAATACAGGATAGAGCAGAGTTAAGAAAGTTGATACAAAATTTTGAAGGTTTCCAGTTGAAAAAACAGAAGAAAGAAGAAAAACTCACAGTGACAGAATGAAGAAATATTGAAAAGATAGAAAGGAAAAAGAAAAGAACTGAATATAAATGCAGTGGGTTGCTTAATGTGGTAAAAAAAAAGTTTAATGTTACATGATGGTGCAAATATTTCTAATGGAATGTTTCACTAATTTCATTCGTAAAGACAGACTGCTAGTTTGAGAGCATGAACACAAAGGGGAATAGTGAAATGTGTCTGAGTGAAAAAAGAGTGCTGTGTTGTGTGTGAAATTTTGAAACAAGGTTTCTCTTCATTTACCTATGCAAAGAAGAAAGAAATCATTCAAAAAATATGGAAAACTCTGGTGTGCAACATTTTAACAACATTTATGACAGAATGGCTTACAGTTGCAAAAGTAGAGTCAAGTTGTAAGATTTAAAGCTTTCACGGCGCACATTATTTATTACAGTTTCACGGGTGATCAGCTGTGAAACTGTAATAAATAGAGCCAAGTTATTTTATTTGGCCATGTCTACTCATCTCAACGTTACTGCTTCAATACCATGGATTGTTTACATGCGTCACTCTTATTAACAGCTATTTAGCTGTCTTTTTTATCACAGAATTAGTTTATTTCTTCATTATATTTTGGTAAATGAAATGTAGGTACAAAAATGGCTTTAGTAGGGTACAAAATAAATGATAGAAAATACAATAAATCAAATGATACTTCAGACAAATATCAAACAATTTGCATATATATTTCAACTATTCTTTACACAAAATTTTAAAGAAATGTCATGGTGTATACAAGATTTATGTAAATTTTACATCAATAGGATATTGGAATGTTTACAAGGTTTGCAGATTTTTACTCTTAATACACAAAACCATAGTCTTTAATAAACCTGTTTGCTCTATCTCTCTCAAGATATCTTAGATACCACACTAAAATATTTTTTATGGATTTTACAAATCCTTAGATAGGAAATGGAGAAATCTTGAGCTTTTCCCTCAAATCTTTCTAAATAACCACATCCAATACATTTTCATTAATCACAGCTACAGCAATAACAAGTTATATTAAAATTTTAGGGCATTGGATTATAAAAGCAAGTACACCGAAAACTGTTACAGCAATAAGCAGATATGTTTTGGCCTAGAGCCCTTGTAAAGTGGAATAGAGAAAAGAAATACAAAAAGTTACTGCTGTGCTGGTGTTTTATTGTGCTTGTTTTTATAATCAGACACAATAAGTTTGTTTTTATATATTTGACTTCAGTTACAATTTCTCATTAAAACAATACTCTATAAAGGGTGCCAAAAATATATACATACTTTAACATGGGATATCTCTGTAATACAAAAAGGCCGAAGAAGTGTGCATTTTTCCATAGGTATACTACACATGGACTTTACTGATATCACTCGTGCATGTAAACAACTGCAGGTAGGTGCACTCTGACCAGAAAACCGCCTCACTGCAGCACAACCTACAAGCATCATATGAACACTAAAGAACACTTGTAACTCCATGTCTGCAGCTCACTGCAAGAAGAAACAAAACAGTCACATTATACTCCACCTTGACCTTGTATCTGCATACACTTGCAAGACAATGCTTCACTAGTTCACAGAGTGCTATGATATGTTGTTTTCAACTCTTGCTTCTAGCGGCAGCCGTTTGCACATTTGATGGCTGTGCTGTACTTCTGACATCATTCATACTCTGCGTCCAGCTAACCCGTATTACCTGCAAGCGCACATTACTCCGACCTTTAGTAATATATTTCAAAACTGCACCAAAAAACATGTATAGTATGATGTTCTGTAAACAGATAAGATTCATATACGTTATACTAGTGCTGTTATGCAACTGGTATATCAACAATAAACAAATTAAACCAAGATTATTGTATAATGTTCTGTAAACAGATGTTAACTTGGCATTGCTATAACAAAATACTGCCAAGATTGTTTGAACATTGGAAAGAAATTTGGAGTCATATTGGAAAATCGAGAATGTTGTTGAAGTTGAACGGCAATGAAGATGTGTATAGAACAGAACCCCCAATGCAAGTAACAATTGCACACATTCAAGACAAATTTGAGACTTATGGTACCACATGCAATGTTCATAAGGGGAAATTTGGGAGAACTCACACAGCAACAAGCCCTGCATTCTCAGCTATCGTTTAGGAACATATCTAATCTAATCACTCACTACATAGATCTACAAAGCAATGTGCATGTGAGACTGGGAACAGCAGAACCAATGTATGATATACTATTAAAACAGCAAAGTTGCAAGTTTTCATCCCAAGACTTCTGCATGCATTAAATGAAGATGACCCTCATCAGAGAATGCAGTGTTGTGAGTGGTTTCACCGAGCAGGTAGGCTCAGGCAGTAATGGCTGTGGCCCGCATTCAGGTCACAGATTCTATTCCCACTGCCGACCTTCCTGACCTTGGGTTTTTTCTCAGGTCATTCAGTCGAATGCTGGGAAGGATATATACCTTACATCCCCCAAATCACTCCCTTTCATTTTCATTCATTTCATTCTCTATCTGGACTTTCCAGGCTGTAAGAGTCAGTGGGGTTGCTGGTAGGTTGCACTGCAGGAGCTTACACTCTGGAAATACAGTGTTCAGTTGAGGGGAGCCGCTGTGGTCGGCTGGCTGCCTACCAGGAGGACTGATTGATCAGCCAGACCTAGCTGGTGGTGTGCTCCCTGTGGCGACCTAAAACTTTATCAGGCTGAAGAAGTGCCTGCACCTATTAGGGACCCACTTCCTGTGATCCGTTCTGGTCGTCTGTGCGGTACTTTATCATCCTTCCTCCTAGGTCCTGATGCACAATAAGCCATTGGCTGACATGCTGGAATCCCCACCATGACAGACAAGACATTTCAGAACATGGTGCAAGAGGATGAGGCCTTTGTAGGGAAAGTTGTTTGGTCCAATAAGGCACAATTTAAGTTGAATGAAATTGTTAATCAGAATAACTGTCTATTGGTGTGCATACAACCATGTGTTTTTGTGGAAAATGCTGTTAATTTACCTGGGATTAACATTTGGTGTGTGTTACCATCCAGGGGTGTGATAGCCCCATTAATTTTTGACAGAACAGTAACCGGCCAAGTGTATCTGAATATGATACTTGCATTCGTCTTACCTGCCATTTGTACATTAGGGAAATGAATTTTACTTCAAACAGTATGGTGCACCATTACATTATTACTGAGATATACGCAAGTGTCTTGATGACAATGTTCCAGGGGATTGGTTAGGACAACGAGGTTCAATTGAATTTCCGCTGCATTATTTGGATCCAACTCCATTTGACTTCTACCTATGGGGAAATCTTAAGAATGTTGTGTACCATAGAAAATCAGCTACACTGACAGTACTTTGGGAAAAAATCGAAACTGCATAAGCCAAAATTGCTGAGGAAACTTTTGCAAATGTTGCTCGAACAGTACTTTAATGTACTCAGAAATATATCAGTGCCAATGGGCATTTTGAGCAACTGTTGTAACTGTAAAAGACTAAATTGATTAGTGCTTATCATTTTCTGCTTGTGATTCAGCCTTGATATGTCAACGCAGTTTTTTCTTTGCTTGAAGTATGTATTCATTTTTTGGCACCCTCTGTACATCCAAGATATAATGAATCAATAAATCAGATACATAAACAACTATGGACACAGGTGTTCTGGAGAACTAGCATGTCCAATAGAGCTGGCAGCTCTGTTACTGCTCATACCTCTTTTACTTCTGTTCCCAGTGCCGAGGTGTGTGGGCTGTTGTGAATGTCACAGTTTCTAACAACCATCCCATGCTCTACATTTTCAGTTAAGCCATTTTTTTTCAAGTTGTGACATATGTGCTTGAGATATATAGAACTATTCTATAACTTCCCTGCTTAAGAAGATTATCACCCTTACTTTTTAAGATTAAAAATACCCATCTCTGTGATGTAAGAGTAGCGTGTCTAATGTACATTCCAGAGGTCCCAATTTTGAGTCTCGTGTTAGGTGAATTGCCTGCATGAAATGTTTGCCAGGGTTTTCCTCTAACTTAAGAAATGAATGTTGGGTAATCCTAAGTTCTACGAACCCCAGGCCCACCTAAGCAACATTACAATTTCATTCATTCATTGTACAACATGACCTATCCTGTTAAAGGAAGAATTACCAGACATCCAGAAATTCCCGAAAATGTGCTATATTTTAACCATTTGTCTGGTGCCCAGGGGGAATTTTTGAACAGTATCTAATGTCCTACATTTTCAGAAACAAGTAGTGATCATTAGAAAATGATATTCCAACTGTGAAAATATAAATTAATAATTATTTATTAGCCGCAAATGCAGCTTGCTAACAGAGCTATATTGGGTACAGTCAAAAGTCTACTCATGCACAGTAACATTGAACGATAGGTTGGCAATGTACCATTTGTAATCCGAGGCAAAAGGTGGTATTCTGTGGAGGCAAAGCAACACAGTGTTAATGTTGATAGAGTATTTTTACTAATAAGAGCACAGTGGACAGATGAAAGGAACAGATTATCTATTGATTCAGTTAGATGTATTGTTTTAGTGAAGTACAATTTTAAAAACTTCAATTCTTTGGAACTTCTTGATAATATTTCAAACAAGCTAGATGTTTGCACAAGTTTACTTCTTTTGAGAAGCTTAAATGATTGTTCATAACAATTAACACAGTATGTTTTGGGATTTTTAAGAAAGTATAAGTGTATATGCCTATGGCTATATATAAATAGCATTTAAATTATAAATTTATATCATTTTTGCACTGACCAAAAATGTCCTACATTTTTAGCCATTGTGTTCCAAATTTTAGTCAAATGACCTACATTTCCATAAAATAATCTCCTAATCTTAGATAAAGGTTATTATTAAACTATCCCTGCTTTGTTTTCATATATATATATATATATGAAAACCGGTATATAATGTATTTTACGTTCAATATTTCAATCTAATTTTATGCATATATGCAACTGAACTGTACATTTCCCTGACATGATCAATGTTCACATACCTTTATGGCCATTAGTAAACTTACTGAACTCAGTCAAATCCAATCTAATCTAATCATCAAAGATCAAGAAGCATTAACAGTGCATCCATTTTCAGCCACCAATAGCAGTTTTATTAGTGCTAATAATATAGTCTTGGCTCTTGGTACTGTTTACCATAATTTTTTCGCTCTTATCAAGATGGTGCTTTTATGATGTTACAGAATACCAAATAGTGTGTAACAACTGGTTAGTGTCTTTAACAAGTAGTTAAACTTTATAGATGTTACAGAATAAGTGTGACAGTGTTCTTAGCAGTCAATTAGTTTTGTTCATATGTTGGTGTGATTTCTGATGCATTCTGCCAGCCCAAATATTCACTGCAAATTTGTGCTGATAATTTGTAACTATGTCAAACAATCCCTATTCATCTTGCCATTAAACCTACACTTACTCAGCAATACAATCACACAGGGGTTGCTTTTAAAAGCTATAAAAATCATTATAATTGAATTAATGTCATTTGTGTATTCTGACAGTTCGCTTAGCATGCGTTACGCACGCAGTAGAGGAGGGGCAGAGTATGTTGTCATGACAACCTGGTTTAACCTTGAAGTAGCCAGACTTTGTGGCAGGATTGCGTGACCACGAAATCTACTGGCTACTTCAAGGTTAAACCTGGTTGTCATGACAACAGATCGTTCCGTCCCTTTTCTACCATCTGCGTAACAAATGTGAGGAAACTGTCAGAATACACAAGTCAAGCATAATAAGTGTCTGTTTCTGAAACAAAGATGCCATCAAAATCTCGCAAACTACTTCTTCTCTTGGATGCAAAAGAGCATTTGTCGAATACAGGAGGGAGAGTCTTTAATTCCTTCTCATTAAAGATTTAAAGGAACCCCGCTGAACAAATACCCATCCCTAAACTTCTCATGATGCAACTGTTAGTAAGCATAATTTCATGTGGTAAACTAAAAGGAGGGGCTACTCGTCAATTAGCATTAGTCAGTCTTATAAGTTAATGACCGAATTTGGTGTAACCTTTCCTCTATCCTAACCAAATTCCCTCTTTGCTCTTTCCTATATAATCCTCTGACTGAACTCTTACTAACTTCGACCCTGATGGTATTAAAGCATTCGAGGCCTAGGGGTTTATTTCACTTTCTTTAGCTGCTATAGCACTAAAACTGTCCTCTAGTAGCTTAAGGAGGGAAAAATGGATGATAAATAGGATCTCTCAATTGGGTTCAGTGAACCCGTCAACTTAACAGTAGGTATGGTATTCCAGAGGTTGTTTGTGGATGAAGCAGCCACCAAAACTCTAAAATATGATGTTCGTTCATTTGAATCTGCTACAATTTTGCCATTAAACAAATAACACAATCTCAAGGGAAAAAGTGAAATTCCCTACATCAAAACCCACAGTTAATTCCTGATCTACCACACAAATCATTTGTATCTGCCACATGTCATAATTATTTGGCCAAACAAATGCAAAGAATTGGAATGTAGGTCTCTAAACTGCCCATGGTGCAACACTAACTAAGAAGTGGATTCGGCAATCTCAAAACCTGCACTTTAGTGACTATAACCATAATCCTAAAAAAATATTGGAGTGCAAGAGGATGAATGAGTTGTCAAACGCCAAGCATTAGAAAAGAAAAAAAAAAAAGATAACTTCCTCTCTGATTCTTTCCAATTGTTTCATTGTTCATTCAAGTACTAGAGTAAAAGCAAGCTTGCCACATACACCAGAAAACTGATATGTTCTAGATTTCAGTAAAGGATAGACTGTCACAACCAGTTAAGTAAAATTCCAGTTTTTAACATTTTATATACCAGAGCCAGGGAAGGGGAAGGAAGTGAATTTTTGTGTATAGTTAAAAAAATATATCATTAATGGATTTACACATTCTATGGCTTTTACTGTATATGGCAACTTTTGATGCACTTACAAGATTGTGCTTTGCCAAAGCGGTCTTCAATAATGTTGGAGATTACCTTTGTTACCTTCTTAATCAGAGATTTTCCTTCCCCAGCTCTTAAATACAAATATCTATCATTTGCATTTATCAAGGAAATTTCTCCAGTAAGCTAGCAGTGCTGATATTTCTTGTACAACAAAACATGGCACTAAAATCTGGAATCTCAAGTGTAATGAACTACTTCTCTTATGGTTACGTTCAATTATTTCACTTTTGCACACTCATTTACACATTGGAATAAATACAAATCAGAAATATAATTTGTTTACAGAAGTTCGAAACTATGATGTGTTTTCATTAGATTTCTTGTTTTAGTTGGAATTGTAACGCTAAAACATCACAAGGTAACCTTTGCCTAAACAAGTTTCAAGGTTTGTTCACCTCATCATCAGCATTCTCCAACTGTGGCGTCTTTCCTGGTACTTCTGGAAAAGGTTGTCTTCAACATGATATGCATTCATATAACACAAGAAATAAGGCAGATTTTAGGACCACATTAAATAGCATATCATTAGGAAGTATTGGAAAATGAATTCACAAGTTACAATGTGCACTTCTTCAATGTGTCTAATTCTGTTGTGTATCTTGCAGATGTTATATTTTGTGTTTTTTCATGGTTGGTTGCTAGAAGTGATGAGCAATATCAGATTGATTGTATTCAACTGCTCTTAAAGATTCTTTTCATCTTGTTTCTAGATTTTCTTTGGTTTTTCCTACATATACGAGAGTCCTTCAATAAATAACCGAACTAATTTAATTGTATTTAAATAAACTGCCCTGGAGTGCCATGGCTGCTAGTGGTGGAAAGGTGAATCCTTCCTCTAGCAGTGCTGTGAGTGCCAGTCATGCAGAGTGAATCAGTTGGGAGTTAGAGCCCGATGTGTGAGGTTGTGTATACTGCACCCACCATGGAACTGAAATTGCAGCAACGTGCATCAATAGTTTTGTGTTCTGTTAGACAAAACTCCTACAGAAACCTTTGAAATGGTGCAGCAAGCATACAAGGACCAAGCTTTAGGCAAAACACAAGTCTTTGAGTGGTATAAACGTTTCAAAGGGGGTCATGAAGACCTTCAAGATTCTCCGCACCCTGGAAGACCCGTAAAAGCAAAAACAGAAGTCAACATTAACACAATTTACATAATTGTGCAAGAAGATCGTCGCATAACAATTTCGAAAGTTATAGACATAATGCATTTGTCTGTTGGAACTGTAGACAACATAATTTGCAATGATCTTGGCTATCGCAAAGTTGCAGCAAAATGGGTACCGCACATGCTGAAGGACGAACAGAAGGCTCACCATGTCATAACGTGTCAACAATGGCTCAGAAGGTTACGACAGGAGCCAGACTTTCTGAATAGGGTCATCACTTGTGACGAGAGTTGGTTCCACCATTACGACCCGTAAACAAAACAGGACAGTTCGCAGTGGAAACATTCATCGAGCCCTAGGCCTAAGAAAGCAAAAGTTCAGAAAAGTGCAGGGAAGGTCATGCATCTCGTATTCTTTGACAAACAGGGCATTCTGTATGATCATGTTGTAGCTAATCAATGCACAGTAACTGCTGCTTACTATTGTGACGTACTGAAGGGGCCAGTGAAGAAAAAAATTGCCGAAAAGCGACCAAATCTTGCAAGGAGAGGATGGATCTTGCATCAGGATAATGCCCCTGCTCATCGAGCTCGTGCAACTCAAGATGTCATCGCAGAAATGGGCATTGAGATCATGCCTCATCCACCTTATTCTCCGGATCTCGCACCATGCGATATTCACCTCTTCCCTAAAGTGAAACAGGAGCTTCGTGGTCGCCATTTTCAAAGTGATAAGGAGTTGAACAATGTTGTCATGGGTATCCTGAACAGATTGTCCAAAAATGGGTTCAATGAGTGTTTCGAACAACATAAATGGAATAATTGTATTTCATCAGAGGGAGAATATTTCGAAAGTGTGTAGGTAAATGTTAGTGAAATAAAGCTATTATGTGTTAATTAAAAAATTAGTTCGGTTATTTATTGAAGGACCCTCGTAGTTTGTTGCAATCTGCACAGTTTATTTTAAAAGTGCTGAAATTTTGGTGCTCTAGAATAGAATCTTTTACGTTGGTATTTAGTTTCTTTTGTAGCCTGAAGTTATTTTGGGACCTATGGATGGTATGTGACTTTCTCGAAATTGGGTTTGTCTACTGTGACTTAATTTTGTGTGGTTTGTGATGTTTCTGTTGTTTGAACTTTATTTTATTTTCAATTTGTTATTGCTATGGATGTTAGGTGTTCACACTTGATCTTATATTCTTCTTTCCCTTTTAGCACCCATCAGATTGAAGCCAAACCACTACGAAAGATGCTGCATCAAATGAGAATGCTTACGATGAGCTCAACAAGCCTTTACCTTTTAATGATGTTTTTAGTGTTACTATTCAACTCAAAAAATAAATGTAAATTGAGTCACAATTTAAAAAGATCAAAATACTCTGTTTCCAAGATTTTCTGAGAAATACCATTTGTGCTGAAAGCCATAAATTACACTAGTCTACAATGATTTTCCTACTGAAACAAAACAAGTAAACTAACCCCAATTTGAATGTGCTGATTACAGGTCTGAAGTCACTTTTGTTCTACCACATCAGAATTTTAAAATAATTATGATTTACATTTTTACTCTTAAAAAATGGTGATAAATTTCATTGTATATTCAGATTAATCACATCATATCATGGTCTTGTGGTCTTGGAGATGGAGTTTAGGGTCCCGTCGACAGCTAGGTCATTAGGGTTGTGGCCTTCTTGATTTCATTAGTCAGTTGTTTCAACCCTTTGTTGCCTGGTGTGTCTTATAAGATACATTAGCTTTTTTTCCTATTTGTACTAGTTTTAACTTTTTTTTCTGCTATATTCTTGTTATACTATCTGTCACCAATTAAAAATACATATATGAGACGTTTTGGATTGTAAAAAATTATTTTTTTTACAATTTATATTGTAGTGTTTTTTTTTTTTTTTTTTATAAGAAAAGAAGCAAAATCCATGCAACCGCAGTCAAATGATACCCCGTCATCATCGACGCGTGCCATCACACCGATTATTTTACGTGGGCCCTCCCCGTCCTTTACCACAGGCACATTTGACTGCGGTTGCCGAGACTCAAACTCACGACCTCAGGCTTTGAGTGTATGGCCAGTGCACTACGTGTTGCCTTAACGATCATGGCTATCCGAGCCAGCAGGCTGAAGGTCTCCCAGACCGTCTAATCTAAACCGGTTTCGAATTAGAGGAAGAATGGCATATGTAGCAAAATAATTCTCAGGCATGAAAGGGTTAACATTTCAACAGCTTCTCATAAAGTGTTTTCGCTTTCCCCACCTAAAATTGTTGATTTCCTCCATTATATGGCTTCTTTTGTGAAGCAATACAGAAAGCAGAAGTAAAATAAGTTGAATTAAGTTCGTGTAAACACTGTGACATAAGTAAATACATAAGCAAATAAATTGTACGGCTTTTCTGTTAATGTTTTATGCACTTAAATACCAAGATTCAATATATATTTACATTTGGTTTACACAACCTATATGAGCTTCACTCATGAAAGCTATTGATGTCAGTGTCCATTTCATTTCATTCCAGAAGTTAATGTGATGAATAAACGAAGATGTTTAACCATCCAGATTGTTTTTGCTATATCAGTGGGAAATTTACACCGCGTAGCCAGTGTAAGAACATGACAAGTCAAGTGAAGATATTACTTTACCTGCACCATAGGAGATGATGACAAAGTTTGGGTATCTCATTTTTGTTGCACAGTATATTATACTGGTCTTATACAAAGGGTGTTTGGGAAAAGAAGATCTATGACTTTTTCTGAACCAATGACTTGGCATGAGCAAAAGCGTCACATCTCAGACTGCTATCTGTGCATGATAAAAGTTTCTGGGTTCACAAAGAAAAACAAATCAAAAGTTGTATACCAGACTGTGACTCTACTTTGAAACCAGTACTTCCTGATTCAGAGAATCCTGAACCACTTTCCCCCAAAGATTTCTTCCCTGAAAATGAATGTCCCATGAAGAGGAGGAAGAGACAGAGTACTACTGATGCAGAGTGTTATGAAAGCGAATTACATTATTCTAAATCTCATTTACTAAGTCAAGATGATCTCAATGACTTAATCAGGGATTTGTCACTTCCTAAACACAAAGCTGAAATCTTAACCTCTAGACTGAATGGAGGTTGTTCATTGACTCATCCAAATTGAGTTTAAAATGTGTTTTATTACATATTGGGAACAGCAAACCATTCAATACCTATAGTTTATGCTGCAGGAGACATGAGAATCCATTGAGATCCACCTACGAGTAATAAACTACATAACATTTAAGTGGCACATATGTGGAGATCTAAAAGTTATATCACATTTACTTGGTCTAAAGTTAGGCTACACTAAGAGCATGTGCTTCTTATGTTTGTAGGACAGCCACGATGACAGTAATCATTATAAGATTCAACACTGGCCACCAAAAATTGAACCAACTGTTGGAAAAAACAATGTGAAGCACAAGGTGTTCCTTGACCCATAGAAGATGTTTGTTCCACCCCTTCATATTAAATTTGGCCTGATAAAAATCTTTGTGAAGGCTATGAAACATGATGGTGAAGGTTTTAAGTATCTAAGGGAGAAGTTTGGGAGAGTGAAAAGTGATGCAAAATTAAAGGAAGATATCTTCATGGACCAGAAATACAACAGCTGATGTGTGACACTACGTTCAGAGCCAAAATGAGCGCTCTTGAACTCGAAGCTTGGGACACATTCGTACTCGTACAAGGTTTCTAGGAAATTATCGAGCTGATAACGGCTGAGCTAGTACATAAAATCCTTAGAGCTTATCAAAATCTAGTTTGCTGTATATCTTTAAAGTTTCACTTTCTGCATTCTCACCTAGATTTTTCCCACCAAATCTCAAGGATGTAAGTGATGAACATGATGAGAGGATCCACCAGGACATATCAACCATGGAATCCAGTTACCAGGATCAATATGGACCGCACATGATGGATGATTAATGCTGGTTCCTACAGCAGTCATTCACAAGTCAATACAAAATAACAAGTAAAGGTCTCAAGCACTTTTACTTTTTTTTTTGGTGCTCACTACACACCTATGAAAGTGTTTAAAATAACATAAGAATATATAAATTTATTTCATTTGCCTTATGGGACTGGTATTTATATGAAATGTCATATTTAGTCTTAATTATTACACTCTCATAACTCAAAAACCTGGCGTGCTAGAAGAAATCTGATTTCAGATCTGGAATCAGCGCACCAATTTCAGAATGGTAATTATTATTTATTTATGCCAACAAACTTACTGTTGGTGTTTTTAAACACACAAGCCGTGTGTGGGCAAAGTTTGAGAGGTAGAACTGGAACTTAAAAATTTCAGTATTACGTACAAAGTTTCTTCAGCTGCAGACAATTTTTTTTTTGTAGACTAGTGTTACTAAAATGGAATATACATCATCACGAAATAAAAAGGTTTCCTTTAAATTTTATCTTGAAGAATTCCATAAATCTGAAATATTGTAGTAATTGTGTGACATAGTAATTTATTTATTTTCATGACAATTATGTAGTTAGCAGAGGAACTGTACCTTCACCAGGACATTTCTCTTTTGTAAAAGTCCACACCATTTATACCTTACATTTTTGTACAGAATTAGTTCAATACTACGAATATTATTATCCCTATCCCCTTTCGGCTCAAAATACTCTTTTGAGACTGCTGCAGAAAAAGATGCAGCATGAGGTATGCTCAGTACTGTAGCTGTGCAAAAAAAGAAGCTTTCATAGTTATGAAAATACATTATTCTCAAGAATGGCAAGACTTCTGTAATGTTCCAGCATGAAGTTGATAAACATTGTAAAACTTACATGTAGTGTTATCCCTTAAGAGAATGGCTATTAACCTATGCTTTATAATTATTTGTAAAGTTTTTTATTAGTTTAGTAAAAAGAAATCTACAAAATACATAATAACTTTGTCTTTGATTATTGTATTCGGACCATAGCTACTTATTAGTTATGTTTAATGACTTAGAATTGTGATATGATATGAAAATAAAAATTATGTATGAAAAATACATATTGCTTTGCTAAAAAAACACTTTTAAACTAATGTGTAAAAGCGCTATACATGCTTTCAAAGTATTGAGAAAAAGGGTCCTTTAATGGTTTCTGCAATGAAATATATTGGAAATGAGAGACTTCAAAGCAGCACTTCAACCATGGTAAGGGGGTGGCATTTTTCCTGTAGCTCCTGTGGGGCTAAACTGAGAAGGACTAGATGCATCTGCACGTGGTACACTCTGATGCACACTGTCTATATCTTCATATGGACTTCTCTGTGGCCCACTGCCACCTGAAACAATAATAGTAATAATATTTATAATATGGTAATGATGTGGTTAACCTTCTTACTGCTGTGAGTCAGTCTACATGTATTTCAGAAGCAGTTGTAGAAAGCCACAGGCCTGCAATCCATTACCGGAGTAAAGTGTCATAGGTTTTTATGTTGAAAATTGTTATTGTGGAAAACTGTGTATAAGTAACACTGTCCAGAGGATGAATCAGTGAAACTGTTTCCAAATCAAGGGACGTTTAGTATGATCTCCAATCTCTAATGTCAACACGTTGGATAACCTCTCCAATAGGTTTTAACCCTTCCTGGGCATAATTATTTTCCTAGTTTTCTCAAGTATTTTAAAACATGAATATTATTCAAAATAAGGCACATATGATACCATTTTGTGGACTAAATCGTTGAAAACGTATAACCAAGCACATAAATGTTCAATAAGTCATAACATTGCTTTTTATTAGAGGTATTTTCTTTTGAGGCTACACTTATTTAAATAAAAAGTGGCATATGTACCAAAACAACTGAAACTTTGCCATATCTACAGGGCAGAGTGCATCATCAGTTCCTAGACATCTTATTGGGTGACACTGAAGTCATTTTGTGTATGGCATGCTCCAAAGCAGTTATCGGGATGTAAATAGAATTTCAGATCAGATGTTTCACAAAAATATATTGTTTCTTTCCTAACACCTGCTGCTACATAGGTCACTGTTGTGCGCACTTGCAGGACTTTCGTTTTCATCACTTTCCCACGCACTAAGGTCACTTTCATCTGTTTCATTGAGCACAGATTCTATACAAGCCCTTATTTCATCCTCCCCATACAATCTCTTATGCGCCATGCTCCAAATCAAACCAAAACGAGCAAAATAATGAAACACAACACAGAAAATTAACCGCTCAGGACGTATTATTCTGTAGCGACTAACAAAACACAAACCTAAGCACAGACACGCGCTTAAATTCATCTAATGACATCTGTTGACCATTTACGTGAAGTAAAGGCCAGCTACGATAGCTTACGCGAATGTATAAAAAGAATTTGTGCGAAGCTGACGCGTAACTATGCATCGCGAATATATGTGCATTTCGCCCGGGAAGGGTTAAATATGGCATTAAATGTAAGGATTTTTCAAAGAAAATTTTGTTTTCACACTTTCAGCTTAAAAATTCATTATAAAAACTCACATAAAATGGTATGACCTACACAAAATGAAAGAATGTTGTTCTTAAACACAGCATGTATTATTATTCTAAATTTCTTTAATTTAGTAAAATTCTATACTGTAAAAGAACGAGCTACGCTTATCTAGGCACTCACCAATAAACTGAGCAAAGATTTGTCATTTTGGAGTCTTGACACACTATAATTATTGCAACACATTCTGCTGAAAAGAAAACATGTTCTCACACAGCTGTAATTAATCTTTCTCCACTACAAAATTACACTATTATGGTAGCTGGAAAATGTAATGGCAACTGATAGCGAACTATTGCTATTCTTTTTCCTGTTATGCAAATAAATTTTGTGGGTGCAAATGATGTTTATATCATTGGCTTTACAGTGTGATTTCACAGCATGTTTAACTATGCAACACAGCAAAGCATATTAAGCTTTGTGGCCACCCATCATTGTATTTTGCGACAGCTATAATAATAATTAATGAAGTTAAGCGGGAGGGGGGAGCCATACCCAAAATGATATTACAAAAATCAATGTCACCACCTACCATATAATAAAAGCTCATCACACCAATCTAAATATTCTAACAGTTTTTCATCTTCTACACCCGCTGAAAAAAACCTCGCAAATATCGCTTGCTATTTTTCACAGAAAATGCACAGAATACATATGGCATTGAGAATGAGCTGGACACAGCTTGAAACCCAGGGTCAGTAAAAAATAACAGCATTACTAAGATAAGTGAAGTTTTTAGTTTCTAATTTGTTCTTACTTTAGAATAGACTGAGGGGTTGTTTAGTGAAAGCTAGAAATACCATTATATACCTGCTTTTGGATGGAAGGTTGGATCCTTCCAAGGGTTTGCATTCTGTTACTTTTTATTTTTTAAATTCGGGAAGTCTGGTGCTTATTTTAAAAATCAGACTGTGTTCCCACCTTTACTGTACTTTCTCATACAGTTGATTCATTTTACATCTTTTAATTTAGATCCCACAGTTTCCTGTGCCTTATATGAGGGTGGTTTGTTAAGTTCTCGGAATCACCACGAGAGGTCAGCCGTAGCACCACAAGTTGTTCATGTTATATTCACTGGACTGTTGCCTGTAAACACGTGTCACGACAATGTTCTTGGAAGACAGCTGTAGTGGTGACACAATTGTATTGTTCCCGCATAGTGATTTGCGAAGATGGAACAAATCAAGATTTGAGCAGTGATTAAGTATTTCGTAAAGAAAGATATGAAAGCAAAGGACATTCATGCCGATTTTCTGAATACACTAGGGGATTAAGGAAATTGAAGCTATTAACAGTGAAGCAACATGATTCTACAGTAAGAACAAATTAGAAACTAAAAACTTCACTTATCTTAGTAATATTGCAAGTTCTTGGCGCAAAGCTGACTAAAGTTTCGAGTTGACTCCAAACTTTAGTCAGCTTTGCACCAAGAACTTGCAATATTACTAAGATAAGTGAAGTTTTTAGTTTCTAATTTGTTCTTACTTTAGAACACTGGGGGACTCTGCCCCATCATATTCAACTGTTGCAAAATGGACAAACGAATTTAAATTTGGTCGGGAGAGCTTAGATGATGATCCGCGCAGTGGCCGGCCAAGATGTGTCACTACCCCAGAAATCATTGCAAAAGTGCACAAAATGGTAATGGAGGATCGTCGATTGAAAGTGCATGAAATTGCTCAAGCTTGCCAGATGTCATCTGAAAGGGTATGTCAAATTTTGACTGAAGAATTAGATATGAAAAAATTATCTGCAAGATGGGTGCCACGACTCTTGACACTGGATCAAAAACCATGAGAATGGAAGTATTGGCATAATGTTTGGCACGTTTTAGGAGCAACGAACAAGATTTTTTGCACCATTTTGTGACCACAGATGAAACTTGGTTCCACTACTATACTCCAGAGTCAAAAAACAGTCAAACCAGTGGAAGTAGCTGATTCTCTAGCACCAAAAAAAGCAAAGACAATTCTTTCTGTTGGAAAGGTAATGGCATCAGTTTTTTGGGATGCGAAGGGGATTCTGCTTGTAGATTATCTCCCCAGTGGGCAAACCATTACTGGAGAATACTATGCTAACCTCCTGGACCAATTAAACCAAAAGATACATGAAAAAAGACCAGGTTTAGCAAGGAAGAATGTCGTCTTCCATCAAGACAATGCACGTCTGCACACATGTGTCATTGCCATCGCAAAATTATACCAATTACGGTATGAATTACCTAAATACTTTGCTTCCTTTGTCTCTGGTAATTGTTGACCCTCAAAATTTAGTTTTATTTTCAGTGGTTTTTTTCTTAGTGAAAAGATTTGGTAGTTTGATTTTGTTGTATTAACAGTCATTAAATTTTCTTTGATCCACTTTTGTAGGTTGGTTAAGAATTGTTGCATGGTTCTTTCTAGTTCCGTACTTTTGTTTTTTGGTTTTGAAATCCACATTACTAAGTCATCAGCAAATAGAGCACACTTCACACCTGATTCTTGTATTTGTTGAGGCAGATTGTTAATAAATATATTAAAAAGTGTAGTGCTGAGCACTGTGCCTTGTGGTAAGCCACAGTGTACTTGTTTATATTTAGATATTACAAGTTTTATGAGCAATAAATTTGAATATGAATTGTTAAACAAAAAAAAAAAAAAAAAAAAAAAAAAAAAAAAAAAAAAAAAAAAAAAAAAAAAAAAAAAAAAGATATATTTCTTCCATATCTGGTAGCAATAAAGCATTTTGTTAGGAAATGACATAGCCATGAAAACATTGGACCTTGTATCCCTATTTTTTTTTTACTTTTTTTAGCAGTTTTGTTCTGCATATAGAATCATGTGCACTTTGGAAATCAATAAAAACTGATACATTATCTTCTTTTCTATTTAGGGAGTCTCTGATTTCTTGACTGAGAAGTAAGACTTGTTCATTTGTAGAGTGGAGCTCTCTGAATCCAGCTTAACATGGGGAAATTAAATTTTGTGATTCTAGAAACCAATTTAACCTATTTGACACCATTCTTTCCATCACTTTTGCTATTATGCTAGTAAGAGCTATTGGTCTACAATTTTTTATTTCTGATGCTGCTTTATCTCTCATCAAGAGTGGAACAATTATTGCTTTTCGCCATTTGGCAGGTATAGTGATGTCCAAGGATAGATTGTAGAGTTTTAGTAGTTGTTTTGCTGTTTTTCCAAAGTTTTTTATCACTTTGTAAATAGGTTTAAAACAACTGGCTTTTCAACACTTTGTAACAGTTTCCCATGGCAATGCCTTTTGTACTACACAACAGATGTCATTTTGTATAAACTGCATATTCCATTACATCACTCCCTACTATGGCTGTGTGTACATGTACTTTGTATTGCAGTATGCTAATAATAATGAATTTGCATATTAATGTCTTCCAATAATTTTACAAAAAGTTCTACAAACTGTTTTTACAAATACTTCTGGTAATTATTTTGCATGTTAGTTAATGGAGTATATTTCCATTTGCTCTTGTTGGTATGGAAGTTGTGCAGTACAATCAGCCAATAAAGTGTTACTCAAACACACAGTTATTTACATTGCAACCAAAAGTGAGGCCAGGGAATATATAGTATTATTCCTTTTCTGCCTGTGCATCAATCTGGATGGTTCAGTTGGTTAGATGCTGGCCTGCTGATAACAAGGTCACGGCTGCGAACCCAGTCCAGACCAATAGTATTTAAGTGTACTTAAAAGCGACAGCCTCAGATTGGTAGAGTTACTGGCTTGTAAAAGAATTCCTGTGGGACAAAATTCTGGCACACCAGTGACCTGATAAGATTGTGGCAACTGACGGTGTTGTTAACAAACAAAATATTTTATTTTTCTCCTTTTCTTCAAATTCTCCCATGACTATATCCCCTGGTGCTGATCTTGGTAGTTCTAGTGATGCTTCATAAAACATTCTATGCATGTGATTGTTTACTTAATACCAGAGCAATGCCTTAAGCTGCTTATATCTGTTTCTTTTAAATTAAAATAGCAATTGTGGCAAAAAGACAGAAGTTCAGTTTAGTTACTTTTTCTGTCACTTGATTGTCTTTTAAACTTTTGCACAAGTACACAGTTCTCTTTTACTGACATTCATAGTCTTTAGTCTTTTGTGATATTACAACTCAAACTATTTTCTTCTAATAAGGTTGACTCAGGCCTTTCACTGCCTTTCTTCATTTTCTCTGTCTCTCACACACTAACGATACTCAAGATTCATTAAAACTTCTTCGTTTCAATGTGTTGTACCTTTCACGATGACAGTACCATACGATGATTCCATATCATGTATACATGGTCTGAAGGATGAAATAAATGAATATGAATACACATGCAGCTGTCTCGTCTCACTGACCGACTCATGTCTGTAATTGTAACTCCCCTAATTCATTGCCTCATCTCCTTATAGCAGGGATGACGTCACATGGTCCTTTCTGGAACTTCTACAAATATGCAGGCTGCTGGATGCCTCTCAAAAGTTCCAGCAATGCTTTGATGAGCATTGTGCTCATTGTAGTTTGTCACGTGAGACAACCTTACCTTGAATGCCTTTGTTTGCTCGCCAGGCTGGTATGAAGTAGCTTAGCCCTTTGTTGTTTGCAGCACCTGGCACCACATTATTTTAGTACAATGGCCTAAACTAAGGCAAGTTGTAAAGTTAAACTAAATATAAATTGCTTACCAAAAAATCCTGGTAGCGAGGATCCCATTGAGCCTGCTCGCTCTGTATACACACGGTATAAGACTAGTGCTGTAACTGGACGGAGAATTAAATTTAGGATGGCCATTCCACCACTGAAGCGTTCACCCGATGCTGAGAATCAAAATTTAACAATTAGTACACATATTTACTATATATACAATTTAATGTTAAAATGTCATGCAAAGTTTAATTTCTAAGAGAGAATTGGCAACATCACGTTAACATTAAATTGTGGCTAAATACATTTAAATTAAGAGAAAAAGGCATTACAGCATTCTTTGCACAGTGTTTGCATGACAGTGAAATAACAAACCATTTATATCTATTTGTCAAGAAGCTAGAATGGCCCAAAATACTTAAAATATTTGGCACAAATTATTTTTTTCCGGCAAAATGGCTCTTTATTGACAATAATTGTATTGGACATATTTGTTGCGCTCATCATGTAGACTCCCTGGTTAATGTATGGCTGAAGCAGTACCTGACTTCATCTCTGTGAAAGTTGTTTTTCAATTCTTATCTTTGTTTCAGAGATATCTGCAGTGCAAATTTTAGGTGACTCAAATGATATATTGTTTGCAGAATTTGAGAAGTCTTTTGATACGATAAATAGGGAGGCATTCATGTACAAATTGAGGAATAAGGGAAGCAGTAATGCATTTATTGTAAGGCTGCAAAAATTATATGTTGAGAGTTAGTTTTGAGTTAGGTGTGAAAGAAGCAAAACTACAAATTATATATATGCTGGGTATGAGTGAAGGATGCAAACAGTCAAATATTATTTATTTACAGATGATATTTTAGATAGAATATGGATAAGTAATAGGCAATGTCTGGTTATAGGGAGCAGAGGTGCTATGACTTGTAACGTTCTACTCTGGTTGGAAGATTACCTCACTGGGTACCATTTGCTGTTTGGTGTGGGGGGCGTCAATTCTTCTTTGCCGGGCTAGCACAGCGGCGAGCTTGAATGACTTTTTTTTATCAGTAGTCCAGTAAAATGCTTGCATCCAGGGCGTAGTACGGGTCAATATACAGTATGAGTAATTAAAGTTCAAATTTACCTTGTGGAACTAGTTTATTTTCACTCTCACTCAAAAATATACACTTCAATACAATGGATTGGCATCCTTTTTCATATGTACGGGATTCACACGTCGATATCATGGACCACGCACTTTTGTATTTTCTCTAATTTTTTTTAGTTTAGACCCGCATCATTCTCTTTTGTGGAGAATGATTTCTAATTACTTTTATACAAGACTATTTGTGTATCAGGACGTTATATGCTGCTAAATTCTGATTTTACCCGGACTTTGCATGTCACACACGACGCCAATCCAGACTTTAGTTGAACAAGAAGAACAAGACAATTGAATACACACATAATTGCCCACTATAATAACGATTCACAATTTTAGGGGGCTTTTTCTGTCACCACTATAACCACACACTCAAATACTTCAGGAGGCTTTTTCAAAAAAATATCGCCTCAGACTGTTGTTAAAAGGAAACCTACGTTAATAGTGTTTAAAATAGAGAAATGGCACGTAAGTGATGATCAAAGGGACTTAGTGAAAGAATTGGATTACCCAGGGATGAGATGGAAGGTAAGAAGGGCAGGCTAAATGTGTACAAAAATGTGAGCATGGTTAAGATCTATGGAACTCTGGGTTATGGGCCCAGCATGCTGCTACAACTTGTAATGCCATCTCAGATGCCTATGGATGTGAGCTGCTACACCCATGCTTAAGAGAAGGATTAAATGACAGATACCCCACACCACTGCCTTTGTAAATACTGGCCAGCAAAAAGACAATGGGCAGCACTTCTAGAGGCTTTCGATGTGTCCATGGTCTGCATGCAATTTGTGACGTGCAGGGGTGTTGTTCACAGTGCAAGCCAAGATATTTTGATTTCCAGAAAAATCACTGGTAATTCAGAGATTATACAAAGTATACTGGCTTGTGCAGTTAACTATCAGAGTGAACTGTGAACAGTTGAGGAGTGTTTGTGAGACAAAGAGAGAAGTTTGTGTTATCATGGCCAGATGAATTACCAGCTGAAATATGGTTTATTAACTCATCTTTAAGCTTCAGAATCACCATGTTACCTCTCTCAGAGAAAGCACACATTAAAAGCAACGTCTAGCACATCCAACAGCCATGCTCACCCTGTGTAAGCAACGGCAGGAATGATAATTGCCATCAATAATTACAGATTGTTGTTCTGCAAAAATTTAAAGTGAGAAGAAAAGCTCACTGGCATGCAGAAATAATTTAAGGGATGAGAAACTTTTGGTCCACCCTGTAGTACATTACATTGGCAGCAAACGCATTGCCATATTTTGGGTTATATACACTTCAACACTCTCATTCTCCGCTTTTTCCTCACTCTCCTCCCACAATATGTCCTAACTGCCATCCAGTGCATTCAGTAGGAACTAACAAAACTATATACAATTTATAACCATGAGTTGGAATTTGAAACACATCAGCAAGCAAAAAGATCTGATGTGTTGCACTCACATGACTTTCTCTACTCTTGTACTAAATATCCTTACTGATGTGGGATTTCTGTTTAGGTTTCTATATCTCAGTGTTAGTGAGATGATGTCGGTCTCGGTGGCTCAGTTGGTTAAACACTGGCCTAGGTCGCAGGGTCAAATCTGGTCCAGACCATTGGTTTTTAAGTGTGCCTAAAAACCATAGTACCATGTCAGTAGATTTGTTGTTAGCTAATGCTAGATTTCTGACAATGAAGTCATTAATCCTCTTGCTCTCCAATATTTTTCACTGATGATATTGAAGAGAGCAATAGCAGTAATAGTAACCGCTTTTTAGAGAGCACCACATTTTTATGTTTTGGCAGTCACATCGCTCTCTCACAACTCCCAGAATGTCTGGAGGACCACACCTGTCATCGGTTTACGGGTCTCACCGACCTGACCGGGAGAATTATCAAAATAAATTCACCGACCATATCCTCTGATTACCAATCAGAGGACGTATTACATGCCATGACAGGTCAGCATGTTAGGGGTTAAGATTTTATAGAGAAATTAGAGAAATGGAGAGGTTGGATAAATAAAGACTCCCTAGCCCTCGGGAACCCTAATAGCATCGGGGTCGGAAGAGAACAAGAGATGACCAGTAGATTTACTGGCATGTAAAAGAACTCCTGTGGGACAAAATTATGATCCTGGCTAGTGTTGGTATACATAGATTATATAAGCAATTAAGCAAGATACTCTGCTCTCAAGATGTGAGAATTAAAGAGAAAATGAAAAGAATTTCATTTCTTTTTCACTGCCCTCATTATTGTGAAGATCCATACAAAATGCTGTAAAATTTGCATTTCTCACTCCCATCACAAGATTTCCTTTATTGCACATTCAATATCAGACTTTTTAAAGCCACATTTATTAAACACTACCTTCTCTTCGCTGCTGTACACAAGGCTCGGCTTTACATACACTTTCATATTTGCACTCCTCACCAGTTTTTAAGAGTGGCTTATTATTCTTTTACTTCTTTTTCTGCATTTTTATTGTTCTGTCACATGCCATTTCTTTTACCTTGCAATCAAACTGTTATACGGCTCTGCTTTTAATTCAAATACTACTAGCTAATTTGCTATATAAGAAATAAATCTCCACATTTTCTTAGTTAACAAACAATCTTTTATCCTTGGTGAAACCAACTTCACTTGTTCCTCAAAACAATACAAAATGATGTTAAGCTTGTCATAAGGCAATCTCCCAGCCTAGACAAATTTTGTTACATGATTCTTTATAATCTAATTTTGCTTGGCTGGGTATTTCAACCTAATTATAAACTCTTATTCCTCTATCTTCTTCACGTTAGTCGAGATAAATATTTGCAGGAATTACTTTATTACTAATTTTCTTCAAGGTGCAAGGGGAATATGGGAATACAGTAGGCTTTGAGCGACAGTAATATCTTTTAAAGCTGGTCACTATATAAGGCTTTGAAATTCTGTTCTCTTGGCATGACCAAAAGGATAAAAAAGTGAATAACGACCTTCCATTTGATAAAAGTATAATACAATAACACACAAATAATCAGGAATATCTCTGAAATGGTTAACTCCTGTAACGGATTAATTAGTGGGGGGCACGAACAGCAGTTGGAAGAGCCAAAAAGAGAGGGTGGTCGGCAAGAGATGGAACAGCTTGAGATGACACCAGAGAAAAAAGCCTGTGGTCTAGAGGTTTCTACAGCGTAGTTAGTGTGCGTTTTTTTTGGAGTCTACCGTGAGATGTGACCAGGAGTTCGTCCGCCATCAACAAGGGGAAGTAGAACCCGGGCACCAGTGCAAGTCGGCACCCACTGGTCGTGGGGAATGCAAGATAGGCGCATAAACTTCATTCTCCCAGTTACATGGAATACGACTTGGTGCATGTGGTTCCCTTTGGCAAAGGAGCGGTATGGACTTCTGAGGTGGTTGAGCCAGTTAAGTCTGGTTAGAGACGTCGCCTATGTGCAAGGAGGCTTCGATGAATGGCGGTGAAAGCTGAGGACACCGTTGTACACTGTCGACCAGGGCGTGGCTACTCCAGGCTGGAAGTTCTCCGTACATCCTATATCTTCTAGTGCCGACATCGGGATGAGTATCAGTTTTGTTAATAATACTTTGTAGGAGTGGGAAAACTCCAGAGGGACAGTTAACAAAGGGGGATTGCTCTGTACGAGGCCCCTTATCAGTAAACCGGAGAGCAACTCGGTAGTTTAGTTAGTGGATATTGTCACAGACTGTACGCAAGATTTCCAGCTAGTATTTTCTCTGTAATTAACTGATTCCAAATATAGGAAAGGTTCTTGTTTTCATTTTAGAATTTTCATGTTAATATTTAATAGCGTTCATTATCAAGTTGGTGGTTTCATTTTAATATTTTTAAGTTACTACGTAACGGAGTCCATTGTTAAAATTATTGTTTTTTAACTAATTGCTTGTTAATATTTAACACCTTTCACTATAATAAATGTTATGCTATGCTGTAGTGTGTTGTGTTACTTGGTAGTACCCTGTAACGATCCTGCGGAATACGCTAGTAAGGAAAGGGAAAGGTAGTAGGTGTAAGCAAAACGCAAAAGGAGCGTAACACTGGTAGCAGAGCCATTTTGTCCTACATACACGTTTTAGTGTCGGTGGGAACATTTAACAGGATACTACAAAGTACACAAAATAGTGTTTCAGGTCAATTATATTGTCAGTGTCATAATGGAAATTGTATTTCAGCCCGAATTCCTCCATCGTACGGAGTTGGAAAGAGAACTGAAAATAAGACAGATAAAATATGATTCAAAAAGTACAGTAGTTGAATTGGCCAGAAGTTTACGAGAAGCATTAAGCCAACCAAGCCCAATTAATCTCGGAGCGAGTTTTGATCCGGTACAGGAAATCGGACTTTGTGAGGCGAATGTTAATTTATTTGATGAAATGTTAAAAGAACTTAGGTTATCGGAAATCACACCGAGTCAGAAACGAAGAATAGTTGGAAGGTTAAAGTATTGGAGTTTTAGGATAAAGGAAAATGCACGATTGTTAGAAGGAGAAAATAATGAACAGCTTCATAAGTTGGGGAGGCGCTTGTCGTCATTAGCAACACAATTAGATGCCACCGGAATTGAAAATAAAGGAGCAACTGGTTCAGGAAATACTGAGAATATCAATCCAGAGCTACTTCAAGTTAAATTCGCGAAACTTGTTGTTCCGAATCCATGGCAAGCGTTCTTAGCGTCATTAAAAATATTTGAGGTAAAATCACCAGACGACATATTGGATTTTCTCATTTGTTTGGTGAAAGCTAAAATGCAAGCTGAAGCTTTCCGAACACCACAAGTGACTGTGTTACAGATGTTACAACCTTTTGTAGGCTTGAATTTACAGTCGGTGTTGTTACAAATAATTGCAGAAGAGGGCTCATTAGATAGTTTTCATAGTAAGGTGTTACATATGTTTCTGTCATCAGCACAAATTCATGAGCTCCTATATCGACATTTTTTTAGGCTACAACGGACTTCGGAAAGTATTTTAGATTATATTAATCAGCAGAAGTTGGTAGCCTTGGCACTAAAAGTAGTACTTTCAGAAGAAGAGATTGTGAGTAATATATTACAGAATACAGTTCATATCGAACTCCGGTCATTATTTTTGAGTAAATCAAAGCCCACGACCTTTAAAGAGTTGGAGGAGGTAGCTTTGAAATATACACAATTACCAAGTTTAAATAGGGGCGGGCCTCAGAATCAAATGGGGCAACCACTATCGAATGCCGAACTAACGAAACAAGAGAGTAAACAAGTGTTCGTGTGTTATTACTGTAATAAGCCAGGTCATATGGTAAAAGATTGTGATGTTAAACGGCTTAGGGGAGAGCAGATATTTCAAAACTCGTCCTTGGGGAGGAATTCCGGACAATTAAGGGAAAGGCTGGTTCACGGAATAAATGTAATACAGGGTTTAGTGCATAAAGAATTGCCTTTTATAAAGATAGAGGTAAATAGGATTCCCTCATTGGCCTTGATTGACACGGGCAGTGTAGTAACATTAGTTAATGCACAGCATGTTAAGGATAAACGTAGAGATCTAATGGTTGAGGAAACACAATTTATTACGGTAGATAGCAGCCCGTTGAAGATTATTGGGTCCTTAGTAATTCCATTGAAAATTGGAGAGTTTAGTTGGAACTATAAAGTTTATGTGATAGAGGAATTATTTGTACCACTGATCCTAGGAGCGGACTTTGTTAGACATACACAAATGGTAGTGGATTTAGCGAGAGCAAAAGCTTATCTCGGTTTTCAACCGAGTATTTATATCCCATTACAAACTTGGTTAAAACAGACGCCAGTGGATAATTGTGAACAAGTTTCAGGAAAAGTATGTACAATATTATCAAATCTTCCCTCGTTGTTTGAAGATATCCGGACCTATCAACGTAACGACAGTGAATTGGGGCCCCTATTGCAACAGGTTGAGGGGGGGGAAGGAGTACCAAAATATGTCGTACAGGATGGAGTATTGTGTTGTAAAAATAGAACGCAGGACGCAAAGATTCTGGTACCAAAGAGCTTAGTGCCAGAGCTGTTTACCTATTTTCACGAAGCGCCTAGTGGGGGGCACTTAGGGGGGTTTAAAACCAGAGCTAGGATCAAACAGTATTTCAGATGGAAAGGAATGGATAAAGAGATAACCCAGAGAGTAGCTCAGTGTCGTAGGTGTAAACAGAGCAAGCCTGTAAAGAGTAAGCAAGTGGGGTATTTGGCCTCCAAGGTAGCTGAACGGCCAATGGAGAGATTGTTTGTCGATTACATCGGACCATTTCCGAGGAGCAAGATGGGAAATAAACATGCGCTGGTGATAGTTGATGCGTTTACAAAATATGTTTGGATACGAGCAGTTCGTGAAGCGAACACCCATAATGTGATTAAGGAATTGCAAGGCATAATTGCTGTCTTCGGAGTACCGGAGGAAGTCGTTTCGGATAATGCCACGTGTTTTAAGTCAAGGGCGTTTAAATCGTTTTGTTGGGGAAGTGGCATTCGTAACGTATTCATGGTACCCTACTATCCTAAGGCGTCACAAAGTGAAAGGGTTAATAGAAACCTGAAGAATGCGTTGATTGCCTATCACTCAGATGATCACACCAAGTGGGACCAGAACTTGTACTGGTTGCAATTTGCATTTAATGCGGCTAGGCACGAGAGTCATGGCGAGAGCCCGTTCAGGTTAATGTTTAAATTCCAGCCTAACTGTCCTCTATCTAATTTATGGGGGATTAAGGACATTTTGCCGGATAAAGTAAGCGAGTCCGAGATTCGGGAGACCTGGAAACGGGTCAGACGTAATTTATTGAAGGCTAGAGATAAAGTGGCTAAGTACTATAATGCGGGACGACAAGCTCCTCACTTTCAGGTTGGCGATATAGTGTACGTACAGAATCATCCCCAGAGTAAGGCAAGTAATAAGTACACGGCTAAACTCGCCCCGAGATATAAGGGCCCATGGCTTATAGAAGAATTCACATCTCCAGTCTCAGTGCGATTGACGGAGAGCGGGACTGGAAAATCAAGCTTTGCGCATGTGTCTCAATTGAAGAAATAATAGGAATAGGAATTGTAAACTGAGATGTTCTCCGGGGTAGGATGAAGGGTTCACCTCTTCAAGGCTATTGTTTCACAATAGATTAAAGGGGGGGAGTGTAACGGATTAATTAGTGGGGGGCACGAACAGCAGTTGGAAGAGCCAAAAAGAGAGGGTGGTCGGCAAGAGATGGAACAGCTTGAGATGACGCCAGAGAAAAAAGCCTGTGGTCTAGAGGTTTCTACAGCGTAGTTAGTGTGCGTTTTTTTTGGAGTCTACCGTGAGATGTGACCAGGAGTTCGTCCGCCATCAACAAGGGGAAGTAGAACCCGGGCACCAGTGCAAGTCGGCACCCACTGGTCGTGGGGAATGCAAGATAGGCGCATAAACTTCATTCTCCCAGTTACATGGAATACGACTTGGTGCATGTGGTTCCCTTTGGCAAAGGAGCGGTATGGACTTCTGAGGTGGTTGAGCCAGTTAAGTCTGGTTAGAGACGTCGCCTATGTGCAAGGAGGCTTCGATGAATGGCGGTGAAAGCTGAGGACACCGTTGTACACTGTCGACCAGGGCGTGGCTACTCCAGGCTGGAAGTTCTCCGTACATCCTATATCTTCTAGTGCCGACATCGGGATGAGTATCAGTTTTGTTAATAATACTTTGTAGGAGTGGGAAAACTCCAGAGGGACAGTTAACAAAGGGGGATTGCTCTGTACGAGGCCCCTTATCAGTAAACCGGAGAGCAACTCGGTAGTTTAGTTAGTGGATATTGTCACAGACTGTACGCAAGATTTCCAGCTAGTATTTTCTCTGTAATTAACTGATTCCAAATATAGGAAAGGTTCTTGTTTTCATTTTAGAATTTTCATGTTAATATTTAATAGCGTTCATTATCAAGTTGGTGGTTTCATTTTAATATTTTTAAGTTACTACGTAACGGAGTCCATTGTTAAAATTATTGTTTTTTAACTAATTGCTTGTTAATATTTAACACCTTTCACTATAATAAATGTTATGCTATGCTGTAGTGTGTTGTGTTACTTGGTAGTACCCTGTAACGATCCTGCGGAATACGCTAGTAAGGAAAGGGAAAGGTAGTAGGTGTAAGCAAAACGCAAAAGGAGCGTAACACTCCACAAAAAAATATATTCGGACATAACTTGTATGTTTTAATGAGATCTACATTTTTTTGTATAGTAAGATTTGGTCTATCTCTTACAGTTTACCAGTTATGCAAAAGTCATCAAGAGTAAACAGGACTACATAAGCTATAACCAAAAAATTCAAAATATACATTTCATTTGTCACAAAAATATCTTGAACTTATGACCTTCTAATCAAAATCATTAGCCAATTTTGAGAAAATCAAAATTTTCCATGTAAAGTGTAGTTTATGGTGGAGGAATTTTCTTCAAAATCTTTGTGTCACATTCTTGATAGATATTGAATTTAAATACCCACTTTGGTTTTTAACAGACTTTTTTGTCGAGTTATGCTGTTCACAGACACGCACACAACCTTTTTGTAACATGGCTTTTTTGGATTCAAGGGGCCACAAAACATATACTTCCAGCAAATTTTGGGTCGAACATAATATTTTCCCTACTTTCTGTACATAGTAGAGAAAGTAAAAATCTGATGGGTTCATTCAGATGACTTGCTGACATGCTGACTTCAGTTCACCACTTTCAACCTTACTTGCCTGCTTAATCACATTTCACACAGATTTCTGTAACACACACTTGCTGTAGCAACCTTCTGTTGAATATTCTTAGACATTTAGAGCCCCCTGCTTTGTTTTGCATATGTTGATAAACATTGTAAACAACCTCCCTGGTTTGGCTATGCAGTGGTTTAGCACTCTCCAACTTTGATTTTTTACGAAGGCATGATACTATGCAATATATTCTACACCAATAAACAAAACCTCCCCTATCAAACCACTAAACACCACACAAAACAATAGATCTGCTCAATACAATATGCTGATTCACTGTGATATGCGCACCTCAAGATGTTATTGGATACTGGGGATTGTAATAGGGATCCTGTCACCCTGCAATAGGCACGATGGTCAGCACTCATGAACTACAAAAATAGCCTTTTGCACATCCTGCTGACTGACAAGCTTTAGTTACATGAGCTCTAACACAGGAACAAAAACACATCAGACTACAAATGTCTGAACAATCTTTGGTTCGTTTTCAGAAAACCTCTCAAGATTGTCTGCATTGGTATATGACTGCAGATGAGACAGGGGTCCACTGCTATACCCTAGAAACAAAGCAACAGTCAAAGCAGTGGAAACATGCTGATTCTCTACCACCAAAGAAAGTAAAGGCAATATCATCACTCACAAACATCATGTCATCAGTTTTCTGGGATCCAAAAAGGATTCTAATAATATATTACCATTCCAATGTCAAACAATTATGAGAGAATATATGTTAACACACATGACCGACTACAGCAAAAAATATGTGAAAAAAGAGCACGTTTAGCAAGGAAGAAAATCATCCTCCATCAAGACAATGCATGCCTGCACATATGTATGCTTGCCATGGCAAAAATGTGTGAACAGAGGTGTGAATTGTTGCCATACCTATGTTATTGACCTGATACAGCTCCATCAGATTTTCATCTCTTCCCTAAGCTCAAACTTTTCTTGGTGGACAAAGATTCTATTCAAATGAACTCATTGCTGAAGTTGACGAGTCTTGGAAGAATTTCACTTTTGAAATGGAATAAAGACTTTGGAACATCAATGGACCACGTGCATTATGCTTGAATTAACGTATATTGGCTATTCTGACAACTTGCTCAGCATGCATTCTGGGTGTGGCATATCAGTGGCATATGGGTCTGTTGTCTTGACAACCAGGTTCAACCTTGAAATAGCCAATAGTCTTTGTGGTCACACAATTGCCTTTTCAACCACCTCTGCACGTCACGCCTGTATGTTGCCACATCTTACATCTCCTCTTGTAATCAGCTAGGGAACAACTGACAACCAACCAATGATCGGCAACAATGCATGTTTTACATGTGGTGCAATGGAAATGTACTTGCCAGGAAAACAACTGTAAGGATTCGCAGCTTATGTTAATTCCACTCTAATGTACCAGGAGACATTAAAAAATAAAAATATTTTTGATGTTGTTTTTATTATGTCAATTGTTTTTAGTATGTCATTCAAAGAACATTTCAAACAACCCTTGTATTTGCCACCTTTGAGCAATCTTTGTAAGTTCATCATTCCACCAACAGATGCCACAATTACAGATATTCTTACAGTTAAGACCACCAACAGCATTAGGAAGAGTTGAACTCCTGCTGATGAGGGGGATGAGTCATCCTTGAAATGTGTTCAGGTACTTTTTTAGTCAGTGATGCTAGTGTTTCAAATTTCAACTCACCTTTATAAATTAACAATACATCACTGCTCATAAACTTTCTGCTCAACTGCAACATACACAATGTTAATGGTGAAGCATCAGTAAAAATTTGCATTGATGCATAATAAATGTAAATAAAATGCTGCCAGACATTAGCCGTGCTGTTACAAATGAGCATAAATTTTAAGGCAGTTTGCAACCCAACTTTTTGTTTTTGAAGTTTGGGCCAAAAGTACAGCTTTTTTTTGGGCCAATATGGTGGTAACTATTTAAGGATAGCTGGAAAGCAAAATAATATCAAGCATACTCTGGATTTTAAACTTCTACAAAATAAAAGCACAAAAATAAAGTGTAAGCATAAAGCTTATATTGAACTCACAGCTAAGAGAACCTGGAAAATACAGGGAGAGCACAATCACATCTAGGAAAATGGAAGCAGCTGAGACACCAACTGCCTGAAAAACACCAAGACAATATGAAAAGCATCACCCCAACTATGTAATAAAATAGCCATAATGAATTAAATTCCTCAGAGGAGAAAACACATAAAAGAATTAGTAAGTATGTACTACCATTATCATAACTTCTTCAGAATCTCTCTGATAGATTGCCCAAATCAGCACCAAGAAGAACACTAAATTGTAGAACAGATAAGCAGGTGGACTCCAACGACCCAAACCCCTGAAATAAAAAGGAGATTTTAAGAAATCTGAGTGAAAATCAGACTGATTTCCATCAAAAGAATTAAAACTCAGTTCTTATAAAACTTACCATGAGCACAAAACGAAGTGAAGCAAAAACACAATCTGAAACAAAAAATATGCACATGAATTTAGTGTGATTTATATTATTGCAATACCTAAAGTTCATTAACCACAACAGCTAAAGTTTATCCCATAATTTCCAGATGGCCTTCCATTTTTACTTTCTTCACCAAATACCTATTAAGTGGAAGTAAGGCTGTTCACAACCACCAGTAATGCTAATGATAACCAGAGTGAGAAAGTACATGTATTTAAATGGGGTGCTCACAACCAATGGGAACCTTTCCCAGGCTCCAGGAACAGGGAAGAGGACTTAACCAAGTTTTATCTTTCTCATTTCTGTAATCGGGCATGGCAATACATAGTGTGTATTAGGCTTTTCACTGTAGAAATTATTGAAGGTGCCATGCCATGAAACAGCCACTAGAGCTCTCTCTAGTCACAAGCTACACAATTTGATTGATTTTGTTGTTTAACGATGCTGTCAATTACCGGTTTGAAATCTGTGTCGCCGGTGTGCCAGAATTTTGTCCCGCAGGAGTTCTTTTACATGCCAGTAAATCTACTGACATGGAGCTGTCATTTTTAAGCACACTTAAAAACCATCAGTCTGGGCCAGATTTGAACCTGCGACCTTGGGGTCAGTAAGCCAGCGTCTAACCAACTGAGCCACCCAGACTGACACCATACAAGCTACAAAAAATATTATTGGTCCAGGGGCATAATGTCAATGGATGTGTGAGCTGTATATCACACACCCTGTACTTTTGGTCAAACTGATTGCAAAATTGGTATTCATTATAATTTTGTGGGACACAACCATTTTAACCTCATTAAAAAGGAAGCTTTCCTAAACATTGTGATTTGAATTTGGGTCATTCTACAATAACTTGTTCACATTATGTTTCGAAACAAAGCTTGAGTTAATGGCATCTGTCATCAGCTAGGGGAAACTGGTGTTGCGCTCTTCAGCCGAAGTATGTATTGAGTTAGAGTACATCTCATGTTAAGAACTGCACTCACATGATTGCATTTATAGTTGTGAATAAGGTGTAATTTGTGATTTATTTTGTTTCTTCTATCTGTATTCTTCAAATGTGCACATTTGAGCATGTTTTGGACACTTTTGTTACTTACTATTAAAACAAATGTAGGTTAAGATTTGCACAGACTGTGACAAAGGTATGTACATAGGTAAGGTACATCCAACAGGTCACAAAATGAATAGCAGCTACAGTAGTGAACAAAACTTCGTTTTCCAGCTGTTGTTGCAACGAAAATGAAAATAAACTGTTCTGTGATCCACAAACTCAAAGAAATAAGTTTCCAAACATTAAACTTGATCTAAAAATCAATATGTAATTAAAGCAGATCCTCCAAAGTCACAATCAATATTACAATGAAGAGTACAAAATTCGCAAGGCATTTCAAAATTTATAAATGTGAATCCTGAGGTGCAATTGTAGAACTTTAAATACATTGTTTTGTTGATCTTATCTTCTTTCTTCAAATTAAAGTTGCAATTCCAGTGGTTATAAAGAACTAAACAACATTTAAAGACAGCCAAAAAACATAACTATGCTTGTAATCACATAATATCCGAAAACAGTACAAATGTTCAGGATAACTAAGAATAGAATTTTTATTGAATAATCGGCATAAGCTCTCAGTTGAACAACATAACAATGAAGTGAGAAAGTACAGAGCTTTACTTCCTCGTTTTGTGCGGGCTGCATGCTTTCTAAAAAACCACACACATGCTTTTTATGATCACAATGAGAATGGAGGATTTTCAAAAAGAGGCAACTATATTGAATATTTACATGAATATATTATGATACCTCTCTGAAAGAACACTTGGAAAAGTCGACTGTCTTTTGTGAAACTTCACCTGATATCCAGAATGACTTAATTTCAAGTATGAGAGCCATTATAAGGCATGAAATTAAGAAGGAAATTTCTGATGCCATCTTTGTTTCATTGATGTTAGATTAATAAAGAACAACTCTCTATCGTTCATTACATAAATGTTGACGGAAATGTTGAGAGGTTTATTTGTTTTACAGATGTAAATTTAGACAGAAGCAGACTCAAGGTTCCAGGAGTCTACAGTATACCATGTGAATGTGTTAAGGTGTACGTTGGCCAAACCAGATGGACCATTGAGGAGAGACGCAAGGAGCATAAATGAAGGATCAGACTCCTGCAACCTGAAAAATCAGCTCTGGCACAACACAGTATTGATAATGTAAACAGAATAAAGCTTGATGACACTAAAGTTCTTGACCTCTGACAAATAGATACTTTGATCGACTTATCAAGGAATCCATAGAAATCAAATTACATTCATCAAATTTTAACAGAGACTCTGGACGCAAACTAAGCATGGCTTGGGCACCAGCCATCAAACATGCCATCATAGACAATTCAAACAGATCAGAACAGCTGACTGACAGTGCAGAGAAACCCTATACAAGGAGGCCAATCCCACCTTAAGCAAGCGGCCAATCACTGGTCTCTCCACTCTCACTGCCCAAGACCTACCTGGTTCCGCCCACCTTGTTTGTGTATATATACCAGCATGATTTTTACCCTGGCATTTGTTCTTGATGCTCACCTTGTTTGTGTATATATAACAGCATATCTTTAACCTGCCATTTGTTCCAGATGAAGACCATGGAGAATCAAATGGTCAAAAGGTTGAGTTTTATACATTTGATGCAGCTGATCACCTGAGAATCAATTATTAGTAGCATTCGCCACTAAAGTTTTAAATCTTAGATTTTAACCTGCTTGAAGACACAGTTTGGGGACACTACACTGTCCCGAAACCAAGCGTTTTCTTGGGCCACACAATTTAAGGATAGCCAAGGTCAAGCCTAACAGATGACATGTGTCATTTGAGAGCTTATCAAAGGTGACTGCTGTGCACTGTTGAAGAAATCATGGCAGAAGTAGGTATCAGCAATGGGAGTGCTCATACCATTATCAGTGAACATCTTGGCTTTAGAGAAATTACTGCTCAAAGGGTTCTGTTGTTAACCGAACAGCAAAAAACATTAGGCTGGAGATGACAGAGATGAATACATTCCAACAAGGGGAGTACTTATTTGAGGAGTATCACCACATATGATGCTGATGAGTAGGGCTCGGAAGTTCATGCCCTAAAAAACACTGAAATATGCATGCAAATATGCTCTTAAAAACTTGAAAATATGCCAAGAAATATGCACTATTTAATTAAAACAATTAATGCCCCTTTGCAGTAGACAAGACGAGTTAGTATAAATAATAAATAAAGTTACCTTATTCTTTAGAGGTTGAAGCAGAAGTAGTCCCGCTGCTAGTATTTACTGCTAAATTGCAGTTCACAACCAACACTTTGCACAAATGTTCAACTGTAAAGCATCGTCTGTTGTCTCGCAAAACACTTGTAACTTGAAAAACTTCTCTCCACGTCACAAGATGTTATTGGGGCATATTTAAATGATGCTAACTGCTTCACACACACCGAGAGAGAGAGAGAGTCAAGTCTCTTGGTGAGACATGGTTTTCTTTTGAGGATGTCTCGAATACCGCTCATCTGTTTATAACCAGAATTTTTTGAAATTACATAATTCACTTTCTCTTTCACTTTTTGTCCTATCCTACCAGGAACCAAACTTAGATCACATATTGTTTTTTTTTCAAAGACAGTTATATTCATGCAAAGGACATCCTACAGCTTCCAATGCCATTATGGCTGTTGGTAAGAAAGAAAAATGGGCAGATATGAAACCAAGATCCTCTTTTAACCCAGTGCCTGACAGAATATTTTGCACAGTTTCTATTGATGAAGCATCTTTCAAGTCCAATGAATTAACAACCTCTTCGGCTATTTCTATGTGCTCAGCATAATATAAAACTGCATCGATCCATGTTCCCCATCGATTAACACTGGTGCAGGAAGAAGTCAGATATTAGGTGCTGTTGATCTAAACAACTTAACTCTTTTAGGAGATTTAACAAAAATTATCTTCGTACTGGACACAAATCTATCTACCAATGGGAAAGAACCATTGTCTCAGAAATGCTACCAATATGAAAAATATTATACAGATGAAAAAATAAAAAAAGCATAAAAATCATTAAAATATGCAATATAGGGGCAATAATATTGAAATCTTCGTGAATTGCATCATCATGTGCAGTACTGCCAATATGAAAAATATTATCCAGATAGAAAAAAGTAATAAAAAGCCATAAAAATCATTAAAATATGCAATATAGGGGCTATAGTATTGAAATAATATGCATTTATCAAAAATCAAGAAAATATGCAGTTATATGCACCATAAAATCATGTCCAAATAACTGAAAATTCCGTAATTCGTGCACATAATGTAAAAGCATACACTTTTAACCCCTATGAAAAAACATGCAAATGCATGAACTTCCTAGCCCTACTGATGAGAAATGGATCCATCATCACTCCAGAATCCAAAATGGTGAATAAGGAGTGGCAAAGAAAGGATGATGCCAGCCCAGTAAAGGCCAAAACTCACCTCTTAGCCAGAAAAGCTTTTGCACAGTGTTCTTAACTACAGACACATTTTACTCATTCATTTGCCTCACAGTCAACATCTAGTGAATACAGCTTACTCTTATAAGTTGTTAACATCAGCAGAAGCCATCTACTGACATCTGGCCATCAGAGATGTCATCATTCTCCATGACAACTCTAAGCCTCACACTGCAAACTTGACAAGGCACACATTGGAGAACATGTTCTGGGAAACCCTAGACCACCCTCCCTACAGTCCAGATTAGTCCTCCCGCCAACTATCTTTTGTTTGCATCCAAGAAAGAATCACTTGGAGAAAAATAATTTGAAAAGTAGATGACTCTGAGGAACAGTGAGTGCAACTGGTTCACAATAATTGTTTTTGAACAAGAAATCTTCAAGCTTGTAAATGGTTGGCAAAAGTGTATACATCATAAAGGAGGCTATGCAGAGAAAGGTATCATTTGTGCATGTGATTATTCAATAAATGTATAAAAAATAACCATATTTGAATCACCGTCATACGTTTTTTCAGGCCAACAAATACAAAAATAACATTTTTTGAAATTAACTCTTGAATGTGCATCAAAGTGTGTCTGTAAGCAACACAACTCAAAAATAAAAACTTGGATAATATAACTTGCTGTTTAAGATTTTCAAGAAATCCCCCTTCAAATTATCCCTTTACATTGAACATATTTCAAACTTTTTATTTTCTCAAAGATGGCTCTAACAATTTTGATTAAAACACTCTGTATTTAAGATATTTAATACCACAAATAAAACTTATATCTCTTAATTTTTTGGGAATAGCCTTCAAAGTTCTCTTCATTTACAAGGAATTTTGTACATTTTGTAGACATTAAGAGATAATCAAAAACAAACTATGCAGTTTGAGGTAGAATCAGAACTGAAAAATTGAATGCCACAGCAGGGATTTGAACCACTTCACACATGGCTGCTCTAACCACTGAGCTCCTGAGACAACTTGCCAGTATGACATTGAACTCACCAACCGATTCATATTTTTCCTGGTAGACCACAAAGGGAATCTCACATCAGAGTTAACCACCCCAAGGATGACTTATAATCTTAAGTAATTTGTCCTGGAATTAAATAACCTTTAGATGGCAATTATTTATTTACGCCAACAAACTTACTGCTGGTGTTTTCAAACACACAAGCCGTGTGTAGACAATGTTTGAAGTAGAAAATTGGGGCTGAAAAATTCAATGCCACAGCCAGGATTTGAACCACAGAACTCCCACTTCACTCGTGGCTGCTCTAACCAATGAGCTACTGTGACAAGTTGCCAGTGTGACATTGAATTCTCCAACCAATTTGTATTTTTCCACACGAAGCAGAAGAGGTTCTTATAGACTCATGTGATTCACTTAGCACTAAATAGAGAATATATTAAAATGAAATGGTATGCAACAATGCCTTGATACACTGATGATGATGATACACTGAATCTGCAACAATCAAGAAAGAGATTGACATTTTGCGGAGAGAGAGGCAACATTGCCACTTATGACCATGTGGAGAACATGCTAAGATTATGTGTATAAAATCGATTGTATTGCCCCTGAAATGTAGCACAGGTATTATTTATATTCTTTGATGAAGACAATAGTAAAATAATGAACCTACATGCAAAGGATAGAACATGCAATATATATCAGTGTAAAGATTTGTACTAACAAGAGGCATACCTGTGAAATACTGATGCTTACTCTAATGGGATAATGCTGCTGATATCCAAATAGCTTGCATCCCTGTTGTTGCTGGTTTTCCCCACGAAAATGACAAGCTATTCTATTCTTTCTTCCAAAATTCCTTAATTTTCTCATGCTGCACTTACTGTACCATTTGTATGAGTAGCCACTTTTTCCCAAGTTTCCAGCTTTTACTGCTGTTAATGCCTCTTCAGTCAGCTTTATTTACAATGGCACGGTGAAATCTTTGTTGTTTCACCCAACATAACCTTCACTTCTTCTTCTATGGTGCTACAGCCCAATGTCGTGTCTTGGCCTCCAGTATCGAACCTCTTCACTTATCCCTATCCAATACTATTCTCCTCCAATTCCACCCTTAATATCTCCTTCGCATCTTTATCCACTCCGTCAATCCATCTATTGTTGGGTCTTCCAACTAATCTCTCCCCACCAATTTTGTCATATAAGTGAGATCCATTCCTTCGCCATTTGGTGAACATGTCCAGCCCATTGCAATCTTTTGAGTTTAATTAATAATATGTTGGGTTCTTTAAACAATGCACACAATTCACCATTACATCTGAGTCTCCAAATTTCAATTTATTTAACTGGCCCCCATATTCATCTTAAAATCTTTCTTCTGAAAGAATTAAGAGAAATTTCATCGTTTTTAGTAATGGACCAACTCTCACAAACATAATACTGATCTAACCATAGTCTTATATAATTTCATTTTAGTTACACTGTGTACCTCTTTAGATTCGAAGACTGGTAATAGGAAAAAATATTCTCTATTTGCTAGATTTATTCTCCTCTTTATCTCCTGACCATCATCAGTATTAAACTTGGAACCCAAATACATAATTTCAATCACATCATCTAGCACAATATTTCCTTGTGCTATTTTACGGTATTGTCTCATCATTTTAGTTTTATTCATATTGATGTTGAGTCTCATTATCTTTGCTCTGAGTTTAATTTCTTTAAATGCTTCTTTCGCAGACATCAAGGATCTAGAGATTATTATGCCATAATCTGTGTTGATTTATATGCAATTATATTTTTAACATCAATTTCAGTCCATCTCATGATGTATTCCAAGGCTAAGTTAAATAAGAGAGGCGCCAGCCCATTGCCTTGTTTTAACCCTTAATTAATTCAATTGAGTTAATATGGCAATATTAAGTTGGAAGCCTAACTATTTTCTAACCATGTTCTGCAGCAATGCCATCGACTGTATATTATAATAATTGGAGTAGATGTAACGTAAACCCCGCGCGACAGCCCACGAAGGGCCAAGGCCTACCGCCCAGCCACTGCGTCCCCCACCTCTGCCCACTACAGGCGTCATTGGTGAGGTGCAGTACTGGAGGGTGGGACGTGGTCAGCGCCCCGAGCCCTCCCGGCCAGTTATGCGGTCTTCTCGACCTGGGGCCGCTACTTCTCCATCAAGTAGCTCCTCAATTGGTCCCCCCGGGACCTAACGAGGCTGAGTGCACCCCGTGAATTGGAGTAGATACCTATACCAAATACAATTTTATTTGGTTCTTAAATATGCTGTTTTTCATTTAGTATGCCATTTTTGCATATAGTTAAATGTTCACTAAAAGTGTTAAACAATTGCAAATGCTTACAACACACACACAGATACACAGACTCAAGACGCATGTAAACACAGGTTAACTAACCATATAAATAGAAGAATGATGCAAACGAACTTGTCAGCACATGGGCAACCTCCAACTGATGAAAGCATTGCAAGCTGGGGCTAAAGGAAGGCATTGTATATATTACAGTAACAACAAGATAACACATACAGTTTATATTACTGCTGGACTGCTCGTCAGACACATGCTAATCATGTGTTACAAAAGCAACAACACAATTTTTGTATCTACTGTTGTGGTTAGGAACTCTATTCCTTTCTTGATTGGTGCCGAGTATAAAACAAGAGTATTTTAAATTGTAGACAGAAGTATCTTCCGGGCTGTTATGCCGTGGTCTGCTGGAGATCTGTCTTCCAGAAGTTTCGTTTACAACTGCGGTAAACATCCTCAGTGGCGTTGTCGAAGTCTCCTCGTGGAAGGTATCACTGCGACTGATGCGTCGACTGTCTGTGGGGCTCCCTTTATAATTGATCGCATATTACAGCGACATAACGTCAAGACGATCTTTAAACCCACCAGACAGTTAAGCAGTTTACTACGATCACCCAAGGATCCCCGAGAAGCTTTGTCATCGGCTGGAGTATACAGTATTCCTTGTGGTTGTGGCTCAGTTTACATTGGAACTACTCAGCGCAGTGTTAAGACCAGACTCACGGAACACAAAAGAAGCTGCCGCCTGGACCAAACTGATAAGTCTGCGGTCGCTGAACATGCCATTAATGCAGTCGGTGAACACAGTATTAAGTTCCAGGATACGTGCATCCTTGCATCTACCATACATTACCATGCCCGACTACAGCGAGAGGCTATTGAAATTTACAAGCACCCTAACAACTTTAATAAGAAGAAAGAGGCCTTAAGGTTAAACAGCAACTGGCATCCGGTCATAGAACATCATAAGAAGCAGGATAGCAAGGTAAGCCAATCAGAAGAGACCAGCAGCATAAGAGAGATAGAACCCCCTCCACCACCCACCACGCCTCTGGACGTCTGGAAGACAGATCTCCAGCAGACCACGGCATAATAGCCCGGAAAATACTTCTTTCTACAATTTAGATGCCGGCCGTGAAAGCCTACGTAGCTTTAAGAGTATTTTAGTCTGTAATTGCAGCAATGCTGAAACAAGTATTAACACTTACCTTCAATGGAACATTTGGAACTGCATTCAAATCCATTTTTAAATGATTTTATTCTTCACAGAATATCACAGTAGATAGCTCTGAAAAGGTTTCAATTGAGAGGAGATTAGTTAAACAAATTTTGTACTTTTTTCTGTTAAACTTACATAGTTGGGACCCATTTTAAAATGAATATGAAGTAACTAATAAGAATGTGAATAAAACTTCCTAGAATAACTTAACAGTTGCTTTTAGAACTGATGTGACCACTTTCACAGCCTGCAACCCATTCCCTAAATCCCTTTTGGGATGTTTTCTTTTATACCAAAATGGTGTAGTGTCAACAAAAACATGTCATCTTGCCAAGTGCCAAATCTGCTAGATTCTTGATGTTTTAACTTCTTCTATGTCACCTTCTGCACATATAAACAGAAATACTGACACGAGCATTTTTAAGGAATTGAAATTCAGTTTTATTTATGGACACAAACTTCCATAGTTCTTAGTATGCCATTCTATACTGGACATGAAAGACAGTTTAATTTTGCTCAGAGGCATTTTTATTAGGCTTGAGTTTCTTTTATGTCCGGAAATCTATGACAAAGGAACATCAACTTTACTTCCCTTCTGAAGGAAGTCATGCTAAGGATTTCTGCACCTGATAAAACCCATCGCCTTCCGCCAGGTGTGTGTGTGTGTGTGTGTGCACGCACATGCGTGTAGCTTTTACTACATACTACACCGCAGACTGTGACAGTGATGATACATGGGAAGAAGATGGAGCATTGGTGGAATGAGATGGCGGGGGAAACCGGAGAACCCAGAGGAAACCTGCCCTAGTGCCGCTTCGTCCACCACAAATCCCACATGTGGCTACCTGGGATCGAACCCGGACTGCTTTGGTGAGAAGTGAATGGCCTAACTACTCGGCTACGGCACAGCCGCCAGGTTTAAACCTGTGTCCTCAGGAACCATAGGCCATGGAGGACAAAGCATTTTTGTAAGTGTAGTGTACAAGAGAAAATGGTATGTAGAGAAATTTCCTATATATATTACTCAGTAGAAACTACTTACTCCACTCTACCCATTATTGGATCAATGAGGTTTAGTTTTGCAGATCTTAGTTATGCTTTTTCATCATTTCACAGTTGTGGCTGACTGCAACTGCTTCATCCTACTTCTAAAACATCTCTCTGCTATGCTTTGTGACTTAAGGCCCTCAAACCTGGGCTATGCTTTGACGGTTGTTGTTGTGCATTTGGGAGAGGCAAAAATACAAAATGGAATTATTGCCCTTATACATAATTTTCATACTAAAGCATCGTAAAAGGGACCAGTGCTTGAGTCACAGGCTCTTAACAGAGCTCACATCAACTCTAAACGGAATTCCTAAGGTTTTCTAGCATTATTCCCATTGTGGTGCTATTAAATGATTAAATGTAATCATGAAATTAATCCAGAAGTTAAATTATTAAAACAATTACGTGGACCTATAGATTTAATGGTTTGGGAAAAAAATTTTATTTTAAAAAACAGGAACCGTGTTATGAATTTCAAAACACCTTCTATAGATTGTATTTATAAATTTTTGTTTTCAGAGATTGGTAATTAAAATGAGCATCAGTATCTGTTTTTTGTTTTCAGAGATTAGTGTTTAAAATGAACAACTGTAGCTTTGGTAACAAATTTGTTTGTATAGCTTTGAGAATGAGTTGCAGTCAACTCGAAACTTTAGTCAGTTTTGCAACAAAAACTTGCAACATTACTAAG
This sequence comes from Tenodera sinensis, assembly GCA_030765045.1. NCBI lineage: Eukaryota > Metazoa > Arthropoda > Insecta > Mantodea > Mantidae > Tenodera > Tenodera sinensis. Next base: position 22,085,123 of record CM060966.1, on the reverse strand, counting down.
ATAAGTGAAGTTTTTAGTTTCTAATTTGTTCTTACTTTAGAATGAATATACAAATTGATTGATGAATGTTTGGAAGAAGACAAAAACTAATCAAACTAAAATTTTACAGATTTCACTACTAATCATGGGTGATTCCTCTACGCATGCACAGTTTAACAAAATGGAATACTTTGTTGACATTATTTAATATATGAATATTTATTTGTTCTCATCTTTCACAATTACACAATAATATTAGATGGTTTCATCTACACTAACTTTTGTATGACAAACTAACTTTATTATTTATTTATGCCAACTAACTTACTGCTGGTGTTTTTAAACACACAAGCCAAATGTGGACAATGTTTGAGAGGTAGAATCAGAACTGAAAAAGTCTATGCCACAGCCAGGATTTTAACCACAGACCTTCCCCTTCAACACGCGGCTGCTCTAACCACTGAGCTACAGTGATAACTTACCAATATGACATGACACTTGCCAGTATAACCAGAGTTGGTTGTATTGAAATTGTAAATTACTATACACAAGCAACCAAGTAAGAGGATTGATATAGGTTGCGCGTTCGTTCTTGACGAATGACCTTGAGCAGAAATCCAACGAGTGAGCCTACCCTTAATAAACAGGTCAGCAAATGTTTATGCTACGATAACAGACACCTCTGTTTTCCTCTGTCGCGTTTGTGTATACAGTCGACTGCAGAAGTTTTGTGCGGTACGGATGTATGTATGCATGCAACGAAAATAGCAATTCAGACGAGGGAGAGATGTCGGGAATAGAATAAATGCAAGAAAGTTAAGTGGAAACAGTTATAGAGGTATAGTGTATAATACGTGTGGCTGATATTACTGCAAGTGTCATAAATTGATTTGTAGTGTTGTACTACTTCAGCTCAGAAGCATGCGCGTCATCTCACTGCAGACTGTACCTCCTCTCTCTCGTTCCCGCAAAAGCTGAGTAGAGACTCGCATTCAACCTTTCATATAAAATTTTCATTCATCAAGAAGTAACGCGTGACCTATACTGTTATAAGGAAAGTTAGTTTGAGAGGTAGAATTGGAACTGAAAAATTCAATGCCACAGCCGGGTTTTGAAACACACACTTTCCACTTCAAATGTAGCTGCTCTAACCACTGAGGTACTGTGACAGCTTGCCAGTGTGACATTGAATTCTCCAACCGATTAGTATTTTTCCTGGCAGACCACAAAGGGAATCTCACATCAGAGATAAATACCCCAAGGTCAACTTACAATCGCAAGTTTATTGTTATCAGCTGTAGAATTATAACATAATTCATAGCATCAGAATACATATGGTTGTACATAATTGCATACAAAGAATTTTTACAAAAATAGTTACTTATATACATCTATACTAATATATACATCTACCAACTAACAGGTATGTATAATTTTACAGCTAAGGCTTATGCCCAATTTAGAAATTTTTCTATTAGGTAAAAACTTCCATCTATGCAATACTTTTTCAATTCTACTTTAAATTTACGTATACATTTTATTTCTTTTATATTTTGTGGTAGTTTGTTACATAGCAAACATGCAGCTACTGGTGGTTTTGTAAATTTCTAGTCTATGGGAATGTATGTGAATATCCCTGTTACCCCTAGCATTGTATTCATGAATCTGGTTGCTTCACTGCTTTTTTCTGTTCTTTTTGCCAACTATGTACAATGAATATGTCAAAATGTTCAGTTTTTTAAGTATTCTCTACAGGATTCCTGTCTATTTAATCTTATAATTATTCTTATAGCTCTTTTTGTGTGTACTGTTGCACTCTGTCCCCATACTGAGATACATGTGGGTATATTAACCCATAATAAGTTTTTCGTAGGATGTCCGCATCAATAAGTTTTGCATTTGTTTTAGAATGAACAGGATAGAGATGTTACAAATTTTACTAATGTGTTTTTCCCAGCTTAAATTTTTGTCTAACACTACCCCTAGAAAATAGGTCCATTCCAATCTTTTAATAAAGCACTTTATGCCCAGGAATTAAATAACCTTTAGATCGTAATTCCAATTCTACCTCTCAAACAATGCCCACACATGGCTTGTGTGTTTAAAAACACCTGCATATGTTGGCATAAATAAATAATAATTAATGTTAGTTATCCTGATGTTCTAAGTCTGTCTTTAGTTCCATTTTCTTCTTGATTGTTCTTACCCATTTCTCTTTCACCCTGTCCAAGTACAAGTTGTAGTTACCTATCAATTTTATGTTATTTTTCCTTCTTCTACAGAATCTTTCTAATTATTTCCCCATGAAAGTTTTTCCACTTTCATTATCATATTTGTTCCCTTCGTAACTTTTTTCACTACAGCATAATAGGCAGTAAAAATCTATATACATTTCATGCTTCAGCATTAAGAATTGTATATTTTGGTGTGATATATCATTATTTTCAATATGGAATTGAGGTTTGGGGAAGTACGAGTAAAGAGAATTTAAATAGGTTGTTAATCTTGCAAAAGAATTGTATAAGAACTATCTATAAGCTAAGTAATAGGACTTCATGCCATAGTGTTTTTAAAGAGAACAACCTGTTTAATGTAATTTTTCTATATGTATATAAAGTAATATTACATATTGTAAATAAAAATGTACATATTACCAATTGTAATAATCAATATTATAGTTATAATACACATAGAAATAATAATATACATAGGATTAATGTAAATGAAAAGACAAGTGAACGCGACTTATTTATAAGTGAAGTGAAATTATACAAGTTGCCACAGACTATAAAAGCCAAGCAAGGAGTAAATTTTAAAAAAAAAAATTATAGGAATATCTAATAAAAAAATATTTATACGATATAGGTGAATTGCAATTATTAGTAGTGTCAACATAAAATGTAACTTATCGCCTTAGAATTGTATTTTGATTATGCTTAAAACATTGTATAATGTCTATGGGCAAAATAAATAAAATAAAATAAGATAAATCACAAAATGTGGTTAGGATTGCCTATCAGGGTCAACATTCTAGATCGCCTTCTGTGCACAAATAGCACTACACTGCATTTCTTTATTGCATAACTTGCAGTAATACACTCAACTGACAATTCACCCGCAAGGATATGGTAGTTACACTCATATATGTAGTTATAGATGTATATGCTTGAAATAAAGCTGTAATGTCATTTAAGATTGTGTATTTGATTCAACATTGCTTATTGCACACAATAAGCATTATATTGCACAACTTGTAGTAATACACATAATTGACAATTCACACTCAGGATATGGTAGTTATAGTTATATATGCAGTTACACATGTACTTGCTTGAAATAAAGCTGTATAAGGTTGCTCAAAACCAAGGGTGGGTGTTCTAATGATTTTAATGAGGCGACATCCTAATCTTAAAGCACTACTTATTAACTCAGGATAACTTTTGCACACACTGATTACAAATATTTCTGGCAAAACAGTTTTTGACCTGCATATGCAATCTTTACCATTTAATGTACTCACGTCACACTGAAGTACAGTTGAACCCCACTAATTCGAATTGGGGATGTGGCCAGTTTGGATTTGGAAAAGTTCAGATAATCTGAAAAGCGAAAAAAAAATTATATAAATACAGCTATAAGATTAGCAGCTACAAGATAACATAGCACAGAAATGTGAGGAAGTGACTACATTCCGATTACCATGCACAACGTAATGACAAAGTATTCAAGATTGCCACTTTTTCAAGTTAAGTGAAAATTACTGCTTCATAAACATATGAGAGTTACTGGTACGGTACCTAAGTAAATGTGAAAATGTTGTTTAACACTGACTAAATGCATTATGTACAGGCACACTGCCTGTAGCGAAGTTCAGGAAAACATTTTTGTGCAATATACATTTTGTTCCTATGTGTGTAGCTTCAATAATAAGTTTGTCTGTCCTACAATAAAAATGCTTTTTCTACCGTATGAATGAGCTTTTTATAGTTTTTTTTTTTAAATTATAAATTTTGTGTTTGGATTATTTGGTATTTCGGATTTACGGTGTTCTACTGTATATTTATTTATTTATTTATTTATTTATTTATTTACTAAGCTATATACATGTGAATATGACCGGTGTTCAGCCCTGGCTCATTGCCAGTCATATTCTTATTCTACAATAATTCCTTAATTCTAACTTATTCTATCACTTATATCTTATTGTTCAACTCTACTGTATATATACGAGATGTACTGCATTATTTATAGCTATGATGATGGGTGAAAATTTTTGTTCTGTATGCTTTAATATGAATGGTTCATAATGATTTCTCTGTTAGTAAAAAAATCTGATGTGTTGCACTCACATGACTTTCTCCACTCTTGTACTAACCATTCTTACAAACTCTTATTCCTATATCTTCTTGTTAGTTGAGATAAACATTTGTACAAATTATCTTATTGCTTATTTCCTTGTTAGTGCAAGGGGAATGCTAGAATACTGTAGGCTTTGTGCGATAGTCAAATCTTTTAAAGCTTTGAGATTCCGTTCTCTTTGAAAACTTAACATATAAAAAATATTAACAACTATGTTCCATTACAGGAACGTTTTAAGTTTTCCAAAATTCACACACATAACAAGGAATATCTCTGAAATGGTTCACCCTACAAGAAAATTTATTTGGACATAAATTGTGTATTTTAGCAAGATTTACATTTTTTGTATAGTATGATTTGGTCTATCTCTAACGGTTTACCAGTTATGCAAAAGTCGTCCAGAATAAACACGACTACAGGGGCTATAGCCAGAAAATTCAAGAGATACATTTCATTTGTCATCAAAATATCTCAAACATATGACATCTTAATCAAAATCGTTAGAGCCATTTTCAAGAAAATAAAAATTTTCGAAAAATTTTCCATGTAAAGGGTAGTTAAGGGTGTGGCTATTTTCTTCAAAATCTTCATGTCACCTCCTTGAAAGACATTAAACTTAAATACCAACTTTGGTTTTTAAACGACTTTTCGTTTTTGAGTTATGCTGTCCACTGACTGACACACACACACACACACACACACGGACCTTTTTCTAAAAATGCTTTTTTTGGATTCAGGGGGCCTCAAAACATATATTTCCGGTGAAATCTCGACATCGAATTTTTGGGTGGAATACAATACTTCCCCTAGTTACCAGTAGAGAAAGTAAAAAAGTGTAGCTATATGATAGGTGAAGATTGTTGCTTAATGTGTTCGGTATACCAGTGTCATTAATTTAATTTTAAGTATGCAAAGCAAATGTCATTCAACTAGAATTCCTAAAACACACATTCACACAAGTGCATACCTACTTGATAAAATAGAGGAAAGTATTATGTTAACTTCCACAGCATTCATTTTCCAGTCAGAAAGATTTAACAAAGTGAAGAAAAACAGAAAACCCCTTTGGATAATGCAACTGATTTAACTACAGTGTAAAATAGCAGTAAATATACGTACACATATATACTGCAACATTTTATTAAACTTGCATACAGCTCTTCTCAGACTCAATTGATTGTGTCATCGCCTCAGACTTCCTGCAAGTTTCAGATAAGGAAAAAAGGTATACCAAGAAACTTGAACTGAAGAGTTGATCACGATCCCCCCACCTGAAGAAACGCCTAGTCTACGAGTACAGTTGCATTCGTTATAAACCGAACATTAAAAGGCCATTTGTCCAAGCACAGATCAAAGTAAGGCAAGACATTAATTACATTACGAATTCCAACGTTTTTGTAATACGACAACAAAGCGTTCATTTGACATTTCTAAACTTGTGTTACATAACAAGCCTTAACACACTCCTGTAAATCTAGATTATGATTTGGAAGATGAAATAAGTCAGAACCTACACAACACAAATATGCTGAGTTGATTATTTTACTTCCTTTTTTTCCAAACAACTGACAGGAATAAAACTAATCACTATCAATAACTACTGTTGACAACACCTTACTCCTTCGCTTCATTACTAGCACAGAACAACAAACCACATGATCATGAGATATGACAGGGCATCCCGGTTATGTTTCTCGATTTGATTGGAGGAAACCCGGCCTGTTGCAGCGAATAAGAGCATTTGTTTTCATTTTGGTCCAGTGTCAACAACATCGTAAGCATTAAATCCAACACTAAAAATAAGTCCAAAAAGCTAGCAGTGGTATTCTTATTAAATAAAGACTAACAAGTCGTATTAAGTCTTAGAATATGCCCAATTTCAAGTCTATGCTTATCCTGGAGAGTAGAATTTGAAAAGCCTGAACCTGCACCTTGCATTTGTTGCCATGTTGTAGGCACGAGTCCAGGACAGGCAAAAGAAAAGTGAAATTGTAACATACTTCTTCTTCTTCTTCTTACCAAACACATGATATATATAATGTTTTATAAGTTTTATATATAAAACATTCTATTCTTAACAGTTATAAAAATTTTCCTCCATAAACGTACCCCGTTTATTACAGTAGATACATGTTAAGGAAATCCATCGGAGGAAGGACGTATTTATGTCCTCACCTCCAGCTGTAGCTTTATCTTTTAATAGAAAGTAGGACAATATTTGTGTAAAATGTCATGCGATATGTCAACGCGACAAAGCAATGCAACGGGTGGACAAATGCAGACCAGGCAGTCTTCTACAAGGAAGCCGTTTATACCAAGAAGAAGAATATTGGGTTATGTATGTAAAATATGAATACTGGTACAAATGCTCAATGTAAAAAAAAAAAAAAAAATGAAATAAAACAAAAATAATACAACACAATAAATAAATTATATATATATATATATATATATATATATATATATTATGCTACACTAAACTATATAATAGTTTATAAAATGAAACAGGCGGCGCCGTGACCGAGCGATTAGAGCGCCCGCCCACCACCTAGGCGGCCCGGGTTCGATCCCAGTATGCGGTATTCGTGGTGGACGAAACGGCGTCAGGGTGGGTTTTCTCCGGGTGCTCCGGTTTCCACCAATTGCTCCATTATCATCTATTTTGCCTGCATTTCATGTCATCCTCTTCCTCACTATCATACTGGTGCTTGGCTGACCACCCGCTTCCAGGTCTTCCCACTGTCCGGTCCAGAGGTTCCTGTGCTCCCCAACAGGCATCTGACCCTAGGCACTGACTTGTAAGTCCTACATAAGGGGAGGGTAATCAGGAAAAGAAGATAAAATGAAACACATTGAGGATTCAGTAGAAATGACCATCACGTGAGCAAAATACCGATTTTGTACATATCCGATTTTAAAAGCACATAGTTCTAAAATTAATTATCTTACTTATTTACTTACTTTACCAACCTTAACTACCCCACCTAATCTTCCTATTCCACCTACCCATCCACCCATCTACCTACCCACCCTACTCACCGACCCACCTACCTACCCAGTCATCTACCCACCCTACCACCCACCCACCCACCTACTACATATTTATTTTTAAGATTTAAAGTCCTTTGACCGGTTAATTCACATTGGACGATGAATGCAAATCTCCTCAGCTCTCGTTTTCCTATCGTCCTATCAGCCTTAACTATACTCTGGGCAAACTGTACGAAAAACTCGTTCTGCAGCACCTATACATCTGCATCCCTATATCCCACATTACCAATTTGCCTATGCTAGGCACAAATCAGCGGAGTTTAAAGTTGCAAGGGTCACAGATTACGTGCTAAGAGTTAAGACTGAAGATCAAAAGCAATGCTTATCTTCTTGGATGTCTCGCGAGCTCTTCATTCTGTTTGGCATGATGGTCTTCTTTACAAGCTACTCCAATGCAACCTTCCTGATTCACTTATCCATCTCATCGCATCCTATCTCTGTTCCAGACAATGTGCTGTACACATTTCTGTTCATCATTCTTTCCTCCGAGACATTCATGGTGGAGTGCCACAAAGGTTTGTTTTGGCTCCCTTTCTGTACACTTTTTATACATCTGATAAGCCCCAACATACCACCATCAGCCTAGCTACTTATGCTGATGACACCGTGCTTCTCCATTCTCATTTTTTTGTCCTTTCCCTAGATTGTGAGTTGCATGACTATATTGTCTGCTTCCATAAATATCTGGAAGCCTGGAGGATACGTGTTAATTCTGAGAAATCTTAAGTTCTCCAATTTTTTCGTGTTCATACTGATTCCTGACTCAGTTGGTATCGTCAAATACAATGTTCGCAAGAAAACTCATCAAACTTTCAGAGCACTTTGCTTTCATTTCACCTCCACACATTTATCTCTGAGAATAAAGCTTCCTCTCTACACCACTGTGATTCTACAACAGATGCTTTACGCTGCTCCTGCATGAACAGATGTCTCTTACAGTGGCCTACAAGTGCTAGTCAGCAAACACATGTACTTTCTTAGAAGAATGACGCAGGCTTATCAGCGGGGATACACCAATTTACAAGTGCTGGCACACACCAATATGCAACCCTTTCCTACACTTCATCAACTGAATGCCAACTGGGAAAACCAATTGACTCGCCCTGGTGCCGCCCCTCATCTTACATTTCGTATCAGTCAGCCAAAGTGGCGACAGCATTGATAATCATACCACCAGATTAATCCACTTACAGCTTTCTCCTTCAGCGCTTCATCCTTAACACCCTGCTCATGTTTCTCGATTACTCATGTTTCCAAACAAAGGTCCGTAAAGGTTCCACAAATGGATGACTCTCATCCATGTCTGTATGTTGTCATCAGCCAAGAGAAATGCTATCACATACACAACAAGACCACCTGGTGATTGCATGTGCCCCGACACATGTGAACCCCAACACAACATTTTAGGGCAGCAAAACAACCTTGGCAGCAATGCAGCCCAAATTCCAGCATACTTCCTGCTACTATGTGCCTATGTGTGAACCAAGCTCGCAACTCTTGCTGATGCTGCACAAAAGTTGCACTGCTCAAGTAGCCGTGTCTGACCATAACTTAAAAATCTCACATTCACAACAGCAGGCTACTGATTCTGGTGAAATTAAAAGGATAGAATGATATACACCCATTGTTAACTGCAGGCTAATTTACAGCAGTAAAGTGAGAAAGAGGATTTGTCATACACAATTATTTTTCATTGTTGCAGGCAGTGTTCAAATGACTTTATGGCTATGGGGAAACTTATTATATTAGTTATTTTATAAGTTTATGTTATATATATAGCAATAACAGTAGTAATAGCATTGGTGTGGTGGCAGTGGCAGCAAATAGAACAGTGAGTTGCAAGAAACTGAATTGAATACTGCAAGCTGCAATTATCATTGCTGCTACAGAATTGCTGAAAGTGTGATCCTGAGAATTATTTATTATTTAGTTTCCTTGCGATATGCTTACTCAGAGCTTGCACTCGCACCTTATATGTATAGTTTCCATCAAAGGTGTTCCATGTGTTCTTGTATTTTCAAAGAGCAGTAATAGTATATACATACAGTAAAAAGAACAAATATTTCCCAGACAAGGAAGGAATTATTTAATGAAAGGGAAGATCCCCTCCACCGTTAATTTGAAACCTGGTTGCAGGTGTGCTTTCAAGTCCTGCATGGCATTCACTGAAAAAGGTAGACTTAGTGTTCCCATTTTCACAGCATGCTGAGGAGACGTTAAATGAAGGTTAAATATTTTATATTGATTAGAAATCATATAGAATAAACTGGAACGACACTTTAAAAAAGGGGGGAAAGGCGATTATGGGCATGATTGAGGGAAAAAGGTGCATGAAAAATGCCTTCTTTTGCAACTAGAAACAAAATTTGACACTGTGGTACCTTTCCAAAGAGGTTTAATTGTTGTTGTTAGCTAATGCTGGATTTCTGACAATGAAGTCATTAATCCTCTTGCTCTCCAATATTTTTCACTGATGGATGGGGCACTAGAAGTGGCCGGACATATTTGAAGGTGGTCTTGATCCATTTCCTCTTGCAGATCACATAGAGGACAGAGTGGTGAAGAATATATCCCAATTCTGTTTAAATGCTTTGCCAGACAATCATGTCCTGTAATCAACCTGAAGGTTGCAACTGCCATTTTTCGAGGATACTCAGGAATTACTGTTTGAATGTTTGGTAGTTCCCATCTTTTATTCTTTGATTTTTCATAGTAATATTTTGCAATAATTTTTTTGAATTCAGAGTTGACTAATCTTTTAGCTGCATAAAATGGTAGATTAACTATAGATTTCTGCACATTGCCTGTACCCTTTTTTGCAAGAAAATCAGCTTTCTCATTACCACTCAGTCCACAGTGAGCTGGTATCCATTGGAAGACTAGGTGTTTTTGAAGTGCTGTTAGATGGCTAAGCATTTTCCAACATTCTATAATTGTTTGATTTTTTGGTGACAACTTGGAAGTAATTGCTATAATTGCTGCCCTGGAATCTGAGAGAATAACTGCTTGCTGAAAATGTGAAATTCTGTACAAAAGATTTTGTAGGGCCATTCGAATTGCTTAATTTACCCTAAAAAAAATATGCACACCTAGAAATCCTATCCTTAGTCATCAGTGTCTACCACCTGTGGTGCCGTTCTTCTTTCTTGTACATTACTAATTATTATTATTACCATTATTCTTTATGAATGCTCTTTAACTGTTCTCAGGGGCCTCATACATCAGACTTGAGGTTCTTTTACGAGCTGCAAATGTATGACATAGGAGTCTGTATTTTTATACCCCAAAAAACCTATTGCCCTCTGCCAGGTTTGAACCCGCAACATTGGGTTGTACCTCTGATCATGGAGGAATGGCTGTGTAACAAGCATGGGCATTTAATAAAACCACACACATGTACACACACCATACATTTGTTTTATCTTCCATATTTCCAGATTCTGAAGGAGGTTAAGGGAATAAGCTGGCTAAAGAAAAATATCCACCCTCCATTCAGAAACTGAACCTGGGAACTCTGGAATTGGATGCTGCCATGCTAACCACTAAAAAAAATAATTTTCTCATTTTCAAGTCAAAGCATTATTTTTAAAACAAATTTTAAAGGATTAAACACAAACAGTTTTAGGAGTTTAAAGGTAAAGAAAACAGTTCTGTTTTAACTGGAAGTTTTAATGCAAAGTCTCTGATACATAAAGGTAAAAATGACAGATACAAAGAATCAATATAAAAAATGTACCCTTAACATTAAAAAATATAAATTCTGCAACAAGGACGGAATAGAGAATCACAGTAGTACAAAACATAGGCTTTTCAAGCACTGCTTACACTTGCACCTATGATTAAAGTCTCATTTTAGAATCAGTCAAAGTAGAGCCACTCAGTGACATCCAATACATTAATTTAAAGTCTCTATTTGTAAAACAAACAGGATACGAGGAATATTGATCAACAATAACAAAGCTAGCTAAGGATGGTTCTGCAGGTTAGCATGAGAAAAAGAAACTGGTATTATTTGTGATACTCTCTTACTAAAAATACAGGTACAATAGAAAACTACGTAACATTTAACCTTAAACCACTTCTTTAACTTCACGGTTTTAACATTTACAATAGTGGCACTGTTTGCCACAGGAACACAGAAGCAAACAGAAACACACAGTGGTTTTCTGGCTAAACCATTTCATTTATAGAGTAATTTTCACAAAGATCACAAGAACAGAAGAATTGTACTTTTATCTTATGTGAAACACCTTTCATTTATTTCAATCTAAAATATCTAAATGAAAGACAAATTTCCAAATAAAAGGCAACTGAAAAGAACGCTCTCAACAGAATATATGTCATTTTCTCTGGAAATAAGAAAACTTCTTTCTAATATGCATAACCCTAAAAAGGGTAAGTATTTAAATATGCTGCTCCTTAGTTGTAAAACCATTTTCTGGCAGAGAAATAAGCGTTTGCACAGTAGGGTGGTCAGTTCTATTCACATAGAATGTAATACATGTGCACAAAAACAGTCTATTCTTCAATCTTAAAATCTTAATATTAGCAGTCCTTCTTGCAACTGTAAACAGAAGGACAATCCAGCCATTGGTCATGGATACTGCAAACAAAATAATCAACCTTAAGAAGTCAATATAAGGCTGTCTCATAAGTTTGTTCGTTTTGCTCGCAAGTTCCATCTATAGCGCTGAAAACCCTGCACCTTCTGTACACTCAAGTTATCATAGTTGCCTAACCACCCCTAAAACTTAAAGGTCAACAACCAGACTCAATATTGGATATGTCCATGGGCATCACGAAGGGGGGTCCGTGCCCGTCCCCCGCCCTCCCCCGCGGAAGTTGCTCAACTTAATGTGCAATCAATTACTGACTATTAAACTACTATTTTAATGTAAAGATCAATTTTTATTTAGCACAAACTAACATGGTTATATGCGACAAATATTACAAATTTTGACATTTTCTGATTGCAAATTTCAAACATGTGCCCCCCACCGGAAAATGTCTGCTGACGCTCATGGATATGTGTATTTGTGACTAACATCGGATTGAACAGTATGAACTTGTGCTTACAAACTATGAAAAGCAAAAAGGAACATTTCTGACTCTTATGCAGCTCTACTATTGTAAGAGCAAAACCACCTCACAATGCCGGCAGAAATGTTGTGCTATCTAAGGGGAACATGTAATGATGAACTGAGCATGTGATATGGCTGATTCAGAGCAGGGAATTTCTGCCTAAAACAGAGAGTTTGGCAATTACTCTGCCGTAGCTGTGCTGCAGGTGACGTGTGTTCCCAGGCATTCTTAGTGATCAAAACACAAAAACAAACAAACTTACGAGACCACCTTACACTCATTGCCCTCCACTGGGTTAAAGGCCTTGCAGATCTCCAAGGGAATGAAACAGCCAATTACCATGAAAGATTGCTGCCAGCCACATAACTAGGGTGACCAGATGTTCAGATTAATCCAGACATGTCTCTGTTTAAAATGTTTGTCCAGTGTCTGAGTAGAGTTGTACAACATTTGTAAATGTCCTCCTCTTTAGGTTATTTTGTATTTTGTTCTTTCTGCGGGTTTAAAACTGAAGAATTTGAATTTTTGAACACAGAATATACCATCATAAGGTACAGATGAAAGGAACAATTTAAAATAGAATCTGTAAAGGGTCTCCAATGTTGCAATACAATTTTAGCAATATTCTTGTATTGACTTTCACAAATATCTATTAAAGAAGCCTCAACCTTTGCAAAAAATCTGATCTTCACAGAAGTGTTTGTAAAACAAGGGTGTTCTTCTATGAAATTAAATAATCATTTGTAACATAATTCTATTTTAATTAGTAAGATACAAGTGTCCTCCTTAATTGACCAATGTCCTACTTTTTCACAGTAAAAAGTCCTCTTTTTGTCTATAGCAATCTCGTCACCCTATACAAAACCACTACTGACTACAAAGTAATCCCTTTGACTCAGAGCAAGCAGCTGCTGACAAACCACTACATAAGAATTCAGAACTCAACCTACACCATTCCAAGCATAGAATCCACGGCAAGACCTTAATACCCAACATGCATAATAGGCTTTCCCTAACCCTAGGTCCAAACCACACAATTCCTGACCAACCACAGCTTTTTCAGGTCATAACTATATGAAATGTCCTTCACTACCCTGTAACTGCCCCTAAAAATCTCTACAAATTCTGATAATAGAATGCACACAATTTACAAATGTCAACCAAGAGTCCTACGGACAGCTCTTCTGCCAATGGTTCTCAAAAACACACAGCAGATCACTGCCTTTCTTAGACACAACTTAACAAAGCAAGAATAATCATTTCTGTTACTGCACAGTCACAATAATGTCACCGTGATATACTTCATGGCAAAACACGAGTTGTAAACAATTTGAAAAAAAGAGAAAGAAAACAACTTATCCTGCAAAAGAACAAATTGATTTTCAGAAGTTCACATTTCATCAGAGAACTAGCTACAAATTTCACATTTTCAAAAAATACACTGATTAGCTCCATGAAACAGATTCACCATAGAGAAATTATCCTACAACAAATCAAAGGACCCAAGACCTCAGAAAAAAGAAGTGGGAATTAATAAAATCAATTGCCCAGAATGTGACCTAATTTATATAGGTAAAACTATGAGAAAGTTAGAAACCAGATTAAAAGAATACACACGAGATGCCTCAAATAGAGATGGATAAATCTAGTTTCACACCACTTTTGGACAACCAACCACTTCACATTGAACATAACACACAACAGATCTGGAACCTTAAGAGAACATTTAATCATAAAATATAAACATTGCATAGTGAATTTTAAATTCCTGCCACCAAATTCACTATCAAAGTTCACCACTGCACAACTAGATGTCATCACAAACACTGGATAACACCACCAGAAGCCAAAAAATAAAAAAATATTTTGTTTGAGAGGTAGAAATGGAACTTAAAAATTCAATGCCACAGCTGGGATTTGAACCACAGACCCTCCACTTACCAGGCAGATGCTCTAATCATTAAGCTACTGTGACAACCTGCCAGAATGACGAATTCTCAAACCAGTTTGTATTTCTCCCGGTAAACCATAAAGGCAGTCTCACATCAGAGACAATTACCCCAATGGTGACTTACTATTGCCCACACATGGCTTGTGTGTTTAAAAACACCAATAGTAAGTTTGTTGGCATAAATAAATAATAAATATTTTGTTGATGGTGTCAATTGCTAGGATCACATCAGCGTCACCAGTGTGCCGGAATTTAGTCCTGTAGGAGTTCTTTTGCATACCAGTAAAACTACTGACATGGAGCTGTCGTTTTTAAGTACACTTAAAAACCATCGGTCTAGGTCAAATTCAACACCCGACCTTAGGATCAGTAGGCCAGTGTCTAACAAAATGAGCCACCCAGACAGTTGCTCAGTACTGACAATGGGAGTAGCTCTTGAAACCAGTCAAGACATAAAAACTGCAAGCGATGTAAGTGTTCCAACTTGCAACTCAATTTTCTATAAAACTACTACTTTTCCTGTGCTTCTAAGAACTTCATGACTGTTGTAAAATGCATTCTTCAATTGTTCTTACTTTCTGTATCAATTGTGACCTTGACTTACCAGTGTATTGGCACCTCAAGACAAACTTTAAGGTTGCCTCTGGATACCTAATCTTAACAATGTGTCTAGCAGAAGTGCAAAACTTAATGGCATATGAATGAAGGTCAATGCTCATGTGGGACGATTGCCAAACAGTAGGCATGTACCAGCAGTAACTCTGTACATCAGAGCTTATTTTATATGCAAGCCATGGTGCTGCCCATTATTTCCATAATTAAATAACACACTAAATACCCTTAAGACATTAAAACCTTACCTTGCTGTTGTTAACCCAGGAGACATATTTTTTAATCTTATTCAAACCAGTAACTTGTAGGTTTCTTTCAAATATTGAAATACAGCTACACTGTCTTTTTGTTTGGATAAAGCTGCTTCACTACAAATTCATGATATTATGTACACCACAAGCTTCCACAATTCATTCCTGGGTTTTTTTGAAAAATCTACAGCTGCCCATGTTCTGAACTGGAGTCTTTTTTTTAAACGTTGTAAACATTAAATGCAATTCTTCTGGCCTGTGAATTCATGTTCGTTAATAGAAAAGTCACTTTTTTCAGCTTTGATGGACATGTTCACACCTAGTAAACACAAACACAGATGGAAAGAGAAATAATTCAATTTATGTATTGACAATATTTCTGCTCGAGTTTGAAACATAACTGAACATATGCCCATTCACTTTAATAATATAATAACAGACCACTACTCTGAAAACAGACTGAATATTAGCTCATTGCTTTTGAAATTACATGGTTTGTATTTTCATGGTACACTGTATGTTCTATATTCAAGAACAAGGAATGAATGTGTTATTTTTAAGGTTTATCTTTGTTGAATGAATGTTAAGTGATGATCACCATGTGAAATTGAAAAATTCACTACTCACGAATAAAGTATCCCAAAGACAGAATTTTTGTACAACTATGATCAGAAAATAAATTTCTGTCTAATTATATGATTGACAATAATTTTCAAGTATATATCCAAGTGTAATTAATGAAGGTAATGTTCTTGGTTACGGCGTGTAAGATGCGTGTTCCATATTTGACAGTGCTGATGGGTGGAGCAAGTATATAAATCAGGAAAATTGAAGCTATTAACAGAAACAACAGAAACTAAAGAGCTTGTAATGTTACTATGATAAGTGAAGCTTTTAGTTTCTAATTTGTTCTTATTCTAGCAAGTGTATAATTTGCTGGAGTCTTCAGTACAACCTGCCTTCATAAACCTTTAACTTTTGCACTTCTCTTAGTAGCAATGATTCCTGAATGAGGCAACCATTTTCTAAAATTCAAGAGATGCATGTCTTCCTTCAGCTTACTACACACTCTACGTCTGCCATTTGCTTATGCAGCCATTGCCACTGTACTCCTTACAGCAGCAAGCCCAGACAAATCAAATGCTTTCCTTTAATCACTCAAATTCCTACACACTACCCTCAGCCCCTTGCCTGGATTTTCTATTTTACCATAATGGCCCATTCACAATGAAGACATAATGTAAACCTAATGCAACATAAGGACAAGTGTGAGGTAACAAATTCATAATGCAGCTATTGTATTCTGTAAAAAAGCTGGTATAGATTTCTGTATCTGTAAATTGCAGGCAGAAAACTTTTAAGCATACTGCAGGTTTTCAAATTAAATGACAACCAAGAATATGCAGTATGAAAATTCATCCAGGCTTTATAAATGATTAGGACATAAGAACAGAGCAGTGTCTGACATCAGCAGTGACAGTGTAATTCTGTCAAATGCAAAAGCACTGTAACTGTACAACAGGGGCAGGTTTCACCAATTGATGTTAAATTTAACACAATGTTAAAGTGATTTAATGTTGAAGTTAACACAAATTCTGTTTCATCAATGTTACTTTTAATACTTGTATTAAACTCAGTGTTATGTTGACATTACTATATACTTGTGTTATGACAAATGTTAAGCGGTAGACCATGCTGTTCATGCAAGTTTACTATAGTTGATATTTTTCAATTCTATTCCTAACCAAAGAACTGTGCATCATAATAGATTTGAAAACCGCAACAGGAGGAGTTTTTAAAGCATTACAGACTATCTAATGCCATAGTTTTATAGAAAATACCAAAGGTTACAATACTACAAATGAGAACATGTCTCTTTCTCCAAAGCTGGAAGTATTCATTACTCTTGAGATTTTATTTACTAGCATTTTTCATTTAATCATAGATGATGTGTTTCCAAAGCTACTATTTGTGGATTTATCCAGAAAGTTTTTGAAGAGACAAAAGACAAAAAAAAAAAAAACGAACTAGTTAGCTCTTCCGATATTATTGGTAAAGAACCGCACATATTCTGCCTTAACAAACATCACTTAAGGGAATGGACAACTGAAATTTGGCCAAAATCGCTCAAAAATTCAATTTTTTTTTTTATCTTTGCAAAAAATCCTCCTATCCTTCTAGTTTCATAATCCACTTCTGTTTCTGCCCTAGCGTATGTTTCAAGGTCGTCACGTGACTTTTTAAATGCCCTTGCGCACGTGTTTACCAGCTGTTTCAATCACAATGCTGCGCACATACATTCCAATGTAGCTGGTACAGCATTGCTTTTATTTTCAGCTTTTGAAATTAGCGGGTAAGCAAGAAGAAGGGATTTTCTTGTCTAGAAAACTGTGTTGGCTCAACTGATCAACAAAAGAATGCTCTAAAGCATATTTTGGTGGTAAACAGATGTTTGTTTGGTTTTGCTAGTCTGTTGCTCTGTTGAGTTGTGTTTGTGAAATTGTTGTTGGTGAATAGGCATATATGTGGTTTAGATATTATTATTGCTGCATATTTAATTGTTTATAAGAAATATAAGTATAGTTTTTAGATAGTATAAACTTTAATAGGGAAGATAAGTAGGTAGCGTTTGTAGTTTAGGTTAGTCAGGTTAGTTTACAGCTGCCTTTTTGTTAGATAAATCTTTCAGTAGAGAGTCATTTATTAGAACAGAACATGAATAGGCTGTGTGATAAACGCAATAAGGGCAAGAAGGGCTCTAAAAATTGCAATAAGGCTACAAATTTAATAAACAAGCGTTGGAAACCAAATGTGAAAAGTGAAATGACAGCAGCAGTACACAGTGAGCATTTGGAAACCTCAGGAGAAAATAATTAACCTGAAGCATCTACAAGCTGCATAAGAACCTCACCTTTGCCATCAACAACTGCCAGTGGAAGAAAATTAAGTCTTGCAGCATTTGAAGCTTCTGTCGACCCAGGTATGCCTCACACTGATTTTAGTCTAGTTCATGCAAGTGTATGGGAACAGTTATACAAAGGCATGAAGTGCACCCAATGTAGCAAACCAGCACTAAAAGTACAAACTTTAGAAATCTCTGGCTTTGCCTTCAAAATATTAGTAACCTGTGAAAGCTGCAAAACTACAATAAAAGAAGTTTCATCAAGCCCACGAGTACACAGTGATGACAGTGCCAGGCCTCCATTTGAGGTGAACCGAAGGATGGTTACTTCTTTTTTAAATATTGGTTCAGGAGATGCAGATTTAGAAAATTTTTGTATTGGAATGGGTATGACATGCTTTTCATCAACCACTTACAGTAAGCATGTCACATACATAGCAAAGAGCAATGCTGACTTCACAAAAGAGGTGCTGAAGAAGGCACATGCTGCAGTAAGGCAGGCTCACATCGACATGGATGCTACCCTAAGAGACAGTGACATAATTGACATAACTGTGTCTTACGATGGTACCTGGATGAAGAGAGGACATTCATCATTGTATGGAATGGGATTTGTAATTGATATTCTCACTGGATTAGTAGTTGACTTTGAAATATTGTCAAAATTTTGTCCATATTGCTCAACGAATCAAGTAAAATTAAATGAGGAAG
This sequence comes from Tenodera sinensis, assembly GCA_030765045.1. Lineage (NCBI taxonomy): Eukaryota > Metazoa > Arthropoda > Insecta > Mantodea > Mantidae > Tenodera > Tenodera sinensis. Next base: position 22,066,225 of record CM060966.1, on the reverse strand, counting down.
AATTTAAAATATGGCTAGAAGAACACAAACTAAGTGGCACATGTGAAAAGAATTATGATGGCTCCTCAAATGCAATGGAAGCAAAAGCTGCTGAAATCCTATGGGAGAGGTCGACATACTTTACTAAATTTAGGTACACCACCATTCTGTCTGATGGAGATGCTAAAACTTTTAAACATCTACAAAATATTAAGGTTTATGGAGATAATGTGCCTCTTCAAAAAGAAGAATGTATAAATCATGTTTCTAAAAGGCTTAGCAAGGGTCTGAAAGCAGTTGTTGAAGAATGGAAGAAGAAAGGTGTAACACTGGGAGGAAAAAAACCTGGAAGTCTGACAGAAGATATTATAGCTCGCCTGCAAATTTATTATAGAATTGCCATACTGGACAACATTCCCAATGTACAGGATATGAAGAGGGGTATTTTTGCTACATTGCATCACTGTAGTTCTACAGACAGTAATCCCCAGCACTCAAATTGTCCTACTGGAGTTACCTCATGGTGCTTTTATAACAGAGCTATAGCGAAGAAAGAAAAAATTCCAAATCATGATGCCAGAACAATGAGAACATTTTTGAGGCAAGATGTTATCTCAAAAATAATGCCAGTGTATCAAAGGCTAGCCTCTGATGAGATTTTAAAACGGTGCACTTTTGGTAAGACACAAAATGCAAATGAAAGCCTGCATAGTGTCGTATGGCGAAAGTGTCCTAAGGAAGTTTTTGTTTCATTGAAGAGACTTCAAATTGCTGTGCCTAAGGCAGTTGCTGAATTCAACTTTGGTAGTTCATCTTCATTGAAATTGTCATCAGAAGTCAAAGGCACTTCAATTTCACCTGCTTCTCTGAAGATAACCCATGGGAGGGATGTTAGACGTTTGCAACATGCTTCTGCTTCGATAAAGAAATCAGCCAAAACATCTAGGAGGAAGCTAAAATTGAAGAAAAGTGTTGCAGAACAAAGGAAAAGGAGGCAAGAAGGTCCAACATATGAGCCTGGGGGATTTTAACCAGTTTCAAGGTATGAAACATAGCCAAAATATGATTATAATTTTAAAACTTAAATTTCAGGCATTTAAATTTTTTAGCATTTCTGCATATTGAAAATGCATGCCACGATGCAATTTTCATCCAATCAGTTTAAAAATTTGCATGCTTATTTTAAAGACCTAAGTAAACAAAACTGTCATATAATTTTTCTGTATCATAAAAATTTTTTGATTTACAATTTTTTTAATATGACAATTCATCCTAAAATTGAAAAAAATACAGTCATTAAAATTCAAAATTTTTTTTTATCATAAACTAAAAATGTCAGAAAGAAACTATATGTCAAATTTGTAGTTTCATGCTTCAGAAGCAATAAAAATTTTTTAATTTTCTTGTTTCTAAAAAATTGCATCGTGTACTGCATTTTGCCTATACCCATAATTTTGCATTTTTGAAAATTTATACATAAAAAACTACTGAAGATTTTGCTTTTAAATTCATGAAACTGTTTTAACATTACAAGACAAATATATGGTTCAAATTTCAGACAGATTGGATAGATAGTTTAGAAAATAGCAATTTCAGTTGTGCCTTCCCTTAAACAAACAAGAAATTACTCAACTCAGCGTTGAAGGTTATGAGCTAAGGCAATACTTTGTAAAGGAGGGGACATGTATGTATGTAAAAACAGAAATAGCATATAGTATGGTTGACATTAGTAATATGTGTCGAGACAACTAGGGCAGCATCTAGCAATGTCAAAGAGTTTATTAAGAAACTAGGGTCTACTCTAAACTATTTATACAAACCACATTTGGAAAACTCATTATCTGCACAGACATAAATTTTTTAACAGAATCTGCAAATAAAACCGATCTAGTGTTACTAATGACATACATCATATTTGCCAGCATATAAGATGCACCCCACTTTGACGTTTTTTTAGGGAAAACGTTTCTCATCTTTATCCATCTATTGCAAAACAATTATAAAATATATGCACGTACATTAAATATCTAGGCAATATAAGTAAGAAAAAATACTTGCTTTTTCATTTTCATCCTCACTTCCACAAAATTCATCTCCTTTCCCTTGCCTTGATGACAAATCGACGAAATTCCATAATTTGTTCTTTGTACTTTCATGTTATCTCTTCATAAATCTTGAACACCATGATGTTGATCCAGTAAAGTCAGCAATACCTTGTTAGTGGATATTGCTTTCACTTGATGAATGGTCATTTTCATAGAAACTGGAATTCCTGGTTGTCCATTCTCTAAATTCTAAATCAAGTATTGAATTCTGCCAGTTTTGGCCATTTAAGAGTTCCACTTCTCAGATGTTTACTGTGAGCTACTTTCTTTAAAACATCCTCCTGATTCCAAGTTCTTATAACTTGTTTAGTTGGAGTTGGCCTGAAATACCTTTCTGTAGCCCGGTTTTCATGCTTTTTAGCACATGCAATCGCTTGCAGCTTAAATGCAATAGTACAACGCCATTTTTCAGCCCTAGTTTACAAATAAATTGATAATATACATACAAAACAAATGGATCTGTACATTAAACACAGCGATAAATGAAACTTGAACAAACAATATAAAAACCATTAACGATAGCACATGTGCATACACTGAACTCTATACAACTGGAATACTCAAAATTTGCTAGGAACCTAACAATGAATTGCTTCAAGCCAAAATGAGAAATTTTGAAGAAATGGAGCTTATAGCTACCTACCAGAACTTGCCACCTGTCTTATACTCTTACAAATACGGTAATTTATAACATACAGTAAATTTCCCAACAAGAGTCCATAATGAATCTAGCCTACTGTAGATAATATCTTTATAGACAATAATAGAATAAATTCATCAATATCTGTTCCACTTATAAATGCTCTGTCAAACTGTGATGCCCGAATCTATAAATACACAACGTTCATGCTGAACCTAAATCAAAAACTTAAAAAACAGTAAGAGAAGTAAATGAGAACTCTAAGAGTGGACCACCGCCTATCACAAAAGTTATATCAATGCAGCATTTAATTTACTTTTAACCATCTATATAAATTACTTTGATGAACGTTTTCCTGCAAAATATGTAACTGCACACACATGCTAACACAAAACAGATGACACTGGGTATCAGCATTTCCTGTAAGGAGAAAAAAAATTTCTATTTGTTAAGCAGAAATAGTAATAATGATCTATTGCAAAATTCTTAGTAGTTATTAAAAGATATAATTCTATCAGTAACCATCATACATGAATTTATGAATATTTCTGATATCGATTGAGCAAGATAAGTAATAAGAGTTTTCACATAGGGTTTATATATGATTTATAGTTAAGGATGTTTTCAATACCTAAAGGATTGAAAATGAGATAGACGAATTAACATATTAGTTGAAAAAGAAATTAAATAATTCTTTACTATGAGGAAATAATGTTCGTTGATTGCAAATATATATGAGGGTCTGTATATGTTGAAATTAATATGTGCCATTATGAATGAATTTACAATGAAATAAATATTTATAATAGAGATCTTGCAAAGCAATTATAATTAATACTAATATACTGACCTATATGCCATACTAATTCATGTAGAGATATCCAAACAAAACAATAATGCATGACGCAGAATATTCTGAAGGCCATTAATATTGGAAAAATATACACTGGGAATTACAATATAAAACAAAGAAGTGTGGATGTTTTCATGCTTTCGATGATTAAGTGTAACAATACTAATTGTAAAACATCAGTTAGTGAAACCAGCCCTAGGTGGCATAAAATCTTGTGTTGTTCAGAAGCCGGCAATGCATGGAAAAAGAAATGCAGAATTCTTTCTCTATGCATGCAATGCAAGCATAAAGTTTGGATTCCACTGCTTTGTCGGAAGTTTGATATAGAGTGATGTGTAAACAGTTTAAAGATAACATGTGACGTAAACACTGTTTACATAACTGCAAGTGATGCAGTGTCAGTAAACCAACTCATATATGTTATCTATAAAGTTTGGAGTTTGACTATGTTAAGTGGCTCTATGCTCTATATGAGTGCTTCTATAAAACAACATGGATGCAATGTTTTGTGTTCATGCTGCATCTGTGCTTACTTTTCATTATGAATAGGGTTAAAATCTACAAAAATAAAATTGAATGATAATAAATATTAAGTACATGACAGTTTGAAAGGCCGCTACTAAAATGTTATGTACAAAAGAAGTACTCAAAGTGAAACACTAACCCTGTTCAGGCAATTGTTTTCAAAGATAACAATCTGTATATGAAACAGATACAAAATTTAATGGCAGGTGGCAGGAGGAACATGTCAATGCAATATCCAATCAGAGGGTTGCCGCATCTTGTGTTGTTGCATAGTTAAACATGGTGTGAAATCATGCTGTAAAGCCTGAGATATAAATATCATTTGCACCCACAAAATTTATTTGCACAACAGGAAAGAGAATAATCTCATCAGGAAGCGATCACTTATCAGCCGCCATTAAATGTTGTATCTTCCTTTCATAGAAGTTTGAAAACAGTGTTGTTATAATTAATTTAAAAGGTGAGTCAATTAGTGTTTAGTGTTATTGACTCACCTTTTAAATTAAATTTTGTGTCTGCCACAGTAATAACATTAACCATTATCTCCTCATGCAGATGTTTTAGTAGCATGTACATCATTCTCTATAGCAGTATTGTAGTTTCTTGAATGATGTCGCAACATAGAATTGACAACATCAGGTGCTGCAATCTTCTTTTGCCATAGCTCAAAATACTGGTTCGGAGATATATCTGTAACATTATGCAGCCCTTCTTGCTGGAGAAACTCTTGCCAAACCTTTATAAACAGAGAAACAGAACAACATGCTTTTAAGGACCTGTGAGTATAGTTAAAATATACCACATTTATCCAAATACAAAACCATATTAATTATTATTATTATTTATTTATGCCAACAATCTTACTGTTGGTGTCTTTTTTTTTTTTTAAAGATTCTTTATTGTTCTACATGTTCCATTACAATATGTAATACTACATGTTGGGTTTGCTTACAAAGTAAACTGATAATCGTATATTAATTAACATCAATAATTATTTAGATTTATACAGTTCAATTATTTTTCGTCAGATCAATTGCATTGGCATACTGAAGATATTCTTTAAAATAACTTTTAGCAATTTCGACTTTAGTTGGTGGCCATTTTCCTCTTCTTTGAATTATTTTCCTTCTGAATGTTCTTCTTTTTTCCCTCTAGATTTCTGCAGTCATATAATATATGGTCTGTTGTTTGCTCTCCTCCATTACAGGAACAAATTGGGTCATCTGTGATGTGGAACCTATAGTAGTATGCTTTAAGTCTTCCGTGTCCTGTCAGTAGTGTTGTAAGGTTTGCTATTAGATTTATCCTTAACTTCATTCTGTCTGCTACAGTAGGAAAGTATTGCTTTGTTTCCTGACCTTTAGTTGTTTCTTGCCATTGACTTTCCCAATGTTTTAGACTTTCTTGTCTTAGCGTTCTTCTAACAAAACTCTTTGGAAGTCTATTATAGCTGCATTCCTTTTCGTTTATAATTGCTCTCTTTGCTAGTTGGTCTGCAATTTCATTACCTTGTATCCCTATGTGTGCTTTGACCCACCCTATTTCTATATTCCAGTTTTGTTTTTCTAAAATTTTTAACATTGTTCTAATTGCTTCTGTTAAGTAACTGTGAATTTTGTAGTTATGCAATGATTGTAATGTGACTCTACTGTCCGTGTATATCGCTGCAGTTTTGTTATCTTCTTCAGTTAAGTAAATATTTTCAACAGTTTCTAATGCTTTCAACACTGCAAATTGATCAGCTTGGTTATTGGAGCACTGTTTATCTAACTTATATTGTAGCTGATATTTCAGTTTGTTCTGATGATAAATTGCTACTCCAGAACCAACTCCTTCTTCTGTTTTACTGCCATCTGTATAAATTTCCAGTGCATACGTTTTATTCTGATTTATTTCTTTTATTATTGGTACGTCGGCTGGATGACACCATTTCCTATATTCTACAGGTTTGTCTAATTTGTTCTCAGAGTTTTGTTTCAATATTGTATATTCATTGGCGATTTCCTGAAGATTTCCTGGTGTCATTCTGGCAGGTTGCCACAGTAGCTTAATGGTTAGAGCACCCTCCTGGTACTAAGTTCCAGTTCTACCTCTCAAACATTGCCCACACATGGCTTGTGTGTTTAAAAACACCAACAGTAGGTTTGTTGGCATAAATAAATAATAATTACCATCTGAAGGCTATTTAATCCCGGGACATAAGTAAGTCACTATTGAGGTAATTGTCTCTGATGTGAGACTGCCTTTGTGGTTTACCGGGAGAAATACGAACTTGTTTGAGAATTCAATGACATTCTGGCAGGTTGTCACAGTAGCTTAATGGTTAGAGCACTCGCCTAGTAAGTGGAGTGTCTGTGGTTCAAATCCCAGCTGTGGCATTGAATGTTCAGGTTCCCGTTCTACCTCTCAAATAATAAAACCATGTTTTGCCCCCCAAAAACTTGAGTTTTAAAAACCATAGGTCTTGCATTTGCAACACTGATTCTCGTATCAGCATGCAAGAAAATGTAAGTTTCAAATTTCACAGGTATGGGTTGTGTGTCAGCAGTGGAGATGCATGCAGGAAATGTGGAAAATTGTTTATGAAGATCTTGCATATCAACCAGATTTTGTACATTGTAAAGTTAGCTACAACTGCCAAACTCTAAATGGACAGAAGAGAACCTCCCCCCTTCAATCCTTAAAACTCATAGTAGTTTCCTAGAAAAGGTAACACAGATTAAATCCAAATTGAACATTCCTAACACCAGAGAAGATCTACTTATAAGAGAAAATCCATTGGAATTATTGCAACCTACCTTCAGTTTGGAATTAATAGAGGAAATAAGTAAATCAGACACACCAAAAGAAATACAAAAACTTCTAGCTCTGGAAACAATCAATACTAGGTATCCCACAGAAGAATGGCTGCACATATATACTGATGGATCCTCCAAGGAAAACCTTACTGGAGCTGGAGTTATGTGTTCACATTTTTCCTTTTATCATTCTGTTGGCAGAGACACAACAAATTATGATGGAGAAATAGAGACTATACACATTGCTCTCCGACAATTATTAAATCTCCCCTTAAATAAATTTAACACAGCAGTAATTCTTTCAGATTCTAAAGCTGCAATTCAGGGAATATGTTCAAATACTATAAAGAAGTCAACAAAAATTAGAGAATGCTACAAAATGGTAACACAACTCCAAAAAGTTAATAAGACTGTTCATCTCCAATGGATTCCAGCACACTGTGGAGTCATTTGGGAACTAAGCTGTAGACTCACTTGCAAAGAAAGGCACAACAATAAAACAAAACTCTAAATTCAATTTCTCATATTCCTCAATAAAACGCTTGATCATTAAAAATTTTTCTCATTCATACCTACAAGAAATAGAAACAAATGCCAAAGATAAAAAATGGATTACACTACTTTCCAACCCAGATATAATCCCCCAGAGACCAAGGAAAACAGTGGTTGCAGCCTTCCGACTACTGACAAATCACGACTGCTTAGCAAGTCATCTCTACAGAATAGGTATCTCAGCTTCACCAATATGTGTCCTGTGTAACGATCCAGCAGAAATGAACGAAGACCACTTGAAGACCTGTGAAGCATTAAGATCAGAAGAAACTACAGTTCAAAAATATTGGAAGTAATTAAATAACAAATTAAATAATATTACCTTGCTATTGCACGAAACGCCTTTTTAAAAATCATCCAAACCAGTAATTCCTTTCCAATTTTGTGGATTTTTCCCAGGGATTGAAATACAGATGCACTTTGAGGTGAAATCAGAAACAAAAAATTCAATGCCACAGCCAGGATTTGAACCACGGACCTTCCATTTCACACGTGGCTGATCTAACCACTGAGCTACCATGGCCAACTTGCCAGTATGACATTTAATTCTCCAACCAATTTGTATTTTCCCAGTAGACCACAAAGGGAATCTCACATTACTTGAAATAAGTACCCCAAGGGTGACTTACAATTGTAAGTACTTTATATCCCAGATATGTCATGCTAAGTTAAATATAATGGTTCAAGGTGCTGTCTCAGGTTTCCTACTATTGCTGATTTTAGTTCAATACTATTTAACTTTCTAAAATGCATGTTTCTTTCAACTTCAATTACTTTTCTCTCTGCTGCTTTTTGATGAGCACTATTACTATTGAATTTAACAATTTTTCTAACGAAAAAAAGAACTTTATCAATATAAAAAATATTTAGAGACTCTAGGCTTCACCTGTCTTTTTTATGTATGGTGAAATCTGTTGAATTAATCACTAACTCGAGTTTCACTAGTATTCACTAGCACTCTTAAGGCACTGTATTCTCACCTGTATTTGTTGATTTATATTGCTTCACTATCAATAGCTTAAGATTTTTCGTTATATTTACTATTTAGTCTTGAAGCACTGCTTCAGTTTCTATGACTATTTATTATTTGTTGTTTCAAAACTTAACTAGTGACTCTTGTACTAAAATAATATAAAAGCTTGAGACAGAATATTAGAAGACCCCAAAAGAAAATCGTTTATGTGAATATTTGTTAAAAGTGTAATTTGTTTTTTGATGTTGGTATGAGTTGGTTAAATGACGAAAACGTGTTGCAAATGTTCATTGTTACGAACAACTAAGTTAGTTTAAAGACGTCATAAATATTTCCATATTTGATTTTAATATATATGTATAAATATTAGAATTATATGTGTTCCATAATAAAAGTAAGGGAGGATGGTTAGGGATCGCTTCCCTAACAAGAAAGAACTATTTGATGGACGCATATGCGGATGTATACGAAAAAGGCGGTGTCACGTGAGATGACGCCATAATCTTCCCACTAGCGTGTGTGTAATCAAGGCGTAAGGACGTGTTGATGTAACGTGTGAACATTGTAGAACTTTCACCACTTTCATCAAGCATTAGTTCCACTAAATGAAAAAGTGGAAAGGTTTTAAATCATTTAAAACGGTGCTAGGAGGATTTATTTTAATGTAAAATATAGAAAAAGTGTTAATAAAATAATACATTGTGGTGAAGAAACATTGTGTGATTTTTCATTCCATCCGTTACCACGCCCTGAGATCACAAATATTTCAATAGCTCAAAGACCCAACGAAGATTAATTATAAAAACTGCACCAAGCTCTAATATATCACAATGCTTCATAAAACAAATTGAAGATATTGAACACATTTAAACCAAAAAGGTGAGTCGATTAGTAATATTATGCAACACTTACTTATAATTTAGCGGAACATGTTTCGGAGGCTTAACTTTCCTCCATTATGAACCGGGAAGATATTGAACAGATATTTGGATGTAAATACAAATGAGGATGGTTATATACCTCGTCTTCTGAGAGTCCTTCTGATGGTGGATGGTTTCCAAGCAAACCTCCATGTTTCAGGATCTTGATGTGATACAGTAGGTAGTAATAAAGATAGAACTTATCCGATTCAAGACCATTAAAAGTGATGGTGAAGTTGCTGTAGCAGTCCTCATGCTGAAACATACACCAATAGCACAATAATATACATGAAAGACATATATTCAAAGTTTCATGATAATGTATCAATTGAAACTACAGTGCAACACAGGGAGAGAATATAATTAAAATCCATGCTATAGCATGTTAGTAGACTAATAATGATTTATTAGGATTAATATATGGGAACTGACATTTATTCATCCATATGTTTCGATTAAACAGATATATCATGAGTTCAGAAGGACTTACATACATAATTTTACACATACAATTTATTTACAATTGTTCATCTAAGCCCCATGCTCAAATTCCTCTAGACTATAAAAGACACTTTCTACTAGATACTTCTTTATTGGTTTCATCTTTAGATCTGCATTTTTTATAAATTTAATTTTTTCAGGTAGCTTATTATAAAGTTGTTTGTGCATATTTTTTGTACAGCGTCTGCTTAATGTAGCCCTAAATACTGTTCTGTAATAATCATCAGTTTATACCTATCCCAGATAACAGCCTGGCTCCAAACATACACACACAATTGTCACGATGGAGAACTTGACCTTTACAGCAAGAAGGCAATAAAATCAACAAACACTTAATTTACATGGTGTAACTTCCATTGTTCTTCTCAACCAGTACTTCATCATATTCTCCATAACTTTCATCAGCTTTCTACACACTGAGTCTGCCAGATTTTCAAAAATATTTTTTCTACTTTTCTACCAACAAGTTCAAAACCTCTTGCAGCTACTTAATCTTCAATAGCTGCATCTCTTCTATCCTATCTTCATCATATTCCAAAGCATTTTCTATAGGGTTTAAGTTAGGAAATCTACTTGGCCGTTCAAGTACTGATATAGTATTATCTTTCAGGAATATCTGTTATACAGTCAGGGGCACCATCATGTATTAAAGTTGGCAAGAGCTAACCTGGCACTCCAATCAACTAATTGTTGCCCAATGTGTTTGTAACACAACTGCACGAGACAGGGCTAGCCTTGTTCGCAGGTGAGTGAATCACGTAGTTGTCAAGTGCCAGGTTAGCTCTTGCCAACTGACTGATGGATTGGCCAAAATGTTCACAAAGCTGTTGCAACACTTCTAATGCACTTACTTCTCTTCATTGTGAGATTCTTGAGGTGGAAGTATAAGCCCCTCTCTACCATAATTATCACTAACAGTATCCTATACATCACATGTCCTGTTTAATGGTTTTGAGTGTAAACTTTGGATCATATGCACAACATTTGTTGGGTTTCTCAACAATTTGGACAGTCCTCTGACCAGTTTGAAAGTGCTTTCACAGAAAGTTGGTCCCCTGATGTCGAGCGTTGCAAAATTTAATCTTTTCTTCTTCTTAACTTAGGTTAGAGCACACTTCTTAGCTGCGCACAGAGTTGGTAAAACAAAGTCTTTGTGAAGCCAATGTTGAATGGTTCAGATGGAACGTTCTTGAGCAGATTCAGATGTTTCTTCTTTAACTCTACTACAGTAATACAAGGATTAAGGGCTACTAGAATTACCTCTGAGACAGTATTTGTATATGCATCCTCTATAGTGAACAACTTAAATGTGGACTTACTTCAGTTTAATGCATGTTTGATTCTGTTTGTCTAGAATCATTCTATCACCAGGAAGATTGTCAATTAGTGATAATAACTGTTGTAAAGAGTATATTTTAATTGTATTTATGTAATTGAGAGTTGTGTTATATGTATATGTATTTGGTTAAAAGAGACAGATAATTGGTTCTCTGAGTGAGTTTGAGACTGTGATAATTCTTAAAATATGACGACACGGAATGACGTAACAAGTGCAACAAGCGTAATATTATACGAACCAGTACCCTAACAACGTGGCATGTTCAATTCTCTTTTGGTCTGACGACTTCAGCGAATGTAGATATGGAATTTGTGTGCCGCTATACAAATAGGATTATTGTTTTAAATACTCCCCGATCAAGGTTTCATTATGAAGAAGAAGTAATTCTTTTAATGATTCTTCGAAAAGTTAAATATATTATCTAAACTAAGATAATAATATTGAAAGAGGCGAGAAAAATAATATAGTTTGTGCATTGTGTGAAAGCTTGTTAAATCTTACGGCACATGATCTCGAGCTTGCTAAAAAGTTTAAGTATCTCGCTAAAAATCAGCAATTGTGACTTTTCATACGAGTGTATAAATTATGATTGAATTAAAGCACCAGATTCATAATTGAGTTTTCCTTATTTCCGTATCACGCCCGAGATAAGAAAAGAGTACTCATTGCTCCTGCCGACTGACGTTAACTCGTCCTATCGATGGAAAAACAATCATCTTTTACAAAAGCCTGTCGCACCTACAATAGTTAAAGCACAAGATTTCTCCTCCTCAGTAGCAAGCTTTTTATGAGGGTCGTTCAATATATAATGCCCCACATTTTTTAAAAAGCCATTAATACATATAGACAAATGTTCTTGTAGGCGCTTCACATTTGATGTTTTTTCTGCATGGCTGTGAAGTTTCAAACCATTCCGACAGATAGCAGAGCCGTAGTGCAGCATCCAAATGGCATCTACATATGACTCGTGCTGTTATAGAACTCTTTAGTGCAGAAAAAGAACCTAGCATAAACATTTGTGTGCAGTATATGGTAATGATGCAGTTGACAGGAGCACAGTTGGGCAATGGGTAAAGAAAGTTAAAGCGCCAGGAAATGCTGACAGAGCTCCATGATCAGCTGCGCTTGGGGCTTCCTGTCACAGCCACTGCTCCAAATATGCAGAATTGTGTGGATGCCATTATTCATGCAGACCAACACATCCCAACGCCATAATTGGTTCTACAGTTATAGGTCAGCAGTAGAAATGTGTGTGCAATGATCGAGACTCTTGGATACTCAAAGACATGTACATGATGGCTTCTATGAATGCTCACAGCAGACCACAAGATTCAAAGAAAGGCCACTTCATCTGAACTGTCAGACTTCCATCTCTTTGGGGCTACAGGGGACACACTTCAAATATGACGAGAATGTAATTCATGCAGTGAAAATATGGCTATGCGTACAGGATGAGAGTTTTTACTGGCAGGGAATACATGCTCTTGCACAATTTTGGCATATGGCCGTAGAACGTGATGGAGACTACATAGAAAAATAGGATATGAACAAGAAGTGTCTATGTATATTGTCATCAAATTCTGACTCTTAAGGATGAATATATTCAGAGAAAAAGGTGTGGGGCATTAGATATTGAACAACGCTCGTACATGCCATATTTGTATTAGCCTTAACTGAATCAGATATGTTTGCACTTACTTGTGAAAGTACCTACTTACTAAATTTACTTACTGAAAGTCACTTACTTCACACGTAAGTCAGGTGTAGTGTAAACATAACCAACCATCAATCAATGTGATTAACCTTACTTGCTTAAAAAGCTTCCAATCTTTAATATCTTCATATATATTCAACTCAGTCAAAATAATGTAGGTTAGCCAGCATCAAAATTCAATATAATAAACATTTTCTAAATAAAGGTTCTTTACTGTATTAGATGGCAAATCTATGATACGTATCAGAAAGAATTTGAAACTGTGGAGTTGTTTACACTAGCCTATCACACATACATGGCAAGACAGTGTATGTACAACTCTGTTCAGATGCAATCATGTCTTCAGGACAGCAACATCTCATATACCGGCAGGTGCTAGATATCATTCATTTGTTTTGTATTAGTGACTGTATGCCAAGTTACTAGTATTTTGCTGTTCTGGTAAACAAGCAAATGCAGCACTCGACAACCAAGACCAATAAGCCTGGTTGCTTTGCCAGGTAGTAATTGTATTAATTTCATTCCTTTTTTAATAGCATTTTATTATTAATTTCTAATGGTCTTTGCTAATGGGTTTTAAATAATAGCCAGTTATAAATTAGATGATGCTTAGAAACAGGAGAACCAATGCTCAATGGTTCTGGAGTCAGAACATTCTTTGTTTCTTTTTCCCAGCATGGAATTATAAAGAGTTCTGGCAGCTGTTTCAGGTCACGGCCATCTTGGACAACTCCACTAAGAAGAGTCTGGCGTGCACACTATGATTCTAATATGCCATACCTGGGAATGAGAACGTAAAAACTTGATCAAGTGCTCTTTCCTGTACAGCTTAGATGCAAAGATGTACCATCAAACTAACCAGCCCACTTGCATAATAAGAGAATAGGGGATAAGTGTTCCACCTGCTATGAGTGTGATTACAATGCGTTATATTTTGACTGCTTCAGAGTTTTGAAAACACTTCTAGTCTCTTGCTCCCCCACTTCTCATTTCTCCTCTCTTGTATACATGGAGTTTCAGGACATTTTACACAATCTGTAACCTAGACCTAGTTAATTTGAATGTTCTGGTAATACATGTATTTTAACTTTACCATTCTCATTCTGGTTACCATTTTAGGTTGCTGTGTAACAGAGTTAATTATATCAGGTATAGGTTTAATACATTCTTCAAAAATAAAATCAGACAAATCTGAAGTGAGGAGCTAATCTTCAAATTTACAAAAATATTCAAATACAAAGGATCTTTCATATGTTTATTCTATATGTAAATATCAGAATTTACTTGCACCCGAAATTAAAACTTAGTGTTTTTCTTACCATCTGATCAGATTGAACTTTTTCTTTGTGGCTTGTGGGAACAGATGAAGTCTTCAGCGTTGGGGGTCCCAAAATATAATTCAAATTGTACCGATGAAAACGTGAGCATCCCACTGCATCCCTTGTATTTCCTGGATTAACGCCCAATTCAGCAAGATATTTTCCTGCAATATATATGTATATATTTTTAAAAAAGCATCATAATGAGCTCTACCAAGCCTTCTGCACATACTGCCAAAAATTTACATTGTTTCAAAATTACACATATATGTTTTGACCAGTAGTGAATAAAGTAACAGAAAGTACCTTGTAAACACCCTCTGATTTGCTTGAATAGGTGTACTTCAGAGAAGTCATTTGGCTCATCCACCCTCCCAATTTAGGAGCCTTTCTCTTATACAATACTGCATGAAGACAACAGAAAAGAAATGTGTAGGAAACTGCATACCCAGGAATGGAACACCAAACCTAAGCGTTATCACCTAGTTTCCTTGATCATTGGCTTTCAGCTACAGTGATGTTTTGGCTACACAATTTGCAATTGCTTTGCTTCTTGTACAAAGAACATCCCTCAGCTATGTTTGAGGCTTAATGCCTGTGGTGTTTGTTAGTGTTATGTTGGCATTTATGATGGCAGGGCATAATAACATTGACATCACTATGCACAATACATTTGACTCAGGAATTGGGCAAGCATACTAAAGAATGGTCTATTGAGACTGCTTTTAAATAATCAAATTAAAGCTAAACTATTAAAGCCCAAATATAAGTTTTATGCAATATATAGTCAATGAATGTTTTGATATATACATATTTAATCTCAGGTCCCAACTCAGCCCCCCTACTTCAGTATTAGGGCAGAGCACCGATGTTTTGCCTGTTGCAAACATACAAAAACCAAGAACTCTAGCTCACAAACTCACATTGAAAAGCCCTCAAATATTCTTTTAAGATTTTGGGGTAACAATAGGTTCTGGTACCTCCCTTTGATGAGTGAGCAAATGTGAGTGCTGGTGGCAGATTAACAAAAGTACTACTCGTACACTGTCTTGAGCCCTGAAATCTACAAATGGTCCGAGTCAAGAAGGCCTGTGCTTTGCCAAAGTAACAACTGAACGTTGTTGCCCATACTCCAGTGTTACCACCTATGCATTTTAGTGTATCACATTACCTTTGTTGCTGTTCTCTTGCATTATCATACCACTTTACTTTTGTGTTCAAACAACTCAAACAGTAATTATAAGTACTAAATTTCTGAAATGGACCCAGCATCGCCACAGCAAACTTCTTAAATAATATAAGAAGGAACAATGTGTTTAGCCTTTTACTTTAGTTGTTGGCCAACCTGGAAAAAACGACTATGGAAACTACCACTTATGACTTTCTATGATGAAATTTAAAGTACAACTGAGTAAAAGATATAAAAAGTCCTATTATCATCTTGGACAACATTATCCGAGAGCTCAAAATAAAATGTTCAAGTAGTATATACTAGAAGAATGGTGGCCAAGTATAAAAGCACAGACTTTTGAAAATAAATGTATATCTATTCTACCCAAAGCTTCCAAATATATGTTTTAAATTTTCAACAACTTACCCAAATAGAAATCCTCATTCCGCCAATATTTTCCACTGTTCCTACATGCATCACTGGAGTTGAATTTCTTGTGCAATAATTGGATAGCTCCTCTACTAAGAAGGTAACCAGCTTCAGCATCATTGTATGTTTGACCCCAAAATGTTACAGAGTGACCAAGGTAATAGGGCCTTGTATTGTCCAAAGGTGCCACTAAATATCTCACATTTTCTGGTATTGCATATATCTCATCAGGTACAACTAGAACCCACTGAAAGGTCTGTAATTTATTCCGAGTAATATAAATTAGGGTATCACACAAGTATTGCCATGCTGATTTAGGCTGAAACTGAATAACTGGAACATTCACAGTTATGTTCTTTTTCCCAAAAAATATCACATCTTCACAATGCTTTCCCCAAGTATCCTTAACAGCAACCACATTCTTAGCTTTGGAAACGAAGACTACGCATAGAACAGGCACTTTGTGGCGTAAATACGAAGCTTCTGAGGTTGAAACATTGTTTTCACTTTTGCCATATGCTAATGCCTCATAATCAACAGGTTCTGTTCGTATTTTCTCAGAATCTAACCATGACTGGTAACTCTGTACAGTGTTTGCTTCGCAAGAACGTTTAAATGAAAGCTCATTTTCGGTGTTTGACAACAAACATGCTAGTACTACGCCTATTAAAAATCCTGCGCTAAATACAACTTTGTCTGATGAATAAAATATATACAACATGTCACAAAACAAAACGGAAACTTTCATTTCACATGTTCACAATAAACCAAACGATCCCTCTCTCACAGAACAATAAAAGAACAAACCACAGAACATAAAACTATCAAAACCACAGAAGAAACCACGAATTGACTACTCTCTGCGAACCACCATATACATAATGTGATATAAACACAGTAGACTTTATAAAGCATATTGTGTATGTGCTTTTAACTTAAAACATGGAAAGTACACAAGTGTGTAAAAGTTATTTTATTACCAAACTATCACAACTATAAAAGTTAGGCATAATGCAATATGTTGTTACCAATGCATCATAATGATCTGGACTGCAATATAGTAAGAAATAGCAGATAATTTTGGCCTGGGGACACATTTTTACACCCGTGCAAATTATGACGATCACCCCCACAATGAAAATGAAGGTGCTAAGGGGTTAATATGGGATGTGGTGAACCCTCGTGGATACACAGGCCTCGCAGCGCTGTGGTATCTTCCCTATAAATTGGTTCAATAGCTCTGCTGGCAATTGTTTACAGTCCTCAAAACGATCATTTCGGAGGTTTGAAAGTGTTCACGGTGGAGGCTTGCGAGGTGCAACTTTGTAATGCATCCCAGGCATGCTCTATAGGCTTCATAATTGGCATCGCTGGTCAGTCCGTGCGCTGGGTATTTTCCTGAAATAATTGCCAAACTTGACGAACGTGGTCTTCACCGACCCTCGTAGCCGTGGTCGCTAGAGCACATATCTTTGGCGCACCGACGCGCAGAAAGTTGCGGGTTCGAATCAAGCCTCGGATGTGAATGTTTTTATATGTATATCTGGAAGTAGGACTGAGTGAGCAAATGCGGATATGTGTGAACTTAGCAGAAATATACACCATCCGTATGGCTGCTATATGGTCCTTGACTACCAGAGAGCAAAAGAAAAAAAGAACGTGGTCACCGGCTGATTACCGCATTGTATTTCTTGAACACTATTACAACATGTTTCAACAAATTACCAGAGCCAGTGGGAAGAATTCAAATTAAGAAAATGAGAAAAATCGACGAAGTAATTCCAGGCTTGGAAACATGAGTGTCGGCAGACTTTTTCCAGGGGGGGGGGGGACATGTTGGAAGTTTGCAATCAGATAATATTAAATCATTATTTTAGTGTCAAAATGTATATTTGTTGCAGATAACCGTATTAATTTGCGCTAAATAAAAATTGTTCTTTACATCAAAATTAAAATAATAGTTTAATAGTCAGTAATTGGCTGCACATTAAGTTTACCAACTTCCAAGGGGGGACACGGCCCCCCCTTGCGCCCCTTCGCGACACCCATGCTGGAAACAGTGAAAAAATTAGTGAAATTCTACAAGGTGGGCTCAAACTGTTCAAAATTACACGCCCAAAGAACTATCAGCTTTCAAATATTGTGCCCTAAATTCACGCGGAGTTTAAAGAACGCTTTCTGTTTATAAAAACACATTGGCTTACAACCGAGAGAGATTTACATTTGAAGACTTGGAGAAATAGATTGTAATCTGTTATAATACTAATAGGGAATGAAATTTAATGTTAGTATACCTATACATCCTGCAATGTATGGACAAAACTCGTTAAGGTATTGCCTTATTGGTGTAGAATGAAACAAAGTGGTAGCTTTTTAGTCTTGAGTTTTCCTGTGTACAATGAATATATTATTTACGGTATATATTGTTGATGTGGAGGTTTTTAAAGAAACAAATTCTTCCATTATTATACAATAATATTGTGATAGAACATTATAGAATTATAGAATATTGTGATTAATTTCAGCTTAATATTATCAAATATCTTGTGACTTTTTCCTTGAAGTTATTGTGTTTTGTATATTAAAATGGTAAAATGTCACAAAGTATAACATGCTTGTTATATTACTATATTTGAAGATTATATTTATTATATCACAGTATATTATTGTTTTTGTACATTAATGATGTCATTGTATATATTGCTTTCATTATATCACATTGTTTTTATTGTTTTAGTGTACTGACAATGCTATAAATTCCATGTAAT
This sequence comes from Tenodera sinensis, assembly GCA_030765045.1. Taxonomy (NCBI): domain Eukaryota; kingdom Metazoa; phylum Arthropoda; class Insecta; order Mantodea; family Mantidae; genus Tenodera; species Tenodera sinensis. The sequence goes on along the minus strand of CM060966.1, from coordinate 22,047,639 downwards.
TATTATGGCCAAATCTAAATGTATGTATAAGTTGACGTGTCCTATAACATATGTACCATGTTTCTATGGATGAAATAAATACAATACACTACTTTTGGCTGTGCATGTTTTGGAGTTTAAATAAACAATTCTTTTAACACATTTGCATCCGCATTTTCACGATTTTAGAGCATATAAACCCGCAATCTATATATTATGTATAAAAATTCCCTGTCACAGTGTTTGAGCGCGATAAACTCCAAAACTACTCAACCGATTTTGATTTTTTTTCATTTTGCTGGATTTGTTCCAGGTTAGGACATAGGATAGGTTTTATTTTAATTTATAATCGAAAAAGTATTTTTATTGCAAATATTTTTTAAACCGAGAAGTCGGTATAGGTTGTGAGGCGAGACATGAACAAATCTTGGATAGGGGAAGCTGCTTGCCTCTCCTACCACACTGCAACGGCTGAGAGGTGGGGAAGGCGGGCGAGCTTGACGCCAATGACTAAACGTTATTATAACAGCGTGCAGCTGAAACAATTGCAGTTCATACGAAAGTAATTGTTGGCACAATGCTATAGTTACAGGCAAATCACTTTGTTAATTATAATCCTAAGTTTTATGAATATATAATGTCATTAGCAATACGCACTAAAAGCTATGGCAGTGTACTTCACTCCTTCGTGGACGGTAACGTTATGACTTCTACTCATACATGATTGCGCAACTTCTCTCACATCAGTGTTTCAGAAGAGTTGCCGCTACGCAGAAGGGGAATTGTTCTAATCTTGCCTCACCATCTATAATCTCTAACCTAGTTCTTTACAGTGTGTCAACAATCTGATACTTTTGTTCAATTGGCCAAAACATTATTGTGCGCTGGTGTTCTACGGTATTTTGTATGGAACAATTCCAATAAAAATGGGTACCACGTAAACAAGGAGAACCACATCCCTCAATCTCAGGAACATTCAAAGCCAAAACATTGGGACGACAATATACAGTGCATCCAAAACAACACGAGTGCTTCCTTTTGCGCTTGTTATTGGTGAATGTTCCTGAACCAAATTCTTTTGAATTTTTGTGAAAGTTAACAGTCAAAAGTTCAATACACACCAAGATATGAGCTGCAACTGTTGGAGAATGACAATCACTGGGACCTGACACTTGCTGATGCAACTTTAACATCCACACCGAATAGTATTCGTCAACTCTTTACCATTATTTTAACATGTTATCCAACTCAATCGTCGACTTTATGGGAAAAATATAAATACTATATGACTGAAGTTATACTGAACCGAGTAAAACACACCAATCATTATTCAAATCTATACTTTACACCTGATATATATCAGAACTATATATATGCTGAGGACTTATGTATTTCGATTTCACATTTGCCACTTAATCATTATGGAATGCTAACACCTAATCGCCCGGCCACTTAGTTAACGCTGATTTGCAACGAGGAAAACAGTTTCACCACCTTGACTTAGATAACTACAATTGTTGCAAATAATGGGCCTTTATTGTCTGATGAACAAATGGATATTTATAATAGGATTGTGCTGACTGTTGATGCTAAACAAGGCTTTTGTTTCTGGAAGTACCAGATGGGGCCGGAAAAACTTTTTAATGTCGTTAATCCTTGTTAAAATACCGTCACAACAGAAAATTGCATTAGCAATTGCATCAGGCATTGCTGCAACTTTATTAGATGGTGGCCGCACAGCATATTCAGCATTAAAGCTTCCATTATATATTCATAACAACCCAAGCGCAATGTTTAACATAAAAAAGCAAAATGGCTGCAGTTTCGCAAAAAAAAAAAAAAAAAAAAAAAAGTGCAATAATACGCTGGGATGAGTGTACTATGGCTCAACTATGCAAGATTTGAACGGCAATGATAAGCTTTTTGCTTTTTGGTAGTGCAGTCTTACTACTATCTGGTGATTTCCGGCAGACATTGCCAGTCATTCCTCGTTCCACTGTTGCCGATGATATTAATGTATGTTTAAAAGAATCATTTTTTATGTAAACATGTTGACAAACTCAACTTGACACTAAACATGCGAGTACAGCTACAGAATGATCCAGTAGCAGAATTATTTTCTGGGCAATTGCTAGATAGTGGGAATGGGAAAATGGAACTTCATCCAAATACACAATCCATAAGATTATCAGACGATTTTTGCACTGTCGGTCAGACAAAAAATGAACTTATTGAGAGTATCTTTCCAGATATACTAAATAACTATTAGAGATCATAATTGGCTCAGTAATTGTGCTATTTTGGCAGCAGAAGATATTTATGTTGACCTAATTAACTACCAGATATAATAATTGTTGCCAGGTAATCTAATGTTTAAATCAATCCACACTACTGTTGATGAAGCCCAAATCGTTAACTATACAGCAGAATTTTTTAATTTTTCGGATATTTCAGGAATGCCATCCCACAATCTTCAAATAAAAATTGGCTCGCCGATTATTCTTTTACGTAATTTAAATCCGCCCAAATTATGTAACAGTACACGTTTAGTTGTTCAATGAATCACCGAAAATGTTATCGAAGCAACTGTTTTAACGGGAAAGTTTAAAGGAGAAATCGTCCTGTTGCCATGTATTCCAATAATAGCATCAGATTCTCCAATTTCATTCGAAAGACTTCAATTTCCTATTTTTTTAGCTTTTGCAATGACCATAAATAAATCTCAAGGCCAAACATCGTCTATTTGGGCCTTGAACTTAAAAAATCCATGTTTCTCCCATAGATAGCTGTATGTTGCATACTCACGTATGGGAAGACCATCAAATTTATTTGTAATAACAAAAGACAGGTCTAAACCAAAATATTGTACACCAACTAGCTCTTAATTAAAGCTACGTGAGTAATTATTATGATTAAGTACAATCAATGTTATGCTAATAAAATGTAAAATTTTAATTTTGAATCTTCTGAACTCTTTCCCACTCTCTTTCAGATTTTAGCCTTACTATCCATTGTCTAACCCATCAGTTTTTAGATCGGCTCAAACATTTTTGTAAATTTCATTAGTGATTATTAGTTTCACTCTATCGAATAGTTTATTATAATATAATAATTTAAAATATAATAACTGATCCACAGCAACACGTGGCCGGGTGAGCTAGTAGATTAAAAAGATTGAAATCTTGCCAAAATCCATACGGAATGCATATTATGTCACCAGTGACTATCCTAATTTCCCAAATGCAAACTGAGATGACCCTGCAAACATTTTTCACAGTCACGTAACGTTGTAGTCATGAATAGTATGCCATAAACGCTTCGGCTTCAAGACCGTGTGGATCACCACTAGTTTCCACGAGCCTGAAATGTGTCCCGTGTCTACGAAATATGTTGGAATATGCCTATACTAGCAATTGTAGGAAACTTCTGAGAGGAGGCGTAAAAGAGAGTACGTCAAAACATCATGGTCTGGAGCAATCGGAGGGTATTCAATTGCAATATTCTGAATCTCAGCCAGTCCGAGAGGTCTAGTAATCAATATATTTAATCTAAGCCTAATCCTACAAGAAAATGTGCTGAGTTGTTTTAGTTTCTTTCTAGCACAATCTGAAATCCAAGTTTCCCTGAAACACTGCCATAGTTTTAAGATGTCTTTTCATTGGAGATGTTCTGTGAGGAATACAATTTTTCTCATCTGAAGTGTGTTATGTTTAGTAAGTTTGCACCTCTTTCTTACGTGGTTTTCTAATAAAGAGTTTACCATGATTTTTCTTCGACCACGTTTTTTGAAGTTCTGCGTTGGACCAGTTTTAATACCTCTCTCACCAACCATGGATATATTCCTAGAGCCGGCTCTGGTCCAATAATTGTGAAGCTGTTCCTTGTCCAGCAAGTTCATCAGCCTTTCCACTTCCCTCTATGTCACTATGATCTCGCACCCAGATGAATTGAACTTGATTCTATCCGACCAGGCTTGTGGGGCATAATGTACTGGAAATCCACCACAGCATGAGCCGTATGCACAATGAGAACTTAGTGCAGGAAATTTAGATATGGCCGAACAGATGTTCATGGTGAAGATGGTCAGAGACGGGAGTGTTTGTTCATCCTCCCTAAGACTAGACCTGGCACTAACTCCCATACTTACCCTGAGAAGAAAAGCTATCATTTCTACTCCAATGATCTTAAGGACACCGTGCAGACCTGGCTAAGAGTCAGAGAGCAAACATTTTTGCAGACGGTGTTGAAATGCTGGTGCATAGGCATGACTGTTATGTTGAAAAGTAGCTTAGAGGAGCTAGAGGAGCTTGACCTTTTGTCAATAAAATTATTTTGCTATTCAATTTGGTTTTGCTTTCATATGTCTTCGGATGTTGAACAAGGAAAATAACCCTCATATATAGTTTCTCGAGAGTTTGGAGAATTGTCTACTTGTCCAAGTCTTAACGACTGAGCCAAGGTCAACGGTTTCTCTAGCTTTGGTATACACATCAGCCTGAGGTACCTTCAGTCCATTCGTGTGTATCCTAAAGCTAAACCTGTCCTAAAGATTTATATCAAAATGTTTGATAGTAGAATAGGTAGTGTAGATTGCAGTTATCTCCGATAACATGTAGCTTCCTTCCTGAGTTTTCTAGACTTCTCGAATTACTTCGTAAATACAACCTGTTTTGATTGAATTTTTAAAAATATTTATCTGAAGTATTTAGAGATTTGTCCCTTAAGCGGCTATCTTTATTATGAAAATAATGAATTTCTTTATTTGCCACCCTACTTACATTTAACCTGCAACCCCCCCCCCCACCCCACCCCCCCCCCCCCCCCCGCCATCACCCTAAACATTCGAAATGGGACTGTTCTCGGTAGTGTGACGAACCCGTTTTGAAATAGTGTTCACTATACAAAAGCGCTCTTCCTTTTGTAAAACTTACGTTACTTTTGGTCGTTGACGGATTCTTTGACTCTGCATTCGTTCCATTATTATTAGATGCAATGTAGTTGAATTGTCACTGTACGTTCTCTTTCTTGCACAAAATGCATCCATTACTAATGATAGTAGTGATGCGAACATTCACACCAGGACGTAAGTAGAGAGTGCACTAAGGAGGAGTTTATCCAAGGTTTTGGTTGGAAAATTAAAAGCACCGGTACTCAACTAACTCTTTAAATTTTTCAGGTTGACTGTTTTCCTCCAGTCACATTTTTTATGACAGGAGATTCGTTTTAGGGATCGCATCCCAGACAGAATGTCGCGTAATATGGCACTGAATCAAATTCAGAAAGAGAACATTCAGTTAGATCAATGATTGACCTAATATGTTTGAGCAGCTGTTCTTTGGAGATTGATGGTATACACATATCACATAGGTTTTTAACAATAGATATCTTAAAGAATTTATCACATGGAATAATTCACAGCAAGCGCTTGTTCGTGGTTACAGCAATCCCAGAATTTTTATAGACGCAAAATATTGTTTAAGTTGCACCCCTAGAACTCTGCTTACTATTGCTGAAGCACCGTTACATGACAAATATGAGACAGTGCTTTAAATATTCTTCGTTACAAAATGTCACACTTAACCAAGCGGTCGACAGTAATTTCAATTCAGGTGGGTAAAATTAACTCATTATTTTCTTTCGAATCTTTTACATAAGGCGTAAGGCCAAAAAAATTATTTCTTCCATATTATCGTCTCCCCTCTAATAAGTACAATAAGATTATTTTCTTATCGGTAAATTATTAGAATTTTTTCCAAACAACGAAACACAGATGATCTTGTAAAAGCAATGGGTATTGGATGTTTCAGAACTTGCGGTATTGAGTACCGGCCCAACTAAGGCCCTAGGGTTGCCTGAAAGAGGAATGGCTGAAACACACGATGTCAGTTATACTTTTATTCCGTGGACAGTTTTAGAGGAGTGACAGAGATACAAACTGGATAACTGAACAAGGTATACTGTTTAAATACAGAATTTAATTAATCAATATGACGAACAAACTTTTAATAATTTATAGGAATAAAAGGCAAACAGGGGTACACAAGACTAAACTTCCCAACCTGATTTTGTGCCTTTCAAGTGCGTTAACTCTTAGCTTAGGTAAGACTCACTCACTTCATTACAGCTGCAGTAGGTGCTCTGTAACAATTTACATATAATTTACACATATTTCCTCAGGTAAGTTGTCTATGATAGCACTAACTTCCTAACTTCCTTACGGATAGTAGAATGATTCTTTAATTAATGTCCATAGGGATGTCAGAAATAGCGAATGTACCACTTCCTGACCACGTTGTTTGTTACATAACATCCATAGTCCTATATTAAATTGGACACAATAAGCAATACAATTTGTGCTTTTGCTTTATTTGTACTAACAAAAGTTTTGTACTAACAAATATTTTCACTCACACGGATTTGAAGGGATATGAGGAAGAAAATAATCTGTATTTTCTTTAGAGTTTGGACAAATGATACATTAATATACTGCCTTCAATTGGCTGACCCATATCTGCGTAGTCCGGAGTGGCCGTCCAATGTGGCCACTGGGTAATTAGTTGGTAAAAGCTTTCGCCAGGGCATACGGTGTGACTGGCAGGGTTCTGACGATGGCCAATGAGATCGTAATCCTTCTTAATAATCCCACTTTCCACTCCGCAATCTATGAGACTCTTCACTGCCTGCAGCGCTGCAGCATTTGGCACCCTCTCTGAAAAAAAAAACAACAGAAGTTTGTTATTTTATGTGATTATATTAATTTTTTACAACAGAGAACGATAACAGTCAGTGATAAATCCAAACTTATCTACAGGGAAAGAAAATTTTTAAAGCATAAAGTGCTGCAAATTGGGGATATTTTAACTCCATAATAATGCTGTCTTCTCAGTTGGCTACCTCGTGTACGGAGAAATAATATAGGGATGTAATTTAAATACATGTTTTTAAGCAAAAATTTCAATTCAACATAATGCTTAACTATCTAAGATTTACAACCTTACATCAGTAGTAGAAAGAACTTCACAACAGAACATATTTGACTGGTAAGGATTCTTCACATCTTACAGATTGACAATAAATTGTTATAGGCAATGCATCTCTCCAGATCTCTGAAATAATATACTGTCATTACAAAATGTATTTATCAATCTATTACTCTTCAGAGTATACGGAATCGCATTTTATCTCTCAAGCATCTATTACATGATTTCTATGAGTATATCAAAAGTAAGAATGTTTTAAACATTTTCAAAGTTTTATGATTCTCATGTTAGGAGGGGGAGTCAAAATGTAAACCTTAAATATTTGTTTAATTGAATTTATTATACAGAAGTGGGGTACACGTGCATCATATTTCAACAGTCTTCATGAAATTCAACACATGTCCTTGAAAAGGTGGGAGTCGTCCTCCGTAGTCTAAGAATACCGTGCTAACCTTTGGTTCACGACGTGGCGGGTTCAAATCCGGAGGAGTATGATGGACTTTTTCGGCGTAAAATTCTTAGCATGGCTTCTTTCGGAAGGGAAATAAAGCTTTTGATCCCGTGTCGTGGATTTACAAGTTAAAGAACCTCAAACTTGACAAAGAGGTCTCTGAGCACAATAAAGAGGCATTTCAACCCAATGTAGAATGGGACTCTAAGAACCATAACTGTTAAACAGTGCACATTAGTAAAACACATTTCCAAAGGTAGGAGGTGCACGGATTCCTTCAGGGGGCTTGTGGTCCTGTGCGCAGCCTGATGCACCTCTTCATTGGAACGAATTTTCTTTTCTACCATTGCCTCTTTGGTTTCAAAAATGTGGCAATAACTCGGATCCAAGTCTGTGTGTATGGCGGATGTGGAATTCCGTACTGAGCTGCCATGGCACCCACTTTTCGAAACGTAAGCACGTAATGAATTATATGATGTGCTGTGCTGTGCTGTTCAGATTTGCGGCTATTTAATCCACCATTACACGTCATCACAGTGACTTCAACTGTTCTAGAGTAGCCGTCAGGAACGATGGCGGTAAATGACATATAATGGACAGGCAGGGGACGTGCTGCGTTGCAACTGTTTCCCATCTTTCTCAGAAAGTATTTCTATACATTATGCACCATTTTTCTAGCTTAACTGTGAATAATACAATGTGCTTTGCTTCTGCAATCGTCGAACTTTTAACGAGCATGTGAGTGCACTTGCCTACAGTTTAATAGTGAAATTAAATAATTCCGAGGAATAAGTGCACTCAATTTTGTGATAGTTTAAGAGTTCCGATGACGGCAGAAGCAAACAAACGTTGCGTTATTCACAGTTAAGCCACAGAAATGGTGTATACTGTGTACAAATACTTCCTGAGGAAGATGGGAAACTGTTGCAACACAACATTTCCATCTTACCCCTACCTGCACGTTATGTCATTTACCGCCATCGTTCCTGACGGTTACTATGGTGTCCCAATGCGGTGTAACTGACCGTCTTGTCACAGAAGTCACGCCGTTTTCTGAACTTTCCACTCCGCTTGTACATTTGCTGCACGGATAAACATCCATCACCATATATGATTTTCATTCGCCGATGAGTCTCAGTGGGGTTCCTATCTTCACTGCTCAGAAAACGTATGACAGAACGCTGTTTTTCGTTGGTGAATCGCAAGTCAAGCAGTCATTTTAAACTGGTGTTGTGGCAGGTTTCGCTTGTCTGAAATATGCTGCCACCTGTTGATAACAGTACTGCCAACTTACAGTTCAATGGCGCGATGATTCGAATTTTATTCCATTTTTTCAGTTTTCATTTGACTTCCCTTAGTAATTTCAGGCAACCACCTAAGAAATGCATTTCTGGCATCTAAATATGATAACTCCTTTACAAAATGTTGGTACACGAATTCGTGTATACTCTATGTGCATTACACCGTAACGGTTGGAAATGTAGTAAACGTTCATAATTGTCAGTTATTGTAAAACGTCTCCTTGTTGCAAAGTAAATGTAGACCATACAAGTAAATCGCCGAATATGCTATCAGTTCTGCCTTACACTGCATAGATTCCCCGATTATGTGGGTAACACACGTGTTACCAGCTTTATTTTAACTGTTAACATTGTTTTTACCAACCTAAAAATATACTATTCTTACTTAATAAAATTAAAAGTCCTAAATATTGGTGTAATATAGTTCATTACAATGTCCTCAATTATCAATACCTATTATCTATGTTCACTTAATACCTCTTCATAACCTATATACTTCCACCACTTCCAGGACGAAGGGCAGTGTGTCAGTCTTCTAACTTTTCTGCATAAGCAACGTCATTCGTTTTTTTTTTTTTCTTTTCTTTTATTCTCATAAAATAGGTAACTTTCAGCTCGATATTGATCTGTCTTAGCTACACATAGCTGAACACTACCATCTAGCGGCTTTTGTTTAAGGCCATAGAAGGGAGTGAAGAAGCGATATTCTACACTGTTAGCTAAAATAAAGTACCTATTACGCAATACGGCGATTGGCATTTTTCACAACACGTTGTAAATACATTTAGAACAGTTCGCTTTTCACCATTTCGTAATGGTTTCCCTTGCCAATGCTTTAGGTATTCCACGATAGACGCTATTTTGAGCAAACAATGTTCTGTTCCTTCACTTCCTTCTATAGCTGCGTGAACATCGGAGTTAAATGTGCTAATAACAATAAATTTGCATATTCTTTAATTCCGTTTATTGTTACTAGAAGCTTTTCAAACTGTTTTGGCAAATAATTCTTGTAGTTATTTTATTTGTGACGCTATGTTGTATGCTAGTTGACGGACTATATTTCCATTCGCGCCTGCAGGTATGGAAGTTCGCACAACTTGGATCAACCAATGAAGTGTTACTCAATTACGTGCTGTTGTTTACACTGCAACCTAAAGTAAGGCTGGGGATGGTATAGTAGTTTGTTATAATCTGTCATACCTGTGAAGTCTCCTATAACACACACTCCTATGCTTCTGACATTAAACGTTGGCGCATGAGCTCCCACAGATGTCCAACCACGGCCCTCGTAGATAGCTCCATCTTCGCCAACCAGGAAGTTGTAACCGATATCATTCCACTTATTGGAATCTATATGGTAATTCTGATAGGCTCTCACTATTTTAGCACACTCGGTTTGATTATAACAGTAAGTTTTGGTCCCTCCATGATGCACAACGACGTAAGGTAATGGAAGGTCCATGGGTTCCGGAGGGCCAACTGGAGGTCTACCACCCCATTCGGCCTTTGTTAATATTTTGGGACATTCTGTAACAATGAAATAGTGACACATGGAGAATTAGTAACGCTAAATTAATTTATATTGAAGAATCCTTGAGAATCTATTAAAAATATTACAGTATCACTAATATAATTTGCTCTAATTTTTACTTTCTCTACCATTTACCTACAGTAGCGAGAGAAACGATTGCATTCCGTTCCGACAATTTCATACCAGAGGTTCACTGAAAACACGTTCCTAGGAATTGCAGAAATACAGCATGTTTAGAAAAATATCGTGCGTGCGATTATTTAGTGATGTAATAGATTTACAGCATGATCTACCAAATAGGTATTATAGTTCAATAATATTAAGTTCATAGTCAAATCCTCCATCTTGTGTTGCAGTAGATCACCTCAGTTATCAGTATTCAATTCTCCGTCGTGTATGGACCCGAATCTGAGCAGCAGTGTTTTCAAACGTCTACCAATGGAACGTGTATAATTATTATATAATTTTAATTATTTCATCTTCGTTAATCCTTAATGGAAGAAAATCAAAACGCTTACCATGCACGCTGAACACTGCGATATTCATATTTGTTCTAGATGATGTGCTTTTTACTTTCTCTAATACTATAGTAGAAAAAGTATTGTATTTCACCCAAAAATTAAATGTGGAGATTTCATAGGAAATATAAGTTTTGACGCCCCTGAATCAGAGAAAAAGCATTTTTAGAAAACGGTCCATGTGTGTGTGTGTGTGTGTGTGTGTGTGTGTGTGTGTGTGTGTGTGTGTGTGTGTGTGTGTGTGTGTGTGTGTGTTTGTGTCTGTCAGTGGACAGCATAACTCAAAAACGAAAAGTCAGTTAAAAACCAAAGTTGGAATTTAAGTTTAATGTTTTTCAAGGAAGATTTTGAAGAAAATTGCTCCACCCTAAACTACCCTTTACACGGAAAAGTTTCAAAAATTTTGATTTCCTTTAAAATGGCTCTAACGATTTTGATTAAAATGCCATATGTTTGAGACATTTTTATGACAGTGAAATGTATATCTTGAATTTGCTATAGCACATTAAGCCCTATTTACTCTGGATGACTTTTGCATAACTGGTAAACCGTCAAGTTGGTAACCCTGAACCCGCCACTGCTGCAGTGAAAGTTACGACGGTTGCGATGTGTGAGAGGTAAACAGCTGTGTGCAGAGAACGTCAACAGTTGTTTGTTGGCGGAGTGACACAAGCGCAATGTTTATGTGCGTCCCGTTGATATAATGGGAAAGATTCTGATTGGTTATTATTTTACTGGGCAGACACGGCGGATATTCTTAATAGCTCTTCTTTTCTAATCTAATGTTTTACAAAAATGAAAAGAAAGAGAATAGGCAAATGTGAATTAAGAAACGTTTTTAAATGGCGAATAAAATATTGAGATGGCCATAACCTACTTTAGGAGTTAAACACAAGAAACGGAGGATTAGGATTTGTTTATTAACCAATTGTGTCTGGTGCTGGTACAACGGGCCCAGCTTACAGACTAACATTATCATTTTTATATACAATTGTTTGGTTTGCATGCTATATACAGTGGTTTTTCTAGGAAACCCATACAGTGGCCGTCTTTGGGCCACCGAGAACAGTTCCCTCTTGTAATGTCTTGGGTTTTTAGTTTATAGTGTTTTTGATATTGTTTTTTGTTTATATACATATTTACACTTTGTTTCTTCACGATATGCCCTCACACACACACACACACACACACACACACACACACGCGCGCGCGCACATTAAAAACACTATTTACACACGCTATACAAATATTTACAGACACATTCACGCACGCATTCACCCACGCACACTTTCACACACATATACACACATCTTCACTGGGCACACCAGAGATATGCGTCCCAGCGCACTGCACTGTCCCGCGGTGGCAGCTCCTGAATATTTTTCGAGGCCAGGGCCTCTGCAGGAACATGTATGTGGCCTAGGATCGAGGTTGCGTGCACGCGCATTAGTCGGCGAGCCGAACCGCTTCTAGAACATTTTGATCCTATTATGCTTGCGGTGCTTCGGCTCGCCTTTGCCAATGTTGGCGATGACGTCGTTTTCGTGGTTTCTAATGCGCGTCCATGCAGCCGTTGCTCGTTTTTCAATTGCCTCCGGGATGAACGGGATCCGGGTTTCAAGGTGTAGTGTTTGGGTACTGGTGAGGAGTGGAGCAGACAGGATTTTTCTGAGGGAGAGGTTTTGGAGGGTTTGGAGTTGTTTCAGGGCGGTTTTGGAGGCATTAGCCCAGGCCACACATGCATACAGGACCACCGAGAGAATAAATGACTTATATAATATCAGTTTTTTCAGTCGCAACTGTTTACTGCGGAAGATGGGGGCGCACAACTTTAGCCGCTGTCTGCCTTTTTTGGCGCTATTTTTTATGTGGGTGGACCAACACATTGTGCGGTCCAAGGTGACACCTAAGTATTTAACCTGCTGACGGCAGTGCAATATTTGACCACCGACCGTTAGGTCCGTTGCCAAAGTGTGACGCCGCTTAGAGAAATGAATTAGCTGGCATTTGTCGGGGTTAATTTTGGTTTTGATGTAAATAATTATATAGAGAAGCACAATTTATTACTGCATGGCACTAGTCGCCTATTGGTTCAAATTAGTCACGTGACCTCCAATCTTGTAACGTGAAGAAAAATTGGCATTGCCAAAATCTTACTTTACGTCAGGTTGAGTCAACCCTGAATAGTTCCAATTAATGTAAGACTTTCCCGTTACGTACCGTCGCGTTAAGTCACGTTACGTCAAGTTCGTCGTAATCGCGGCATTAGTTATATCTTTTTCAGCTCTTGACAATAAAATATTGTCACATTGCTTGATTGCAAAGTTGCAACATGCGGACCCCCCCCCCCCCCCCCCTCTGCCCTTCCCTGAAAGGATTGTTTTTAAATGTACTAACTTTTGAGAAGATATTTTGCTCGTATATAGACAAAATTTATACGCTGTTATCATCAGCGTCGTAAAGGGGGAGCAGGAGGGGGGGGCCGCGGCCCCCTCTTGGAAAATAATAAATGTAATGTGCAATTAATTACTATTAGTAGACTATTGCTTTAATATTAATGTAAAGAACAGATTTTATTTACTATAAATTGATACGCTTATCCGCAACAAATACTAGAACTCATCTTTTACAGTTTTTGGCAACAGAATAATGAATTAATATTGTTTAATTGCAAACTTACAACACGCCCCCCCCCTCTCTGAAAAAGTCTGCCCACGCTCATGGCTGTTATTAGAGAATATAATTCTTATGGAGAATTAAAAGAGGATGGAATGAGTGAGGGTTATAATGAGAGAGAGACAGAGAGGGTAGGGGGAGAGAGAGAAGGATGGATGCGTTACCATAATTTTAAGTAAGAATATAGAAATTAAAGTGATGTAGAAAGAACCTGGGGAAGAGCCTATCCCAGTGTGTAGTGGAAATGAGAATGCTTCTCGCTTGTTATTTAATGTCTATAGAACAACAGAGTGAAGGAGTCAAGAGATCAAATAAAAGCGGCCTGAAACAGCTGTTAAGAAACAAGTTAGAGAAACAGCTCCAAAAAGGAATTTAGGGGAATATCTATAAAGAGTGAGAAATAAATGGATATGCATGAGTTAACAATAAGTTATAAGTGGGAGAAGGGGTGTTCGAGGAGTAATTAGGAGCATGTAGGGTAAAAGGCGGTCTGTGAAAACAGCGACCAACCGTCCAGAGCAGGTACACGATGAGAGCACGTGGGATGGTTTAGAAATTAGAGTGTAAATGTCAGGTGTGGGATACTTCCACTCAATGACACTTGCAATCAGTCATCCTTATACCTGAGTACAAACTGGTTCCTCATTATTACCTTGCTACTGTCTAAGAACTAAGTTGAAGTTTCCTTTCTCCATTGCTAAGTAAAGAAATTGTGTTAATCAATATGGTAATAATAATAATAATAATAATAATAATAATAATAATAATAATAATAATAATAATAATAATAATAATAATAATAATAATAATAATAATAATAATAATAATAATAATAATAATAATAATAATAATAATAATAATAATAATAATAATAATAATAATAATAATAATAATAATAATAATAATAATAATAATAATAATAATAATAATAATAATAATAATAATAATAATAATAATAATAATAATAATAATAATAATAATAATAATAATAATAATAATAATAATAATAATAATAATAATAATAATAATAATAATAATAATAATAATAATAATAATAATAATAATAATAATAATAATAATAATAATAATAATAATAATAATAATAATAATAATAATAATAATAATAATAATAATAATAATAATAATAATAATAATAATAATAATAATAATAATAATAATAATAATAATAATAATAATAATAATAATAATAATAATAATAATAATAATAATAATAATAATAATAATAATAATAATAATAATAATAATAATAATAATAATAATAATAATAATAATAATAATAATAATAATAATAATAATAATAATAATAATAATAATAATAATAATAATAATAATAATAATAATAATAATAATAATAATAATAATAATAATAATAATAACAATAACAATAACAATAACAATAACAACAACAACAACAACAACAACAATAATAATAATAATAATAATAATAATAATAATAATAATAATAATAATAATAATAATAATAATAATAATAATAATAATAATAATAATAATAATAATAAAATTTAAATACAAACTTTAGTTTTTAACCGACTTTGTTTTTTAATTATGCTGTCCACAGGCTCACACACACACACACACACACACACACACACACACACACACACACACACACACACACACACAAACAGACAAAAGCGCGCGCGTGCGTGATCTAAAGACGCTTTTTTGGATTCAGGGGGCCTCAAAACATTTATTTCCGGTGAAATCTCCACATCGTGTTTTTGGGTGGAATACAATACTTCCTCTACTTACTATACGTAGTAGGGAAAGTAAAAATATAACTGATTCCGAGGGACTAGGTAGTGAAAGGTGACTGTGACTGTTTCTGAGCAATTGAACTGTCATTAGCGAATCCGTCCCTTCTATAGAACAGTCAGGTAACAACACAATGGCCATGTTTCAACTTAAACCTCACACACTATAAACCCAACACGCAAACAGGAAGTTGGCTCTTTTGAACATTTGTTATTTGTACCGAAAGCCAGGGATGCACTCACTTTCTGAACCAAACATTCAGTATAATTCGAGAATTTGTGATTTTAGGTTCAGTTACGTGTTTTGTGTTGTGATCGATTATTGTTAATACAATATTGCTAGAAGACAAAAAAACTTTAATTTTTAACTGAGACATGTTTGTTTTCAGTTCAGAGGAAAACCCATGTGTACATAGAGCAATGTGGGACGTCATTTTTTGACAAATCACACGAATTTCAATAGTGAATTTCCTGTTAATTCCGAATTATGAAGACAAAGTTAGATACTTAAATTCTCAATTAAGAATTACAAAGTTGTAACTCGTATAATAAATTACATCAGAACATCATCTACGTCACCGATTGTTCAGAAAACTTTAGAATATTTCAGATTCTGAACATGGTGAAGTAATTCTTCATACATATGAAACGTGTCTGAAGTCTTCTGGTTAAACTCAGAGATTTTCTGTAATCATCTTATGGGCAATATTGTAAAGAACTTGATGAGATGCCATGGGTACTACATTTAGGTTTCTTACATATGTCACCTAAAAATGAAAGAGATACGTCTAATCACAAGGGAAAGATCGCAACATTTCAGGCATGATAAGCATAGCAAACGTTTTTCAGAGGAAATGAACACAAATTTGAAATTATTTTGTTGTTTAACGACACTCAATTGCCAGGATCACATCAGCGTTGCCGGTGTTCCGGAATTTTGTCCCGCAGGAGTTCTTTTACATGCCAGTCAATCTTCTGATATGAAGCTGTCGTTTTTAAGCACACTTAAAAACCACCGATTTGGACCGGATTTGAACCCACGACCTTGGGTTCAGTAGGCCAGCGTCTAACCACTCAGCCACTCAGACCGACAGAGGAAATTAAAGCTATGGATTGCACATTTAAAAATAAATTCTCTTTCACAAATTATGGAAACCGTAAATGTCGGTGAATGCTACTTTTGTATGTTTCGCCCAGCATCTTGAAATCCTACTTACAGAATTTAATAACAAGTACAGCAATTTTCAACACTTGAATCAGTGATAATGTTTATCAATTATTAATTCGCTTCAGTTGGCATTAGTGATCTTGTAGGAAAGATGTGTGAGTATCCAGAATTTGTATTCCTGAAGAATTTGAAATGGAAAATTTAATGCTTTAAGAATAAATATCTTTGAAATCATGTTATCCAACTTCCAGAAACTTCTGAACTCTGGTGGACTTTGGCTGAAGGTTGCTTTAAAAAATTCTTGTTTCGGTTTGACGTACCTATCTTTGGGTCGCATTATTTATGAACATTATGAAGAATAAATACCGATCCAACCTGACAGACTCACATCTCTACTGTCCATTCCAAACCAGAGTTCCCTTTGATATAAATTATAAACAAAAGCACGCGCTTCGGCTTGTCACGAAGACACACTCTTACGCCAATGCAAATAGTTCCTTAATAAATGTATTGTATCATGGAATATTGGGATAGCAATCGTGTAGAACTGCTCATTTTATTGCGGTTTGAGAACTCATTGCTTACGGTAATGGATATATGCACATCTACTTACTATTAAGATATTACAAAATTCTTTTATTTTATTGTTCCTTTAACTCCAATAGTCCTATGGGCGGCCTTTCCTTTGGAACAAATTGCCTATCTCCAATGATGTTAATTCGCTCTACAATGTGTTTTGGGTCTTTGTGCTTTTTGTACAATTACATTCACACTCTCATTCATTCTCCCAGAACTCTAAGTAAGATGGGGAATAATCTAGATTAGAGAAAAAAATTTCACTCCCCAGCCGGGAATCGAACCATTGCACAACAGATTCTCTACCGACTGAGCTACGGGGCCAGCCAAAAATATACTAAATAATGTCGTCTGTTGTGCCCTAACGCTGAGAGTATAGTATAATATCAAGTACAAATCTTGTGATGCATATCAGTTGGCGTTTGAATTCTCGTGACAGAAGAAAGTGCGTGCAACTGTAATTTGAATGAATATGTTCAGGCACAAACGCGGGAACCGTTAAAAAGTGGCCGAAAAGCTAATAATAATGTGTTTAACCCACAATTAGAAAATTACCTGTCGCTTGAAGTAATGCACGTTAAAAAAATAACATTCCAGTTTATAGGCGTTTCAGTAAAAATGTAACCAGCTGAGGCGGCTAGTAGGTCGAGGATTGCGAACTATTTTCACGCGGATAATACCCACTTTGTTCATGGTGACAGGCACTCTGATTTGGAATGGACACTGGACAACAGGACTCATTAAGGCAGCTTTTCCAATTACACACAAGAACACGAGAGTCTAACTTCACATCAATCAAGTAAATTATACGTAAGTCGAATTATTTTTAAATATAATTATTTTGCAATGTGTTTACAGTATTATCTTTTGTACTTTCTCGACTACGTACCGTAGTATTGCATTCCACACAAAAATTGGATTTCGAGATTTCAGAGAAAATGTTTTCGGACCCCATTAATCTAAAAAAAGAAGTTTTTCAACAGGCGCTGCCCGCCCGCGTGTTTTTGTGTGTGTTCGTGTGTTTGCGAACGGCATGACTCAAAAACGAATTGTCAGTTAAATACCAAACTTAATGTTTAAGTTTAACATCTTCCATGGATGCTATACGAAGGTTACTAAGAAAATCCCCTCACTTCAGAATACCCTTTAGAATGATGGAAAGTTTTAGAACATTTTGATGTTCCCAAAAATGTTTCCAACAATTCTGATTAAAATACTATTTAAGATACTTTTATGACACCCATTTCGTATATTTTATGGGGGTATCCTCAGAAGATCCCTTCATTTTGAACGACTTTTACATAACTGGTAAACTGCAAGAGATAGACAAAATATTACATTTTAATTTTTAAAGTATAGGTATCTCGAATTTTTTGAAATTTCTTTTCCCTTACTCCTACGTTATAATCTTTCTGGT
Source organism: Tenodera sinensis (assembly GCA_030765045.1). Classification (NCBI taxonomy): domain Eukaryota; kingdom Metazoa; phylum Arthropoda; class Insecta; order Mantodea; family Mantidae; genus Tenodera; species Tenodera sinensis. The sequence continues at coordinate 22,029,246 of CM060966.1, read as the reverse complement.
GGTTTTATCGTATTTATTCATAATACGTATACGCAGGCCTTTTCAAACACACAATCCCCATGTCCAAGTGGGATTTAAACCCGCGTTCCCCGTCACCACGTCACCAAGGTTAAGCACGTTGTTAGCGCTACCATGGGGACCGAAATCTCTTGGACATGCAAGAGAGAATGGAATGACAAAGCCATTACAGAACGACCAGCCCTTAAAAGAACTGACTGTCGCAAAGTCTACTGTATTCCCATATTTGAAAAAATAATTTGTACAACAGTAGAGAAACTCAAGTGAGTGCAACACATTAATCTATTTTGTAATGGTAATAGCGGTGGTGGTGGTAGAGCCTGCGGTGGCGGTGGTGGTGGTAGAGCCTGCGGTGGCGGTGGTGGTGGTGGTAGAGCCTGCGGTGGCGGTGGTGGTGGAGCCTGCGGTGGCGGTGGTGGTGGTGGAGCCTGCGGTGACGGTGGTGGTGGTAGAGCCTGCCGTGGTGGTGGTAGAGCCTGCGGTGGCGGTGGTGGTGGAGCCTGCGGTGGCGGTGGTGGTGGTAGAGCCTGCGGTGGTGGTGGTAGAGCCTGCGGTGGCGGTGGTGGAGGTGGAGCCTGCGGTGGCGGTGGTGGTGGTGGTGGTAGAGCCTGCGGTGGCGGTGGTGGTGGTAGAGCCTGCGGTGGCGGTGGTGGTGGTGGAGCCTGCGGTGGCGGTGGTGGTGGTAGAGCCTGCCGTGGTGGTGGTAGAGCCTGCGGTGGCGGTGGTGGTGGTAGAGCCTGCGGTGGCGGTGGTGGTGGTGGTAGAGCCTGCGGTGGCGGTGGTGGTGGAGCCTGCGGTGGCGGTGGTGGTGGTAGAGCCTGCGGCGGCGGTGGTGGTGGTAGAGCCTGCGGTGGCGGTGGTGGTGGTAGAGCCTGCGGTGGCGGTGGTGGTGGAGCCTGCGGTGGCGGTGGTGGTGGTAGAGCCTGCGGTGGCGGTGGTGGTGGTAGAGCCTGCGGTGGCGGTGGTGGTGGAGCCTGCGGTGGCGGTGGTGGTGGTAGAGCCTGCGGTGGCGGTGGTGGTGGTAGAGCCTGCGGTGGCGGTGGTGGTGGTGGAGCCTGCGGTGGCGGTGGTGGTGGTAGAGCCTGCCGTGGTGGTGGTGGTAGAGCCTGCGGTGGCGGTGGTGGTGGTAGAGCCTGCGGTGGCGGTGGTGGTGGTAGAGCCTGCGGTGGCGGTGGTGGTGGTGGAGCCTGCCGTGGTGGTGGTAGAGCCTGCGGTGGTGGTGGTGGTAGAGCCTGCGGTGGCGGTGGTGGAGGTAGAGCCTGCCGTGGTGGTGGTAGAGCCTGCGGTGGTGGTGGTGGTAGAGCCTGCGGTGGCGGTGGTGGTGGTGGTAGAGCCTGCGGTGGCGGTGGTGGTGGAGCCTGCGGTGGCGGTGGTGGAGCCTGCGGTGGCGGTGGTGGTGGTAGAGCCTGCGGTGGCGGTGGTGGTGGTAGAGCCTGCCGTGGTGGTGGTGGTAGAGCCTGCGGTGGCGGTGGTGGTGGTAGAGCCTGCGGTGGCGGTGGTGGTGGTGGTGGAGCCTGCGGTGGCGGTGGTGGTAGAGCCTGCGGTGGCGGTGGTGGTAGTAGAGCCTGCGGTGGCGGTGGTGGTGGTAGAGCCTGCGGTGGCGGTGGTGGTGGTGGAGCCTGCGGTGGCGGTGGTGGTGGTGGAGCCTGCGGTGGTGGTGGTGGTGGTAGAGCCTGCGGTGGCGGTGGTGGTGGTAGAGCCTGCGGTGGCGGTGGTGGTGGTGGTAGAGCCTGCGGTGGCGGTGGTGGTGGTGCTGGAGCCTGCGGTGGCGGTGGTGGTGGTGGTAGAGCCTGCGGTGGCGGTGGTGGTGGTAGAGCCTGCGGTGGCGGTGGTGGTAGAGCCTGCGGTGGCGGTGGTGGTGGTGGTAGAGCCTGCGGTGGTGGTGGTGGTAGAGCCTGCGGTGGCGGTGGTGGTGGTAGAGCCTGCGGTGGCGGCGGTGGTGGTGGTGGAGCCAGCGGTGGCGGTGGTGGTGGAGCCTGCGGTGGCGGTGGTGGTGGTAGAGCCTGCGGTGGCGGTGGTGGTGGTGGTAGAGGCTGCGGTGGCGGTGGTGGTGGTGGTAGAGCCTGCGGTGGCGGTGGTGGTGGTAGAGCCTGCGGTGGTGGTGGTAGAGCCTGCGGTGGCAGTGGTGGTGGAGGTAGAGCCTGCGGTGGCGGCGGTGGTGTGGTAGAGCCTGCGGTGGCGGTGGTGGTGGTAGAGCCTGCGGTGGCGGTGGTGGTGGTGGAGCCTGCGGTGGCGGTGGTGGTGGTGGTAGAGCCTGCGGTGGTGGTGGTGGTAGAGCCTGCGGTGGCGGTGGTGGTGGTGGCGGTGGTAGAGCCTGCGGTGGCGGTGGTGGTGGTAGAGCCTGCGGTGGCGGTGGTGGTGGTAGAGCCTGCGGTGGCGGTGGTGGTGGTGGAGCCTGCGGTGGCGGTGGTGGTGGTGGTAGAGCCTGCGGTGGTGGTGGTAGAGCCTGCGGTGGCGGTGGTGGTGGTGGTAGAGCCTGCGGTGGCGGTGGTGGTGGTAGAGCCTGCGGTGGCGGTGGTGGTAGAGCCTGCGGTGGCGGTGGTGGTGGTGGTAGAGCCTGCGGTGGCGGTGGTGGTGGCGGTGGTAGAGCCTGCGGTGGCGGTGGTGGTGGTAGAGCCTGCGGTGGCGGTGGTGGTGGTGGTAGAGCCTGCGGTGGCGGTGGTGGTGGTGGTAGAGCCTGCGGTGGCGGTGGTGGTGGTGGTAGAGCCTGCGGTGGCGGTGGTGGTGGTGGTAGAGCCTGCGGTGGCGGTGGTGGAGGTAGAGCCTGCCGTGGTGGTGGTGGTAGAGCCTGCGGTGGTGGTGGTGGTGGTAGAGCCTGCGGTGGCGGTGGTGGTGGTAGAGCCTGCGGTGGCGGTGGTGGTGGAGCCTGCGGTGGCGGTGGTGGTAGAGCCTGCGGTGGCGGTGGTGGTGGTAGAGCCTGCGGTGGCGGTGGTGGTGGAAGAGCCTGCGGTGGCGGTGGTGGTGGTAGAGCCTGCCGTGGTGGTGGTAGAGCCTGCGGTGGTGGTGGTGGTAGAGCCTGCGGTGGCGGTGGTGGTGGTGGTGGAGCCTGCGGTGGCGGTGGTGGTGGTAGAGCCTGCGGTGGCGGTGGTGGTAGTAGAGCCTGCGGTGGCGGTGGTGGTGGTAGAGCCTGCGGTGGCGGTGGTGGTGGTGGAGCCTGCGGTGGCGGTGGTGGTGGTAGAGCCTGCGGTGGCGGTGGTGGTGGTGGTGGAGCCTGCGGTGGTGGTGGTGGTGGTAGAGCCTGCGGTGGCGGTGGTGGTGGTAGAGCCTGCGGTGGCGGTGGTGGTGGTGGTAGAGCCTGCGGTGGCGGTGGTGGTGGTGCTGGAGCCTGCGGTGGCGGTGGTGGTAGAGCCTGCGGTGGCGGTGGTGGTGGTAGAGCCTGCGGTGGCGGTGGTGGTGGTGGAGCCTGCGGTGGCGGTGGTGGTGGTAGAGCCTGCGGTGGTGGTGGTGGTAGAGCCTGCGGTGGCGGTGGTGGTGGTAGAGCCTGCGGTGGCGGCGGTGGTGGTGGTGGAGCCAGCGGTGGCGGTGGTGGTGGTAGGGCCTGCGGTGGCGGTGGTGGTGGAGCCTGCGGTGGCGGTGGTGGTGGTAGAGCCTGCGGTGGCGGTGGTGGTGGTGGTAGAGGCTGCGGTGGCGGTGGTGGTGGTAGAGCCTGCGGTGGCGGTGGTGGTGGTAGAGCCTGCGGTGGTGGTGGTGGTAGAGCCTGCGGTGGCAGTGGTGGTGGAGGTAGAGCCTGCGGTGGCGGCGGTGGTGTGGTAGAGCCTGCGGTGGCGGTGGTGGTGGTAGAGCCTGCGGTGGCGGTGGTGGTGGAGCCTGCGGTGGCGGTGGTGGTGGTGGTAGAGCCTGCGGTGGTGGTGGTAGAGCCTGCGGTGGCGGTGGTGGTGGTGGCGGTGGTAGAGCCTGCGGTGGCGGTGGTGGTGGTGGTAGAGCCTGCGGTGGCGGTGGTGGTGGTAGAGCCTGCGGTGGCGGTGGTGGTGGTGGTGGTGGAGCCTGCGGTGGCGGTGGTGGTGGTGGTAGAGCCTGCGGTGGTGGTGGTAGAGCCTGCGGTGGCGGTGGTGGTGGTGGTAGAGCCTGCGGTGGCGGTAGTGGTGGTGGTGGTAGAGCCTGCGGTGGCGGTGGTGGTAGAGCCTGCGGTGGCGGTGGTGGTGGTGGTAGAGCCTGCGGTGGCGGTGGTGGTGGCGGTGGTAGAGCCTGCGGTGGCGGTGGTGGTGGTAGAGCCTGCGGTGGCGGTGGTGGTGGTAGAGCCTGCGGTGGCGGTGGTGGTGGTGGTAGAGCCTGCGGTGGCGGTGGTGGTGGTGGTGGTAGAGCCTGCGGTGGCGGTGGTGGTGGTGGTAGAGCCTGCGGTGGCGGTGGTGGTATTGGTAGAGCCTGCGGTGGCGGCGGTGGTGGTGGTAGAGCCTGCGGTGGCGGTGGTGGTGGTAGAGCCTGCGGTGGCGGTGGTGGTGGTAGAGCCTGCGGTGGCGGTGGTGGTGGTAGAGCCTGCGGTGGCGGTGGTGGTGGTGGTAGAGCCTGCGGTGGCGGTGGTGGTGGTAGAGCCTGCGGTGGCGGTGGTGGTGGTAGAGCCTGGGGTGGCGGTGGTGGTGGTGCTGGTAGAGCCTGCGGTGGCGGTGGTGGTGGTAGAGCCTGCGGTGGCGGTGGTGGTAGAGCCTGGGGTGGCGGTGGCGGCGGTGGTGGTGGTGGTAGAGCCTGCGGTGGCGGTGGTGGTGGCGGTGACGGTGGTGGTGGTAGAGCCTGCGGTGGCAGTGGTGGTGGTGGTAGAGCCTGCGGTGGCGGTGGTAGTGGTGGTAGAGCCTGCGGTGGCGGTGGTGGCGGCGGTGGTAGTGGTGTTAGAGCCGGCGGTGGTGGTGATGGTAGAGGCGGCGGTGGCAGTGGTGGTGGCGGCGGCGGTGGTAGTGGTGGTAGAGCCTGCGGCGGCGGTGGTAGTGGTGGTAGAGCCTGCGGTGGCGGTGGTGGTGGCGGTGGTAGTGGTGGTAGAGCCTGCGGTGGCGGTGGTGGTGGCGGCGGTGGTAGTGGTGGTAGAGCCTGCGGTGGCGGTGGTGGTGGCGGCGGTGGTGGTGGTGGCTGTGGCGGTGGAGGTGGTAGTGGTGGTAGAGCCTGCGGTGGCGGTGGTGGTTGCGGCGGCGGTGGTGGTGGTAGAGCCTGCGGTGGCGGTGGTGGTGGCGGCGGTGGTGGCGTTGGTGGCTGTGGCGGTGGTGGCTGTGGCGGTGGTGGTGGCGGCGACGGTGATGGTGATGGTGGTGGCTGTGGCGGTGGTGGTGGTGGCGGTGGTGGTGGCGGCGGTGGTGGAGGCTGTGGCGGTGGTGGTGACGGCGATGGTGGTGGTGGCTGAGGCGGTGGTGGTGGTAGAGCCTGCGGTGGCGGTGGTGGTGGCGGCGGTGGTGGTGGTGGCTGTGGCGGTGGTGGTGGCGGCGATGGTGGTGGTGGCGGCGACGGTGGTGGTGGTGGCGGCGACGGTGATGGTGGTGGCGGCTGTGGCGGTGGTAGTGGTGGTTTTGGTGGCGGCTGTGGTGATGGTGGTGGCGGCTGTAGCGGTGGTAGTGGTGGTTTTGGTGGCGGCTGTGGTGATGGTGGTGGCGGCTGTGGCGGTGGCAGTGGTGGTTTTGGTGGCGGCTGTGGTGATGGTGGTGATGATGGTGGTGGCGGTGGTAGTGGTGGTTTTGGTGGCGGCTGTGGTGATGGTGGTGATGGTGGTGATGGTGGCGGCGACGGTGATGGTGGTGGCGGCTGTGGTGATGGTGGTGATGGTGGTGGCGCCTGTGGTAGTGGTGGTTTTGTTGGCGGTTGTGGTGATGGTGGTGGCGGCTGTGGCGGTGGTAGTGGTGGTTTTGGTGGCGGCTGTGGTGATGGTGGTGGCGGCTGTGGCGGTGGTAGTGGTGGTTTTGGTGGCGGCTGTGGTGATGGTGATTATGATGGTGGTGGCGGTGGTAGTGGTGGTTTTGGTGGCGGCTGTGGTGATGGTGGTGATGGTGGTGGCGGCGACGGTGATGGTGGTGGCGGCTGTGGCGGTGGTGGTGGTGGTGGCGGCGGCGACGGTGATGGTGGTGATGGTGGTGGCGGCTGTGGCGGTGGTAGTGGTGGTTTTGGTGGCGATGGTGGTGATGGTGGTGGCGGCTGTGGCGGTGGTAGTGGTGGTTTTGGTGGCGGCTGTGGTGATGGTGGTGGCGGCTGTGGCGGTGGTAGTGGTGGTTTTGGTGGCGGCTGTGGTGATGGTGATGGTGGTGGCGGGTGTGGCGGTGGTGGTGGTGGCGGCGGCGACGGTGATGGTGGTGATGGTGGTGGCGGTTGTGGCGGTGGTAGTGGTGGCGATGGTGGTGATGGTGGTGGCGGCTGTGGCGGTGGTAGTGGTGGTTTTGGTGGCGGCTGTGGTGATGGTGGTGATGGTGGTGGCGGCTGTGGCGGTGGTAGTGGTGGTTTTGGTGGCGGCTGTGGTGATGGTGGTGGCGGCTGTGGCGGTGGTAGTGGTGGTTTTGGTGGCGGCTGTGGTGATGGTGGTGATGGTGGTGGCGGCTGTGGCGGTGGTGGTGGTGGCGGCGGCGACGGTGATGGTGGTGATGGTGGTGGCGGCTGTGGCGGTGGTAGTGGTGGTTTTGGTGGCGATGGTGGTGATGGTGGTGGCGGCTGTGCTGGTGGTAGTGGTGGTTTTGGTGGCGGCTGTGGTGATGGTGGTGATGGTGGTGGCGGTGGTAGTGGTGGTTTTGGTGGCGGCTGTGGTGATGGTGGTGATGGTGGTGGCGGCTGTGGCGGTGGTAGTGGTGGTTTTGGTGGCGATGGTGGTGATGGTGGTGGCGGCTGTGGCGATGGTAGTGGTGGTTTTGGTGGCGGCTGTGGTGATGGTGGTGATGGTGGTGGCGGTGGTAGTGGTGGTTTTGGTGGCGGCTGTGGTGATGGTGGTGATGGTGGTGGCGGCTGTGGCGGTGGTAGTGGTGGTTTTGGTGGCGATGGTGGTGATGGTGGTGGCGGCTGTGGCGATGGTAGTGGTGGTTTTGGTGGCGGCTGTGGTGATGGTGGTGATGGTGGTGGCGGCTGTGGCGGTGGTAGTGGTGGTTTTGGTGGCGATGGTGGTGATGGTGGTGGCGGCTGTAGCGGTAGTAGTGGTGGTTTTGGTGGCGGCTATGGTGATGGTGGTGGCGGCTGTGGCGGTAGTAGTGGTGGTTTTGGTGGCGATGGTGGTGATGGTGGTGGCGGCTGTGGCGGTGGTAGTGGTGGTTTTGGTGGCGGCGACGGTGATGGTGGTGGCGGCTGTGGCGGTAGTAGTGGTGGTTTTGGTGGCGGCTGTGGTGATGGTGGTGGCGGCTGTGGCGATGGTAGTGGTGGTTTTGGTGGTGATGGTGGTGATGGTGGTGGCGGCTGTGCCGGTGGTAGTGGTGGTTTTGGTGGCGATGGTGGTGATGGTGGTGATGGTGGTGATGGTGGTGATGGTGGTGATGGTGGTGATGGTGGTGATGGTGGTGATGGTGGTGGCGGCTGTGCCGGTGGTAGTGGTGGTTTTGGTGGCGATGGTGGTGATGGTGGCGATGGTGGTGATGGTGGTGATGGTGGTGATGGTGGTGGCGGCTGTGGCGGTAGTAGTGGTGGTTTTGATGGCGGCTGTGGTGATGGTGGTGGCGGCTGTGGCGGTGGTAGTGGTGGTTTTGGTGGCGATGGTGGTGATGGTGGTGGCGGCTGTGGCGGTGGTAGTGGTGGTTTTGGTGGCGGCTGTGGTGATGGTGGTGATGGTGGTGGCGGCTGTGGCGGTGGTAGTGGTGGTTTTTGTGGCGGCTGTGGTGACGGTGGTGATGGCGGTGGTAGTGGTGGTTTTGGTGGCGGCTGTGGTGATGGTGGTGATGGTGGTGGCGGCTGTGGCGGTGGTGGTGGCGGCGGCGACGGTGATGGTGGTGATGGCGGCTGTGGCGGTGGTAGTGGAGGTTTTGGTGGCGATGGTGGTGATGGTGGTGGCGGCTGTGGCGGTGGTAGTGGTGGTTTTGGTGGCGGCTGTGGTGATGGTGGTGATGGTGGTGGCGGCTGTGGCGGTGGTAGTGGTGGTCTTGGTGGCGGCTGTGGTGATGTTGGTGATGGTGGTGGCGGCTGTGGTGATGGTGGTGATGGTGGTGGCGGCTGTGGCGGTGGTAGTGGTGGTTTTGGTGGCGATGGTGGTGATGGTGGTGGCGGCTGTGGCGGTAGTAGTGGTGGTTTTGGTGGCGGCTGTGGTGATGGTGGTGATGGTGGTGGCGGCTGTGGCGGTGGTAGTGGTGGTTTTGGTGGCGATGGTGGTGATGGTGGTGGCGGCTGTGGCGGTGGTAGTGGTGGTTTTGGTGGCGGCTGTGGTGATGGTGGTGATGGTGGTGGCGGCTGTGACGGTGGTAATGGTGGTTTTGGTGGCGGCTGTGGTGATGGTGGTGATGGTGGTGGCGGCTGTGGCGGTGGTAGTGGTGGTTTTTGTGGCGGCTGTGGTGATGGTGGTGATGGTGGTGGCGGCTGTGGCGGTAGTAGTGGTGGTTTTGGTGGCGGCTGTGGTGACGGTGGTGATGGTGGTGGCGGCTGTGGCGGTGGTAGTGGTGGTTTTGGTGGCGATGGTGGTGATGGTGGTGGCGGCTGTGGCGGTGGTAGTGGTGGTTTTGGTGGCGGCTGTGGTGATGGTGGTGATGGTGGTGGCGGCTGTGGCGGTGGTAGTGGTGGTTTTTGTGGCGGCTGTGGTGATGGTGGTGATGGTGGTGGCGGCTGTGGCGGCGGTGGTGGTGGCGGCGGCGACGGTGATGGTGGTGATGGTGGTGGCGGCTGTGGCGGTGGTAGTGGTGGTTTTGGTGGCGATGGTTGTGATGGTGGTGGCGGCTGTGGCGGTGGTAGTGGTGGTTTTGGTGGCGGCTGTGGTGATGGTGGTGATGGTGGTGGCGGCTGTGGCGGTGGTAGTGGTGGTTTTGGTGGCGGCTGTGGTGATGGTGGTGATGGTGGTGGCGGCTGTGGCGGTGGTAGTGGTGGTTTTGGTGGCGGCTGTGGCGATGGTGGTGATGGTGGTGGCGGCTGTGGCGGTGGTAGTGGTGGTTTTGGTGGCGGCTGTGGTGATGGTGGTGATGGTGGTGGCGGCTGTGGCGGTGGTAGTGGTGGTTTTGGTGGCGATGGTGGTGATGGTGGTGGCGGCTGTGGCGGTGGTAGTGGTGGTTTTGGTGGCGGCTGTGGTGATGGTTGTGATGGTGGTGGCGGCTGTGGCGGTGGTAGTGGTGGTTTTGGTGGCGATGGTGGTGATGGTGGTGGCGGCTGTGGCGGTGGTAGTGGTGGTTTTGGTGGCGGCTGTGGTGATGGTGGTGATGGTGGTGATGTTGGTGATGGTGGTGGCGGCTGTGGCGGTGGTAGTGGTGGTTTTTGTGGCGGCTGTGGTGATGTTGGTGATGGTGGTGGCGGCTGTGGCGGTGGTAGTGGTGGTTTTTGTGGCGGCTGTGGTGATGTTGGTGATGGTGGTGGCGGCTGTGGCGGTGGTAGTGGTGGTTTTGGTGGCGGCTGTGGTGATGGTGGTGATGGTGGTGGCGGCTGTGGCGGTGGTAGTGGTGGTTTTTGTGGCGATGGTGGTGATGGTGGTGGCGGCTGTGGTGATGTTGGTGATGGTGGTGGCGGCTGTGGCGGTGGTAGTGGTGGTTTTTGTGGCGGCTGTGGTGATGGTGGTGATGGTGGTGGCGGCTGTGGCGGTGGTAGTGGTGGTTTTTGTGGCGGCTGTGGTGATGGTGGTGATGGTGGTGGCGGCTGTGGCGGTGGTAGTGGTGGTTTTTGTGGCGGCTGTGGTGATGGTGGTGATGGTGGTGGCGGCTGTGGCGGTGGTAGTGGTGGTTTTTGTGGCGGCTGTGGTGATGGTGGTGATGGTGGTGGCGGCTGTGGCGGTGGTAGTGGTGGTTTTTGTGGCGATGGTGGTGATGGTGGTGGCGGCTGTGGTGATGTTGGTGATGGTGGTGGCGGCTGTGGCGGTGGTAGTGGTGGTTTTTGTGGCGGCTGTGGTGATGGTGGTGATGGTGGTGGCGGCTGTGGCGGTGGTAGTGGTGGTTTTGGTGGCGGCTGTGGTGATGGTGGTGATGGTGGTGGCGGCTGTGGCGGTGGTAGTGGTGGTTTTTGTGGCGGCTGTGGTGATGGTGGTGATGGTGGTGGCGGCTGTGGCGGTGGTAGTGGTGGTTTTTGTGGCGGCTGTGGTGATGGTGGTGATGGTGGTGGCGGCTGTGGCGGTGGTAGTGGTGGTTTTTGTGGCGGCTGTGGTGATGGTGGTGATGGTGGTGGCGGCTGTGGCGGTGGTAGTGGTGGTTTTTGTGGCGGCTGTGGTGATGTTGGTGATGGTGGTGGCGGCTGTGGCGGTGGTAGTGGTGGTTTTTGTGGCGGCTGTGGTGATGGTGGTGATGGTGGTGGCGGCTGTGGCGGTGGTAGTGGTGGTTTTGGTGGCGATGGTGGTGATGGTGGTGGCGGCTGTGGCGGTAGTAGTGGTGGTTTTGGTGGCGGCTGTGGTGATGGTGGTGATGGTGGTGATGGTGGTGGCGGCTGTGGCGGTGGTAGTGGTGGTTATGGTGGCGATGGTGGTGATGGTGGTGATGGTGGTGATGGTGGTGATGGTGGTGGCGGCTGTGGCGGTGGTAGTGGTGGTTATGGTGGCGATGGTGGTGATGGTGGTGGCGGCTGTGGCGGTGGTAGTGGTGGTTTTGGTGGCGGCTGTGGTGATGGTGGTGATGGTGGTGATGGTGGTGATGGTGGTGGCGGCTGTGGCGGTGGTAGTGGTGGTTATGGTGGCGATGGTGGTGATGGTGGTGGCGGCTGTGGCGGTAGTAGTGGTGGTTTTGGTGGCGGCTGTGGTGATGGTGGTGATGGTGGTGATGGTGGTGGCGGCTGTGGCGGTGGTAGTGGTGGTTATGGTGGCGATGGTGGTGATGGTGGTGATGGTGGTGATGGTGGTGGCGGCTGTGGCGGTGGTAGTGGTGGTTATGGTGGCGATGGTGGTGATGGTGGTGGCGGCTGTGGCGGTGGTAGTGGTGGTTTTGGTGGCGGCTGTGGTGATGGTGGTGATGGTGGTGATGGTGGTGGCGGCTGTGGCGGTGGTAGTGGTGGTTATGGTGGCGATGGTGGTGATGGTGGTGATGGTGGTGATGGTGGTGATGGTGGTGGCGGCTGTGGCGGTGGTAGTGGTGGTTATGGTGGCGGCTGTGGCGGTGGTAGTGGTGGTTTTTGTGGCGGCTGTGGTGATGGTGGTGATGGTGGTGGCGGCTGTGGCGGTGGTAGTGGTGGTTTTGGTGGCGATGGTGGTGATGGTGGTGGCGGCTGTGGCGGTGGTAGTGGTGGTTTTGGTGGCGGCTGTGGTGATGGTGGTGATGGTGGTGGCGGCTGTGGCGGTGGTAGTGGTGGTTTTTGTGGCGGCTGTGGTGATGGTGGTGATGGTGGTGGCGGCTGTGGCGGTGGTAATGGTGGTTTTGGTGGCGGCTGTGGTGATGGTGGTGATGGTGGTGGCGGCTGTGACGGTGGTAGTGGTGGTTTTGGTGGCGGCTGTGGTGATGGTGGTGATGGTGGTGGGGGCTGTGACGGTGGTAATGGTGGTTTTGGTGGCGGCTGTGGTGATGGTGGTGATGGTGGTGGCGGCTGTGACGGTGGTAGTGGTGGTTTTGGTGGCGGCTGTGGTGATGGTGGTGATGGTGGTATCGGCGGTAAATGGTATACTAGAAGTGACAGTAGTGGTAATTGTGATAGTGTTAGTCGTAGTGGTAGTTAAAATATGTACTCCACTTCCACAATAATAAAAAAAATTCAATGATGATATTCTGAAAATAAATTCACAAAATAATTAAGAATGAAACGTGAGACTTAGTAAAGAAAAGCAAACTGTGCTGAAAGATAAATCAATGGGTAACGCATAATCGCAGACACCGCCATTGTTGCCGACGTTTGAAACAAAGAATACAAGCGACTAGCGAGCGCAGCTGTAAGATAATCATTGTCGAGTAGACCGGTAAAGTAAACAAAACGGATTCTTGGACAGATGGCAATTCATATCTCTGGTTGATATATTTTCCATTGTTTGTGATCATTCAGAAAACGTATCTAACTGTGTATTTTAAATTTTACGTACCCCAGGTTGATGGTAGTGCTTCATATTCTTTCGATTATATTGTTTGTGTAAACCAAATGCATGCTACTATTGCTTTGAAGCTCGGAAAGTATTACAATCGATGAAGCGAACGAAAACACCGAATGCTGGCGGACACTATCAAACTATTTGGTTGTAGGCGACTATTGGATAATTTGATAGTTTTCATTCAGATTGCCCAATACTACCTCGGCTATGCCTGGGTAACGCTTCGATACGTATTCCTGCTAAGCTATTCATACAATACCTAGTACGAGAAAGAAACGAAGCATGATCGTTCAAGTGTATACTTATTTATAATTTGTACAACAACCTTTCTCTGTGTGTTCACTGAACACATTGGTAGCTCCGCCCCTGTTTATATGTAGGTACATACACAACGAATGTGTAATGTGGGTTTATCTATATTAACAAGAAATAGAGGAATAAGTTTTTGCACGTGTTGTGAGTTGAAAAAGTGATGTGAGGGCTACAGAACAGATTTTTTGACAGAGTAATAATGAAGAGAAAATCTATGGTATTAAATAAATTGTACTCGTATGAATTAAACTTACCCAGGCTATTAAATTGTCAAATCTTCTAATTTCCTCCACCACCCAAAACAACAACAATGATAATAATAATAATAATAATAATAATAATAATAATAATAATAATAATAATAATAATAATAATAATAATAATAATAATAATAATAATAATAATAATAATAATAATAATAATAATAATAATAATAATAATAATAATAATAATAATAATAATAATAATAATAATAATAATAATAATAATAATAATAATAATAATAATAATAATAATAATAATAATAATAATAATAATAATAATAATAATAATAATAATACTGGAATAATTTTATATTTCAAAACATGCAAAAACGGAAATTTAGTTCAATAATTTGAATAAAGAGTACTTAGGCAATAGTCCTAATTTTAAAATAGACCTAAAGAGTATAGACGTAATCATTAGGTGCAGTTAAATAAAATAAGATATCCATGCGCATTTCCGCTGTAAGAACCAGGTGTCGGTAATCATTAGGAAAGCAATTTCCAGAAGGGTTTACAGTGAAAGGTTGCTACGGTGTCAGGTAAACACGCGGATCAATTTCCGAGAATTTCACGCTGAGGACAATGACATCCACAAAGGTTTCTTTCCCCCACCTATGAAAAACCATTAAGTCGTTAATTACATTTGCATCGGTGCATGCTCGTTAAACTTCTTGCGAACCTGACATGTTCCGAAACCCTTATAATTGGAGGGAGAAGAAAAAAGCTACACTTAGTAACATGAAGTTGGGACATCGTTATCTATGAAATTCAGCTTAGGTATAAGAAGTCGGTTGCTCACATCCAACGAATACGTATGCATATTAGTGCGTATTAGTGTCTGTGAAAGGTACATATCTTAAAGGTGGAGTTCAAAACGTGTAGCGGGGATCACAACTGAAGAAGGTATTGGAATCATTAGTAAATACTAGAAGGATAACACTGGGATTAGAATACAATTGTGAAAAACTTACATTATGCATGTGCAGCTAATACGCTTACTTTGTTGTACTCAATTGTTATTATGCGCAAGTTATATAACTTTGTTCATGTATTCAGAACTATATGTACAACAGTGAGTATTATGATGTATGTGCTAAATGCTGGCTTTATTAGAAAGGTGTATTACAAACAATGTTAAAATAGTTTTAGCTAGGGGTAAGTATTTTGAATTATGTGACAGAGGAAGGTGCGTGTAATGCGAATGACAAACTGTTCAAACATAAACGCGGGAACCGTTAAAAAGCTTTGCAAAACAAATACGTACCTATTGTGTTTAACTCATTCTTAGAAAAATATCCGTCGCTTGCAGTAATGCATGTTACGAAAATAACATCCTCTGCTTATAGGCGTTTCTGTGAAAAATGAAACAAGCTAGAGCAGCTGTTTCTAGGGGCAAGGATTGGAACTACTTTCCGCGAACAACACAGTGGTTTGTTCACGGTGACCGGCAGTCTGACTTGGAACGGGGAGTAGGCGACTCATTGTAGCAGTTTGTTCCAACCACACAACAGACTTTTCTGCGTTTGCACTGAACATGGCTGTCCAACTACGCATCAATTATGTAAGTTACGATTAATCAAATTCTTTTAATTGCATATAATTATTTTGAAATCTGTTTACAGTATTATTTTTTTATTTTCACAACTATGTACCTATAGAAGACAGTAGCGGAAGTACTGCGTTCCACCCCAAACATTCGATATCGAGATTTCACAGGAAATACACGTTTTGGGATCCATTTAATCAGAAAGAAAAAAGAATTTTTAGAAAAAGGGTCGCGCGCCCCCGTTTTTGTATGTGTCCGCGAACAGCATGACTCAGAAACGAAAAATCGGATGTTCATAAGTTCAGCATTTCCCAAGGATGCTACACGAAGGCTCTATAGAAACCCCCCCCCCCCCTTCAGACTACTCTTTAGATGGAACAATTTTAGAACATTTTAATTTAAAATACGATTTGTTTAAGATATTTTTATGCCAATTAAAATGTGCCCATTTCTTAAATTTTATGGGAATGTCCTCAGAAATTCTTCATTTTGAATGACTTTTACGTAACCATACATGGGCGTCACGAAGAGGGGAGGGGGACAAGTGGTGGCCGCGGGTCCCCCTTGGAAATTAATACATTTAATGTAGAGTCAATTACTGAACATTAGACTATTGTTTTAATTGTGACCAAAACACAGTTTTTCCTCAGAATACTTGTGCAAAAGAGATACTCGATTGTTTCATAGTGCTGTGTTACAAATGAGCTTGCCAGTGATGTTATCCACATTTTTAATGTAAGAAATGCATTATTTTCAATTAATAGCTACATACCTTTACTAATTATTGTCCGCAACAATATTTTGCTACCGACAGTTATAAATGTTTAATTTATTGCCATCCACAGTGATTCCGCGCCGCAACTACAGTTATGCGGTTTTTATTGTTGTACACATTTTTACTGTTGACGTCCAGAGATTAAGAACAGAAAACCTGTAATATAATTATGTAATCACATCAATAATTGTTGTTTATCACAAACTAATAATGTTGTCTGCAACAAATGGTATAGGTAACTCATCTTTTACAGTTTCTGACAACAGAATAATGAATTAATATAGCTTAATCGCAAAGTTCCAACATGCCCCCCCCCCCTTGAAGAAAATGGCGATCCCCATGGAACCACAAGAGATAGGAAAAATATAACTGCACAAAAACTGTAGATTTCGTTAAAGTATACAATTGATGCAAAATATGACTCTTTTTCTTTTGGTGGAGCGAACCATTTCCGAAATATTCCTTATTTGTCTGAATTTTCCACACTTATGCTTTTCTCAAATTGGAATGCTTTATTTGCTTTCTTATAAGTATGTTTTTATTTTTAAAACTTTTTAACGTTCGTATATCTGGATTTTTTAAAAATGTTCCTTTCGTTTACTTTTCTTTCTTTTTTGCGTTGTTTGTTGTGTTTTCCTGTTTTTTTTTTTTTCCGTGTTTACTCACACATATACACCGACATGAACGCGCCTGCCTCTGGCGCGGAGGACCCAGGCTCGATCCCCGGTATCGGCGTGGAGATTTTACCCCGCTGGGAGGTGTGGACTCGTTGGGCCCCTGAGGGCCCAACCGATGAGCTACTTGATTGAACAGTGGCGGCCTCTGGTCGAGAAGACCACATAACCGGCCGGAACAGACCGGAGCGCTGACCATGTTCCACCTCCAGTACTACATCCCACTCATGACGCCTGTGGTGGGCAGAAGTGGGGGACGCGGATCGGGCGGGCCCCGGATGGCCTGTTGTGCCACGGGGTTTATATACCGATATCTCCAAAAACACAAACCGAGTCCGAGGTGGAACTCGAACCCGCGATCTCCTCCACCACAAAGGACCAAAAGCACTTTAGCGCCCCTCTTCTGCCTGGGATGGTGGTTGGAGAGTTTGTGTAGACACTGGCCTGTGTGCGTGAGTTTGCAGTAGATTGTGTGACAAAGTGTACCATCATGCTACAAGTATGTCCAGAAATGGGAGTTGTCAGTTGTTTTCCATTTCCTATGGTACGCTCTGGCCATGTTTTTATTTTATGAGTTGGAAACAATGTTTTAGCTACATTAAATTGTTCTTCATCATTAAGTTTTATTGGTGTACTAATTTCTATCTTACCCATCACAATTTTATATCCTTTACCCCATATCGTTACACAGTTGATCCCATGTATCCTTTTTGACTGTTTTTATGGCCTTTTTAAGGACATTTCGGCTTTCTCGATATTGATTTTGTGTCTCAGTCTCCACACATTCTGCAATGTTGTTTCTTCAGTTTACTCTTTTCTTCATGCTTCACTTCTTCCTTAACTGAGCAATAAAATTGTTACATTCCACAGTATGCCGGCTTATGTTCTCGAAAACCATATTTCTTTTTAAGCACGTAGTTGCATGCTTTTTCCAATATTTGATCTAGTTGAGTCAACTGACTTTTATACTCTATACATCCAACCATGAACGTTGGCAGACTTTTTTCCAGAGGGGGGCCACATGTTGGAAGTTTGCAATTAGATATTATTTATTCATTATTTTATTGTCAAAATTTATATTTGTTGCAGATAACCATATTGATTTGTGCTAAATAACAATCGTTATTAATTAAAATAATAGTTTAATAGTCGGTAATTGATTGCACATGAAGTTCACCAACTTCCAAGGGGGGCCGCGGCCCCCCCTTACCCCCCATTTGCGACGCCCATGCATCCAACTTCCTGCTGTATCCTTTCAAGCAGTAAATCTTTCTTTTCTTCTTTATATAACCATCCTGTTTTGTGATTATTTATTTGTGGTAATACTGCAGGGGCATGATAATGTAATTCAACGTAAATGTTTCATGGTAACTTAAGTTTCCTTCATCATCCACACTCCATTTAGTAACTAACTGGCCTACTTCTTGTGAACAAATTGTAATGTCGATATATGAAGACTAATCATTTCTTTCAAAAGTTGGTGTTTTCTCATCATTACTATAATATAATAATTTTTATTTATCCGCTCTGCCAGTGTCCTATCCTTTTATCTTCAACTGGTGAACCCCAGGAATATGCCTTAGCATTAAAATCACCACCAATCAATAGCTTTTTACATCTTTCCCAATGTAGTTTGATACTGTATCCTATTTCAAATAAGAATTCTTGAAGTTCTTCCTCTTTGCTGAGGGTGAGATGTAGCAAGAGTAGATGATCATCTCGTCCATTTCTACCCATACATAACCACTTCCTCTTCAGTTTTCCATAGTCTAGGGCCATGTGCAGGTATATAAATAGCAGCGTCAAATAGCCATGCTGGATTGGAGTTTATAATGCTTTTATTTGGTTCTCCTATTAATGCTAGATCTATGCTGGTTGCGACACATTTATGTATAAGGAGATCCATTGCTCATTTACTTCTATCAAGATTTACTTGAATTACTTTCATGTGTGGTTTACTACTCTTTTCTTCCTTTCCTGAGCTTTAACAAGTCTCCTATATTCCGGGCATCACATTGTCTCGGCTTTGTGCTCATTTGAATGGCACAGGTAACATTTTGTATTGTTTTTATATTATTTTATTTTATGACCTATTTCACATCACATTTTTTCTGTTTTCTGTTTGCCTATTTGGAGAATCATTTACATTGTGTCCCACCCTATAACATTTATAACATCCATTAAGAACAATTGCATTTACTTTCCATCTATCCCGTTCATTTCCTATTTTCCTCTTATCTATCAAATTATCTGCCATCTCTGTACTTGCAGTTACTAAAGGATACTTTACATCTTGTGCTTTGGCTTTATTTGTCACTTTTAAATGTAAAGTATCCTCGGTTGTCTTTAATTCTTGTTTTAGCATATTTTTAATTTCTTCTTCTTGTAGTTTCTCTATGTCTAAGATCATAACTGATTTCTTTCTTTCGTTTGAACTTCTGCAATTTTATCCAATTTTGTAACAAGTAGCTGTGTAAAAGCTTGTCTGGTTGTTAGGTCATTCCCCTTTATTTTGATCTGTACACATCCGTAACTGTTTTTACTCCTCTGGCTGATAACTACTCCTTCAACATTTATATTTTTTATATCTGTGTATGTTCTATTCCCAGTGGGTTTTATTATCATCATATCTTCTCTTTATTTCCTCCATTTTATTTTCTTGAGACATATTACAGCTTACCTTCTTTTATTTACATACTTTGGTATTTGAATATGTTTATTCTACAAGAGTACTTTCCTTACAATTCCTTCATCTATTTGTTCTGTGACTGCGCACAAAATTTTATTTCCTACATTTCCCTTAATTATGTGTAATATCTTTTCCAAGTTAGCCATTAAATTGGATTTATCTTCAATGGATCTTCCTCCCTCCTTTATGGTAATTATATATATGCTGCAAATCACCTTCCCAGCACTTAGTTTACCTCCTTCTAATGTGTTTTGTATCTGTGGGTTTATAAGCAGGATCTTATCCATTATTTCCTTTTCCACTCTTCTAACTCATTTGTGATAATTATTATATCTTCATCTTCTGCTTTAAGCGCCTCACCATTCATCAATTTACTGTTTTGGAAGACCTCTTATGGTCACTTTTTATTTGTTATTTCTTGTAATTCTTGTATACTTGAGGCTTTATTTAAATCATTGTCAACTTCAATGATTAATTTAGGTACCTTTCTTTTGTTGCTTAGTATATTTTTCTTATCCACAGCTCCCCATAAAATAATCCCATAATTTAGGTGCAAATGTATAAATGCATAATTAAACTTTTAGTGTGCTATCTTTATCCATTATTTGTGTTATCTGTGTTTCAATATATATACACCCTTATTAATTTTGTTACTAACCTTTTCTATATGTTTGTGCCTTTTTAAGTTATTGTCTATGACTATTCCTAAGAAATTCATCTGTGTAACTTGGGAGATTTGTTTATTTTGTATTGCTAATGTAATGTTACTTTGTGTTTTAGTATTAATCGTAATTTGCATCCATTCAGTTTTGTTTGACTTCTGTGCCATCTAATGCTTCTAGGTATTTTCGGATTAGTTCTAATAAAGAGTTTGTTTTATCTTGTACTTATGTACTTACCTGTATAAAAGGGTAAAGGATACAGACACAGAGGGGACATCACGCCCACTTCAACCTACACAGATTAATTGATGAAAATGACAGAATTTTTCGTATTGATTTAAACCTCCAATTGCTCCAATATGTGGCTACCACACCCCCCCAGGAGGCAGGGATGGAATGAGGGAACCAAAGGTGCCACACAAGGTCGCAGCTAGACAGTCCACAGAGACGAGCGGAAGTCCTTAACAAGTGCTGAGATCTCTTCATCCTGGCACCAGGCCCTACCAAGCAGCCATCACACAAGGTTCCGGTGTCACATTGAGCATCCCCCTCCTACCCCCAAACAAGGCGAGCCAAATGCCAAAGAGCGCTGAGAACAGCAGATATCATGTGCAATCATCCGTGCCACTTGCCCGGCACTGCCAGTTCTACAAGGCTGAAAGTACACTTGAAAGATGATCACTATTGTTGTGTCATCAGCGTACCTCATGGCTAAACCTCCTGCATCCTGAATTATTTTGAATAGGTGGTATATGTAGATGAATACATAAGGTCCCAATTTTGAACTCTGTAGCACTCCATGTGTTATGCTTTTAAATTTTGATTTAATTTTTTCGAAATGTTCTCCATTATTATTAATTATTTCAACGCACTGCACTCTATTTTGCAAGTATGAGCTTAATCATATTAGCGGTATGCCTCTTACAGTGATGAATTCAGTGGGTGGCCCAGCCCCC
Organism: Tenodera sinensis; assembly: GCA_030765045.1. NCBI lineage: Eukaryota > Metazoa > Arthropoda > Insecta > Mantodea > Mantidae > Tenodera > Tenodera sinensis. The sequence continues at coordinate 22,009,290 of CM060966.1, read as the reverse complement.
CCCCCTCCCCCTGGAAATTCATATATATTTGTAAATGTATATGTCATTAACATTCTCTCCCCCATCAAGCTCTGGGAGGAAAGTGGCTGTATTTATCACTGGCCTCCTATCCCAAAATTTTCCAAGTTTGACAATAGATGTTTAATATTAACACAATTGAAAGCTTTTGATAGATCAAGAAAAATTGCCAGAACAAACTCCTTTCTGCTAAAGCCCGAACAATGTTATAATTTACAATGCTGACTGCATGTATTGTTGATTTATTTTTTTGGAAGCCAAACTGATTTGGCGATATATTAAATTTGTTACAGTAATTCAGAAGTTGTTCTAAGAAGAGATCTTTCATGATTTTTGGAGATTCCTGAGCAAAGAGATTTATTTAGGACAATAGTTTTCAATCAATTCTTTGGAGCCTTTCTGTCTCTACACTGGCCTAACTACTACCTCTTTTGGTTTACTTGGGAAGGTTCCTGAGTTAAAGCTTCTGTTTGTTACATGTCAACATTTCTACTATTTTATATTTGCAATATTTTATAATTTGGTTTGAATATTTATGTAAGCTGCTAGATCTTTTACATTTCAGTGTTTTATGACATCTGCCTCTGTAACTTATCTTATTATTATTGAGTTATATACTGAGTTTTCATTTATTTTGTAGTCTCTTGTCTTAATTAACAACTTTGCTACAATGTTTATAAAATAATCATTAAAAGAATTACTTATGACTAGTGGGTCTAGAGTTAAGGCAGTCATCCATTACAATTTTAAAATTCTCTACCCATTTAGAAGAGTTTTCCTTGTGCACTGTTTTAACTATATTGCACGTTTCCTTAATTTTATTTTCAGCATTTTAAAGCAATGTTTTGTTGTGAAGCTTCTTTGCTTCATTTATCACTGTATTTAATGTGATTTTGTAATTTTTTATGTAACTGTAAGATTTTTCAAAACTCTATCATACAATATGTTCCAGAGAATGGCCCAAGATTAGATCCTTGAGGTACTCCAGCTGTAACCTCCATTTCTGTCTTATTAATTACTATTTTCCTATCTTGAAAGTAAGTGATTAGATTCTGTACCAGGGATGTAGAAATATTTCTTCTATGAAGTTCCTTAATGATTAAACTCCATGTCATTGTGTTGAAAGCATTTTTAACATCAAGCATAATTAGTACAACCCATTTTGCTGCTGCTGCTGCTGCTTTCCTAATTTTCATTACTGTTTCTATAGCCTGAATTGTAGATTTACCTTTCCTAAAACCAAACTGGTGGCTACTCAGTCCTCTCTGCAGCTCTCTCTCTAATATGATCCTTATTAAACCTTCATAACATTTACTAATCATGTTCAAAAGACACAAAGGTCTGTATGCAGATGGCAGTGGATCTTGCAGGATCTCCTTTATGTAGCAGAACCACCCTGCAAATTTTCCATTGTTTTGGGAATTTTTGTTACAATTTTATAAAAAAATTTATTCATTATAGATAAGATCCAATCTAGGGTATCCTACTAGCATCTATAATTGGTTCCAGAGGGATTCCATCTGTTCCTGGGGCGTTTCCTACTTAGTGAATGGAGTTCAAGGGGCCGTTAACGGTTAGGACTTAGGGAATTTTCCATTGTTTTGGTAATTTTTGTTACATCAACAATTTATTCATTATAGATGAGATCAAATCTAGTGCCATCCTATTACCATTTATAATTGGTTCCAGAGGGATTCCATCTATTCCTGGGGCATTTCTTATTTTGTGAGTGAGTGAGTAGAGTGTGAGAGCCCGTTGACAGGTCACTTGTGCCTGAGAGAGGTTTCTTGTGAAATCCCTTCAAAGGGGTTGTTTGGTTTGACTATTCTGTTTTCTGCTGGTGGAATTTTACAACTTTGTCTTTGGTCAATAGATGAGGGCTGTTGAAGTGTTTTAGTTCATCACTATTGCAAACTTACGGGCATTCTGATTTGCAGCTGTAGATACTTGGACTACAAGCGTTTCTCTCTGTTTCAGGGGCTTTGAATATGGATCTAGCTCCCGGTTGGTCGTGCCAGTATTGTCCCAAATAATACATGGTTACTTGGATAACTGATAATTGAAGCAAATCGGTTCCAACCGGCGACGAAAGGGCTGCTTTTTATTAGATTCGTTCTGCATCTACTACCAAATCGATGAAATGAAGCGAATCATCAAAATCCTGGAGATTAGGTAATCCGATGAGGCGAAGCTGGTAGGTGACTTTAGATAGACTATGTAAATTGTTGTATGCTGTGAGTACATGTAAATGGCATTTGAGCTTCTATTACAGATGTAGCTATACTCATGCGTCTTTTCTACAAAACCTGTTTCAGGTATTTGAACCGCGCGGCTGACCGCAGCGGCGGCGCTTTGAAATTGGAGAGAAAGTAAACCGGTTTTTCCAGTTACATGCTGTTCCATGTTATATCACCGGGAGGCGCTGCTACACTGCCAACATTGCTGGCAACACCTTTACCTTCACTACTGAGGGGAGATAGGGGGGAGATTGAATCCACAAGGCGTTTTCACTCCTCGCAAGAGATAGCGCTGAGACTCTTTTGTGTACAATGTAAAGGAAACTAATTTTTTATTAAATTATTTATTTGTAAAAACATGCAAAGACGTGTTTGTTCTACGTAGAATTAGCTCTTTAGTCAGTCCGAGTTAGAAAATAGAGCGAAAATGCGGTACACGCTTAATGCGGTTAATGCGTATTGTGTTACTTCAGAACAAAAGACTATGAAAAGTGAAATAAAGTCTGTGAATTTGCAACACGCAGCATCGCTTCTCGGCCTTTTGGCTAAGATCAAAGTGTAGTATCTGTTCTTATCAGCTTAATATCTGATACGTCCCCCATTGGGGGACCAGAATATTAAACTGATTTTTGGAAAATGACGGAGTGCTAGGGGCTTGCTCCACCTCTGTCACGGGTTGGCCTGGCATTGCAGTACCGCCAGGATCGGCCCACCTAATCAAACCAAACATAGCCCTTTCTAGTGCATAGGTATCATGTTGATGCTAGAAGGTCGCTAAAAATGATTGAAAAGTGATCAGTCTCCCCCACAGATTAAACAGGGCCCCAACTTGCAGATGGGAAGAAGGGACTCCAAGGTACCTGAGCTACCCAGTGTCCGGGGGTACAGCCGGACCACCCTGCATCCTGGGGTTAGTAATAGAGAGGCCTGGTCCTCCAGGTTGGGCATCAGGCTAGCATCCTGATACCATAAAAACTTACTTGCTAAAGAATCTAGAAAGGACTGCCAGTAGGAACAATAGAAGAGGACCAAAGCATGTTAAAACGATCAAGAATGGAATATCAGTTGGCAAATGGAACATACAAACTCTTCTACAACCAGGGAAAATGCAAGAAATTAGCTGAACAAACTGCAAATATAAATGGTGACGTGGTATTCCATCAGAAAGGAAATGGCATAATTGACAACAACAAAAAGAGTAGCAGTGTATTACAGCAGAGACAAAGATATACAGCCTGGGCTGCTACTGGCTTTTATATAAATAAGTAGATAAGAAACCATGTAATAAGTTTTTCTGCTTATGACAAGAGATTATGTAAGCTAAGAATAAAAGGTAAACATTATAACATGTCACTAAATCGTTGCTATGCACCTACTGAAGAAGAAGATAAAAGAATTATTAAATGATAACTTAGAAAGGCAATTATATGACATACTTAAAGGTGATATGACAATAGCATTAGGAGCTTTTAATGCCATGATTGGCAAGGAAGAAATTATAAAATTGTAGCAGGTAAAAATACCCTGCACGAAGTGACTAACAGGAATGGAGAACTACTATACAAATTTGCAGTACCTAATAGTTTATTTGTTGTGAGTACACAGTTTCAGCATAAAGATATCCACAAAGGTACATGGATTTCCCCAGATAGATTAACAATAATAAACCAAATAGATCATGTGTTAGCTTCTAAAAGTAAAATAGATCTAATAACTGACTTAACAACTATGAGAGGACCTAACATTGATTCAGATCATTTTTAGTTAGAACCTAGATACAGCAAGCAGTACGAAAAATTTATAGGAAAAAATACTCAATGCATAAAATTGAATAAAATAAATTTACAGAATCTCAGAAAAGCCTAGAATATAAAGAAGCATTGAGCAAAAAACTAATAAATGCCTGAAGATGATAATGTCAATCAAGATTGGATGAATATCGAAAAAATAACTGAAACAGCAACAGAAACTATAAGTAAGCAGGAGAAAGTACCCACAAATGAATGGTGGGATGAAGAATGTAGAAACATAATTAAGAAAAAAATGAGGCTAGAAAGCAAGCAATGTATTTAAAAACTAGAGCTCATTGTGAAATTTATAAACAATTTAAAAAGCAAGCAAGCAAACAAGGTTTGTAGAAAGAAAACAAAAGAATGGTTGAATCAAAATTTAAACCTAATGGAACACAATTTTAAGAAAAAAGAATCAAGAAAGAATTTTAATGGACTGAAAAGCTTAGTGTCAATACTTCCCAACATTTGTAAAGATGAAGAGGGAAGTATTATCACACAAGATGCAGTTTTGAATAGATGGGGAAAATATTTTAGTAACATACTTAAGGAAGAGGTGACAAATGCTTCTACTAATGAAATAACTGCAAATGATGAGGGGTTACAACCCTCAGATCTAAGGGAAATAACATATAATTAACAACCTAAAAACAAATAAATCAGCTGGTTCTGATAACATACCATCTGAATTGATACAACAGAGGGGTAGAACTCTAAAGAAGAAATTACACAATATTATGGTTAAAATATGGAACAATGAACAAATATGAAGCAAATAAAATGAAGGGATAATTTATCCAATATACAAAAAAGGAGGTAGACTAGAATGTTCTAACTATATACCTATTATCCTATGGAATATAGGGTATAAAATGTTTGCAATTGTATCGAACAACAGATTAATACAGATCATTGAAGATCAGTTAAATGATTGCCTGGCAGATTTTAGACCAGGTTGGTCAACAATTGATAATATTTTTATGGTGAAAGAATTGAAAAATGTTATGAGTATAACATTATTTAACATATTTAGACTATACACAGGCATTTCACAAGATTTGCAGAAGTAGAGTATTAGATTGCTTAAAGAAGTATCATGTGCCTGGGAAGTTAATTAGGTTAAGATTGAATACTCAGTGGCAAGAGTAAATACTCTGTGAATAAAATGGAATAAAATAAATTTACAGAACCTCAAAAAATCCAAGAATATAAAGAAGCATTGGGCAAAAAAATTAAGATGCACCTGAAGATGATGTCAATCAAGACTGGATGAATACTGAAGCAGCAACAGAAACTATAAGCAGGAGAAAGTACCCACAAATGAATGGTGGGATGAAGAATATAGAAACAGTTAAGAAAAAAAATGAGGCCACAAAAAGCAAGCAATATATTTAAGGCCAAAACATTCGTTTATGATGCTGTAGTGCCTGGTAAGAAGATCACAGTCTCCATAACAAGGGGAGGGGTTAAAAGCACAATACTAACAATATAATTTTTTGTACATGTGTATCTATTCGCTGAAATATGAATATATTCAACATCACAATGATTACAGACATTTTAGAGCTATTTCTGAAGGTTAAGTTGAACTGTATCGCATTTTGTGATCACATTGCTTTTCCCCACTCCTTCATTTACCAAGACTGACAGCAGTGACCGGTGGCTCTAACTGTCACTAATAGCTAACAGTCTTGAATGAGCGCCCCACGGCGGAGTCTGAGAGTACTACTCTTGTGGCAGCAGTAAGCGCTATCTCTGAAAGGTATGCTGAACTGCATCCCATTTCATTTCCCCGTTCTTCATTTAACAGAAGACTGATAGTTCTGAATGAGCGCCACACAGTGGGGTCAGAGAACACTACTCTTGTGGTAGCAGGTGGTAGTAACAAGACACATGTTCATAGCTGCACTTCTCCGCGAAGTTCAAATTTCATGAAACCTTGGATGAGTGAAAGCTACATGTTAGTTCCATAATAATTAAACTACGTGCATAAACAACTACAACATGTCACACTCCTTAAGAAACTACTATCTTTGACTTCTCACCGTGTACGATAACACTAGAGTATGTATAAAATAAGAAGGCACAAGAGTTCCTCCAATACATAATCAGGGTGCGATGTTGGCGAACATATCACAACCTATGCGAAAGAAAGACAGGGGAGATGGCTTGATAATGCTGGTGTGATAACACTTCTTTACCTGATTACTACTGACCCCAAGGTCGCGGGTTCAAATTCGGCCCAGATCGATAGTTTTTAAGTGTGCTTAAAAACGACAGCTTCATGTCAGATTTAATGGCATGTAAAAGAACTCCCGCGGGACAAAATCCCGGCACACCGGCGACGCTGATGTGATCCTAGCAATTGACTGCGTCGTTAAACAACAATTTTTTTTTGTTTAAACCTGATACCCTCCTCTTATGTAGGAACGAGCTTAAACTTCACACTGCGATACTCGTGCTTGTTATAGAAATATTCTCTTTTCTTATTTCTCTAAATAAATGTAAACGAATATGTACCTAGAAAAAGAGCAAATTTTAAACCAATTCTAAAGGTGCTAATGAACTTTCAACTTTACAGTGAAATTAGCTGCCAAGTTAGTGACAATAACCTTAATATCATATGATACAGCGCGAATGCTCAATTGAACAGCCGAGAGCGTAGCATTCAACACTATTAACTGCCGGGGGTTCGATCCTCGCCTTTCGCATGTTTATTTCTTGAAGTACGAAGAATATTTAAAGGGAAATATTAATTTCGGGAGGAATGATTGACAATTGTGGTAGACGTATTCCCTGCTTTATTTTCAGCAATTGTAATTAATATCTTATAAAGCATTCAGTTGTAAAATTGCAATCGTACTGCAGCATTCATAAGATGGCGGGAAAAGTTACAACGCTATGCGGAATAAAAGCACCTAAAGGTGAAGCTTTATCAGAAATACATTTCATCAGTTTGTGTAATTTTATATTTCACACAGGTTATATAAATAATGATATTTCCGATAAGAATGAAAAATGGAAATAAAAAGTGAACGTTAATTGGGATTCTAACCAATGTTAGCCTACCACTGTTGATTTGAACGAACACGCCCTAGCCAGTTGTGCTATAGCGAACATACGAATTTCGTCTGACTGATTAAGCTTACGTCTGTAAGCCTAGCACCCAACACTCGAATCATTTTTAGTGCTAGTCCACAACTTACTAGAAACACAATAAGAACTAATTTTCTGCAGGTGAGCTGAAGCTGAATTTGCTATGTTTGCCCTATGTAGAAGGGTTGCTGAAATATTGCTTTACAAAATTGCGAGGTGAACTCATGGCTGCCATGTCCTCTGAACAACAAGGGAAGCATATGACTAATTTAATTCCCATACCATGTATACATGTGCACTTGAGAATTAGATGACCCTTCCCGCTGGTATCACTCAAGTTGGGTATTTACTTTTGTAAAATATAGTAGATATCAAAATATATGGATGGATACAAGAGCGAAAGCTGAAGTTCTCGGACGAGGATATTGTACTATTAGGTGTTTTAGCAGTTGAAGAAGAACAAGAAGTGAGAGAGGGAGGGGGTAAAGAATGGATTCACAGCATTTACTCGGGAAAGAAATCAGAATGGTGAATTTAGCAGTTTTCCCAAACATGCGAGAAAACCCCAGGAACATTTTTCACGGCGTAACTGGTTCATGGGCGTTGCGAAGAGGGGGGGGGGGGGGAGGGTGGCTGCGCCCCCGCTCCCTTGGGAGTTAGTGAACTTTATGTGAAATCAATTACGGACTATTTGTCTATTATTTTAATTTTAATGTAAAAATAACTTTTATTTAGCACAAATTAATATGGTTATCCGCAACAAATACTATAACTTTTGACAACAAAATAACGAATGAATACTGTTTGATTGCGAAGTTCCAACATGCGGCCTCCCCCTGGAAAAAAGTCTGCCGACGCCCATGTATGCTTGTTTTTGTTTGTCCCCCTCCCCTCAGGAGCCCCAAATGAGCTCCTTCCTTTCATGTTTTCACTCTTGTAAAATTATGCGAACAGAACTGTGTGAGACATTAGATCCTGCAACAAATCTTTCTTGAATTTCTGTATTCTTTTTGGAAAGCTCGGAAGAGAACCGACCTGTATGCTTGGCCTCTTCCTTCATGTTTTCGGTATGGGTGGCTCAGTTTGTTAGACGCTGGCATACTGCTCCCAAGGTCGCGGGTTCAAAACCGGCCCAGATCGATGTCTTTCAAGTGTGCTTAAAACGACAGCTTCAGGTCAGATTTATCGGGATGTAAAAGAACTCCTGTGGAACAAAATTCCGGCACACCGGCGACGCTGATGTGATCAGTGACAGTGTCAAACAACAAAATAATTATAGTTTTTTTTCTTCCTTCATGTATTCATCCAATTAAGCAATCATCTCACAGTTTTACTACGAAATGGTTTTCCTTTTAAGTTTGAAATTAAGGGAAGGATTATCAAAAAGTTAACTCAATATATACACACTAATACCCTAAAATGCTTTAGTCAACTGTACTCAGGGACAGGCGATTCATGCTGCATGTTCATCAAGCAAGACGAGCCATAAGTTCACTGAATACAACAGTATACCAGACTCGTTGTTCTCTGGATCAAGGTCATTGTTCAATAACGAATGCGCGAGCTATATGTATGTATAACTTAAAATCTTCAGAACTTAACTTCGCTTGACATCACTTACCAGCCTTAATAGCAGAAAACGTGGAAAGAAAAACGAGCACAACTAGTCCCTTCATGTTTCGATGTCTACTCACAAAGATGATCAGATTAAACGTTATAAATGGAGAATCTCTTATCCTTTAATTGGAAGTGATTGGAACTATGAGGTGATTATGTTGCAAAACTATTGACATTACCAGATAGCAGAACGATAATTTGATATGCAAGAGATAACGTGTTTTCAAGAGTACATCAGTGATGTCAGGCAACGTTGGACCAAAAAGTTTTTCCCCGAAAATAAGTTTGGCCATATGATGAGTTAAGAGCATTATAGGGAAACTCAAGCACAGATTTTCTTTATTTCACACTGATAGCTTGAGAATGAAGAGATAAAAGGAAACAAAGGCACTTATCGAGTTAATATCGGAACGTGATAGATAAAATTAACAGACCTTCGTCCAATTTGTCCTCAGTGGTTAGATAGGCAACATTTCGTGCGATTATTTAATAAGTAGTATAATATTAAAAATCTAGCTGACATACCCGGGATTATTCGGTACACTTTTCAGATCTAGAATGATAATTGATTTATTTTCACTAAGCACATTGCATGAAAGTCCAAATCATATACTTAAAGAGTTTTATTTAATGTCCGTTTCAATAGCGAACGAATGGTTTAACGCAACGTACGGAGGGGGACACCTCGCTCACGTCGACCTACACAGGTCTATTGTGGCTACCCCCCCCCCCCCCACCCTTCAGGAGGCAGAGATGAATGAAGGAACCGAAGGGGTGCTATCAGACTCGCAACTAGACAGGCCCACCAGAGACGCGTGGAAGTCCCAACGCAACTACATACGATTTTTCATTTTCAAGAAAATTGTGATGGAAACGTTCTTTATAAATTTTGTTTAATTTGACGAGCAAGTGAGCGTTCGAGCAGAAATAGAATTTTCAATTTCGTACATGAATTTTGAAAAACTACAGAACATATCGAATTGGGGCAAATTTCAACATGCATTTCAAATACCTGACTTCAGCTGTGTTCCTTAAAGATCTAATACTTTCGCAACAGTAATTAATGTTTTACTACCTCTAGTACCTATTTTATGTACGCCTTCCTACAAAAAATTCCGTATCGAGATGCAGCGAATAAAAGCCACTCATATAGTAGATTAACCCAAAAACAGAGTATGGAATAAATACAAAGCTTCGTACTTAGCTCAGGATAATCCAAGGATCAATACGAAGATTCTCAACAGAATACTTTCTGCCAAAATACCCTTTGAATAAAAAAAAATATTCTTTATTTTATAAAAAATGGGTATACCAATTTTGATTAAACTTCCATAAGTGTAGGATATTTACATAAAATATAAGACGTAGGTATATGCTGAATTTTTTTTTTGGTGAATAGCCCGAAAGTCATCTTAATTTGGAATACATTTTGTAAATTTTGCGGAAGTAGCTAACCATAGGAGAAAACAAACTCAAACAAAGAAACATGCACACACCCATGTGAATCTTTAGCTCATCGAATAACTATATCATAAGCCGTTTCAGAAATATTCGTTGTTATCCTGTGAATATTCTGGTACGTTATCACTGTTTCTCACAGGGCCATGAAAAACGTATGTAATTTCTATGTCAACAAATAGCAATCCGTTTTTTAAAGATTCAGATGTGGCTACAGACTGATGAAACTGTTTCTATAAATGTTTATGTTGATTAATATAAGTAGATGGAAAATATATAGAATATCTTATATGATGCACCCACACGATTTTCTCTACTCTTGTATAAACTATTCTTACAAACGCTTATTCCTATATTTCATGCCAATCGAGAAAGACATTTGCAGAAATTATTTTATTGCTGATTTTCTTGTAAGTGTAAGGGAAATATGGGAATACAATAGGCTTTAAGCGATACTCGCATGTTTTAAAGTTGGTCATTATGTGACAGCTTTGAAATTCCGTTCTTTGTATGGCTAGGAGATAAAAAAAAAACATCTGATGTGTTGCATTCACCTTGCTTTCTCTACTCTTGTACTAACCATTTTTACAAACTTATTGCTATATCTTCTTCGTGTTACTTGAGATAAACGTTTGTACAAATTATTTTATTGTTTATTTTCTTGTAGATGTAAGGGAGATATTAGAATAAAGTAGGCTTTGAGCGATAGTCAAACCTTTTAAGGTATGAGATCCCGTTTTCTTTGCACGCTTAACATACCAAAAAAAAAGGTTCCATTTCACGAAAAAAAAAAAAATTATTGAGACAAATTGTATGTTTTAGCGAGTTAGCCAAAAGTCACCCAGAGTAAACAGAACTACATAGGCTATAGCTAGAAAATTCAAAATATGCATTTCATTTGTCATCAAAATATCTCATACATATGGCATTTTAATCAAAATCTTTAGAGCCATTTTCAAGAAAATAAAAATTTTCGAAAATTTTTCCATGTAAAGGGTAGTTTAGGGTGGAGCAATTTTTTTCAAGTTCTTCGTGTCCCATCCTTGAAAGACATCAAACTTAAATACCAACTTTCGTTTCTAACCGACTTTTCGTTTTTGAGTTATGCTATCCACAGACAGACAGACAGACACACACACACACACACACACACACACACACACACACACACACACACACACACACACACACACACACACACACACACACACACACAGGCAGACAAATATACACAGACTGAAATACACACACGCGGACCTTTTTCTAAGAATGTTTTTTTTTTTTTTTTTTTTTAATTCAGGAGGTCTCAAAACATATTTCCGGTGAAATCTCGACATCGAATTTTTGAATGGAATGCAATACTACCAGTAAAGAAAGTAGAAATGTAGGACTTCCGGTTTGAAAAAAGTTAAGTATTGGAAAATTCAGACAAATAACAGTGAATATCTCCGAAATGGTTCACTCAAAGAAAAAACTGCATTTATCGAGATCTACATTTTTGGATAATACGATTTTGTCTATCTCTTACGGTTTGTGCAAAGGTTATCTAGAATAGAGAGGACATCTGAGGAAATTCCCAGGAAATTCAATATATACATTTAATTTGCCGTTACCAAGGTGGCCCGGGTTCGATCCCAAGGACCCACATTAAGTATTCGTTGTGGGCGAAGCGGCGTCTGGGCGGGCTTTCTCCACTTTCCCCGTACTTATTCCAACTGCTCCATCATCACATTTCCATTAATCCATTTCGCTTGCATTTCATACCAACCTCTTCCTCACCCTTATACCAGGTGCTTGGCTGACCACCCGCTTCCAGGTCTTCACTCTGTCCGGTCCATAGGCTCGTCTGCTCCCCGACGGACATCTGACCCTAGGCACTGGCTTGTAAGTACTAGAGGGTGTCAGTCCTCCATACAGGGAGGATAATCAGACAAATAAGAATATTTCCTTTGTCTTGAAAACATCTTAATCATATATTCTAATAAAAATCGTTAAAAGCCATTTTTGGTGGAATCAACATTTTCGAAAAATGTTCCATGTAAAAGGTAATCTGGGGTGCGCGGATTTTCTTGAAACTTGTGTCGGATTCTTGGATCATGAACCTGAATAAAGTTTGTATTTAGACTTTTCGTTTGTCAGTTATGCTGTTCAGAGATGTGCACGCGTCAGTCTGGGTAGGCGCTGGCCTACTGATCTCAAGGTCGCGGGTTCAAATCCGGCCGACAGCAATGACTTTTAAGCGTGCTTAAAAGCGACATCCCACATCAGTAGATTAACTGGCATGTTAAAGAACTCCTGCAGGACGAAATTCCGCACATCGGCAGCGCATATAAGATCCTAGCAATTGGCAGCATTGTGAACAAACAAAACATTAATACGAACATGGCCTCGCGCGCGCGAACATTTTTCTAAAAGTGCCTTTCTTAGTTCAAGAGGTCCCAATGCATCTCGGTGAAATCTCGATATAGAATTTTTGGGAGGAATGCCGTCATCTACTTATTATACTAGTAGAAGTAAACAGGGAATAACGACTTTCCATTTGAGAAAAGTATAAGTATTGCAAAATTCAAACAAACAGTAAAATGGCTCACTCCACAAAAATATGTATTTGATATAAATTGCGTTGTTTTAAGGAGATGCACATTTTTTGTGTAATAAGGTTTTGTCTATCTCTTAGGATTTACCAGAAATGCGAAAGTCATCCAGAATGATGCGAATTTCAGAGGATATTTCCCGCGAATTCAAGATGTACCTTTCATTTGTCATGGAAATATCTTAAACATATGCGGGCCCTAATGACCTAGTTGTCGTAGGACCCCAGTGGCGGCTCGTGACATTTAAATGTGGTAGGGCACACAAAAATCGACATGCAGTAGTACATAAGGAAAATAAAGCAATAAATTATGAAGTAAGGCTTACTTGTTATTCTTTGTATATCAGCTCAATCCTCCTATTTTTTGCTGTAGAAAATTGCTCAATCACACGTCTGTTGAAGTGTTCATCATCTTCTTCTCTATTGTTAGCATCACCAGCGTGTTCAGTCTCTCGTTCCCCATGGAATTTCATAAGAATGTCTTTATTTTATTGAGGGTAGAGAATGATCGTTCGGTCTCTACAGTCGTCATTGGAAGAGTAACAATTATTTTTAAAACCATCACACACTCAGAGATGGTCCGTGTCATGTTGTTTTCACATAAAAACTGCAGAAGAGGCGTTGCCCCGGTCGCTCTACACAGATCTTCACGACTATACAGCACCTCTAATTCAGTTCAAAATTTTGGACCATTGATTGAGGGATATAATTTCAAGCTTGTCTGAAAGCCACTTTCAGGAAATATATTGCAGTATTGGGGAAACCTGTCAACCAAAAATAGCTTCGAGACACTCCAATGTCCTGAGAACTGAAACCTATAGTTGATATTGCTTGTAATCATGTCACAAACTTCTAGAGCTGCCACCCTATTACTCCTACTATTGCCTCTTACTTGGGGGTTCGTATACAGACACTTCGTGTTCATACATTTTCCTAGCTTTCATTAAGTGCTTGACAAACTCACTTACTTCAACAACATCGATGTCTTTTTTCTGGATACAGTCAAAGAATATTGCTACATGAGGCATAATTTTGTGATAGAATTCAAGCCAAAAAGTGAATTCAGAGTCTCTTAATGTTCGTACAAATCCTGTTGCTTCGCTAGACGCTTTTTTATCATTTAATTCGTTGTCTCTTATATGTTCGAAACATTTTAGTATATTATCTTTCTGCTCGAAAACGGTATTAACAGTGCGATACTGAAAATACCACCTTGTCGGTGGGACACTGCCAAGTTTTTTCTGAATAAATTCAGTTAGATAATCCATCCTTTTTGGAGACCTCGAAAAGAATGTCCCTATCCCCTGTAAGTCTTGGAAACATATTGTGCTGTGATATGCAGCTGACGTTGCACTCTGAAGGATACGATTTCCTTGATGTGCATAACAGTGAATATAGTTTGCATTAGGGTACCTTTCTTTTATCGAACATTGCACTCCACCCTTCTTCCCACTCATAACAGAAGCTCCATCACAAGTTTGACATATAAGTTACCCTGGATTTTTCTCTACTCTCACGTAACTGTTCTACAATAATTGCTGCTAAACCAGTGGCACTCCTGTCAGTCACTTCGAAATATCCCCAAAATCTCTCAAATATTTTCCCTTCAATTTGATATCTTACAATTAAGGACAGTAAAGTTTTACATGAATTGTCTGTTGTTTCATCAGCTCTACATCAATAAGCTCAAATAAGATATAATTTCTGCAAACTGATAAAATTGCGTCTAAAATGTCATTCTGAACTATTTTTGATGTACCTTTAAACACAGTGCAATTTTCTAAATGATATCTCAAAACACTGTCAAGGGCCGCGGTATAGTTCATTAGACCTTTAAAAACACCTGGGTTAACGGAATCGTCTGTTTCGTCGTGACCACGCAGAGCTAGTTCAAATTCGCCACAGAACTTAATAGCATCAATAATGCGTGACAAAATGTACCTATTTTTATCAACAAGTTCATTGTGTTTGCGAACAGACACCCTGTAGCTATCATCAAGCTGTATTCTAATATCAGTTTTGCCTAGTACAGCGAGGTTCATTTCATTATGTAAATGAGTCTTTGATAAACTATGTTTCTTGCTTTTTTTCGGCAAATGTTTCAAGTCTTTTACGCCGGTTTTAGCCCACGTGTCCTCCCCACCAAATAACACACAAGAAAAGCAAAACAGTGCATTATCTACAGAACACCCGCACATCCATTCCCCTTTTTCATACACAGATTTATTAAAATTTCTGTTGTATGTTCTGCTTTTATCTTTAAAAACCTGGTTTATGGAAAGATCTGGTCTAGGAGGTCCTAATTCCTTTGCTAGCAATCGGTCCTCGAAACTTAAGGTTTTAGTTTGTAAGAACTTCACCTGGTTCATTTTAATAGTTTCGCTCACTATACATTAATGATGTTAAATTATATAAGCTTGACAGTTGAATAACAAAACTGTTATACACAATTTTATTCACAGTTAAAACTGAAAAATATATTGACACTGCACTACAACGGACACTACTGCAGCAAACTGAATAATGACACTTGTAACCACAGAACACCTAGTAGTAGCTTGTAACGTTTTAAACAAAACAAGCCGGTAAAGGAGGGAAAACATTCACAAATTTTAGTGACAGCGCCGCATAGTGTCAGGTCTCATCACTATTGTCACCATATACGAAGTGGGTGCCAGCAGACATTTTAAGACACACTCTCTATTAATGCCCTTATCTACATCAGAAAGCGGATATTGTTTAATGTTGTGGAATGTGTACTTTAGAATCCATCTCAGCAGTTGACTAGTTCATAGAAAAGCCTATAAAAGCGACTATATGCAAGCGAATTCCTCATAACCCCCCTGTCACTTCCCGCAGCTAAGAATGAGGGGATGATGTTAAATACAAGAAGTTGGAAGTCCGCACGGAGACTGTGACCGCGCAGGGTTGCCAAGTTTCGTAAAGCTTACAAACGTGAATATCAAACAAAAATCAATGCAAATAACTCATTTAAAGAAAAAATAAAACGTAATACAGTTCTGTCTAGATCACCAACATGATTGGAGGGGCACGTGACCTTGTGACCTAAGGGTAGAGCCGCCCCTGTAGGGCCCTTAAACACTACTCACTCACTCTTAAACATATGGAATTGATTCGAAATTGTTAGAGCCATTTTTGTGAAAATCAAAATTTTTGAAAACTGCTTCATGTACATAAATACTTTGTCTAGGGTGGGGAATTTTCTTAAACATCTTACTGTAACATTTTGGAAGATGCTGAACTTAAATACCAAGTTTCGTTCTTGAGTTATGCTGTTCACAGACGGGCACAAACACAGGAGCACGCGGACCTTTTTCTAAAAATGCCCTTTTTTTTTAGATTCAGCAGGTTTCAAAAGAGTATTTCCAGTGAAATTTTTTCTGCGTGGAATTCAATACCTTCCGTACTTACTATATGTGGCACCTACCGAGCAGGATGACTCAGGCGGTAACGTCTGTGACCCCCATTCGGCAGATCCCGGGTTCGATCCCTGTGACCGCGCACTCTGATACGGGTTTCTCCGACTTACGCTAATACTGGGGTGCATTCTTTCATAGCGCGGTTTCCTTTCCATCATTTTCCTTCATTCCATTTATCATCTTTCAGGTGTGCTTTCAGGGGAGTGGTGTTGACGGTGCGGGACAGATGGCGCGGATGCTTGCGCATGGTAACTGCTGTTCTCGGCGCTAGGTGGCCTCAGTCGGCCGGACACCTGTGCGACACCCATGAAGCGCTAACTCTGGCGCGGGGAGGGGGACGCCTATGCGTGGCTGCTCGGCGGGGCATGGCGCCAGGATGAAGAGATCTCCGCACTCGTTAGGCACTTCCGCGCGTCTCTGTGGCCTGTCTCGCTGCGACCCTGTAGTTTCCTCACTTCATCCCTGCCTCCTGGAGGGTGGTAGCCACAATAGATGAGTTGGTCGCGGTGCGCGAGGTGTCCCCCTTTGGTTTTACCCCATATTATACATGGTGCAAAAAGTAATACATGAGAAAGACTACACGGCTGGTGCAAGTAATACATCAGAAGTTTCTCTTTCCTAATTTTCCTTCCGATATGCAGTCTTCTTTACAATACTTTCACAATTCTCCAGAAAATGTTACAGAAAAAAAAAAACATTCAGCTAGAACAATGATTCTGAGGTTGGGATACAAATCCATGGAGGACAATGGATCTTTTTTGGACGTAGAAGTCCCTAGTATGGCTTCCTTTGGAAGGGAAGTAAGGGATGGTTCCATGTCCTAGATTTACCTACGGCATGTAAAAGAACCTTAGGCCTGATAGAGACCTCTGAGCAAAAATATGTGGTCTTTCGCACTCAATATCAAATGAGAAGCTGAGACCATAGCAGTTAAAGAGCATCCGTAAATAAAAGCTCAATTTTTACTTTCTTTACTAGGTGCTTGCACGGGCATCGGCATGATATAACGCTCAAGGATATATCAGAGACAAACAGACTGACAGGGGTTTTGAAAAATATAGTAAACGTAGAAAATGATCAGTGGGAGAAAAACGGAGTATTCAGATTATTTACATTTTATGAGCTAAATATACTGCATTAAGTGAAAGCGTTTTAGTTCTGCTATTTTAAGTAGTTTCTGTGCTTTAATCTAGCTTGAATACACATTCGAAGGTTGGCACTATTATTGTTAGCACAACCAGAAGCATGGCTCCAGCTTCAGATATTGCTGTGTACCTAGAAGTGTTTAGTGATGTACTCACTGCACTCCTGCCAGGGACCATGAGCTGGTGGACAAACTGTATGCAGGGTGTTGTGTCAAGTCAAATAGTCAACAACATCCCTGAATTTAGATCTAGTTAAATTCAGGAGAAACTTGCTTAATTTACAGCCATGTCCCATAATAAAATCAGGGGCTTGCCTAGCAGCAGTTTGCTTATTATCTTATATTTAACACTTCCGGGGATTACTTCAATGATGGGCACAGGTCAAATGAATCCTAAGCCCACAATGTTGTTGGCCAATGCATCTGCCATCTCATTGCCTCCAACACCAGAATGCCCAGGTACCCACATAAGGGTAACTGAGCAACTGGCACAGGGTCTATCCAACATTCTTTGGTTTTGCCATACCAATTTGGATGTGGTTTTAACCATTATTAGGGCTTTCAAAGCTGCTATGCTCATGAGCAGATTCTGATCTCCCTATTTGCATGACAAAGTATTTATATGCATTGCACAGACTAAAACTGTATATATCTTAACCTGAGAAACAGTGGCAACACTATCATGGGGAACAACAAAACTAGTCCTGGGGTCATAGACGTGAAGCGAGATCTATTTGTGTAGCATGCTGGAATCCCTTTCCTCAGGAGAAACTTGGTCTCTGGGCTCCAAGCTTCCCTGTGTGTTATTACCACTATTCGAAGTGCTTAAAGCTATAAAGCTAAATATTTGACATAGAAGCAATGTTGACAGTGAAGTTTCATTCATGTTGAAATAAAAAGATGAGAGAGACATCTCTCGAAAACGTTCCAGTTTTTAATAAACAAGTGAGTGAAGTAATTGTAAAAATTAGTGTGACTCTTCTTATTTCAGCTATAAAGCTACATTACATTCGTTTTCTCATAACCATGAGAATAAACAATTTCATAATTTGAAATTTGAATTAAATAAATTTATGTTGTTGTAGAATTGATTGATTAAATTAAACCCCATAAAATGATCTTTTCTGGGCAACTAACCCTGAAATTTCAACTTAGGGCCTGTTGAATGTTAGGTAGACACATGACTCCAACACAATGGAGGAGCATGATTTGTAATGGTGTGAATAGATTTAGCGAAACGGAATCTATTTTTGAAAAGAAGGAGAAACTAAATCACCATGCTCTTACAGAGAAAAGTTAGAATGAAGTGAAAAGAAATCTGAGAAACCTTGCACAGGAATCAGATTTCACAAAACTTGGCTGAAATGTCATTAAACTTTTAAAATTAAAACTTTGTAAGATAGCTGTAGTTTATGAATTGGAATTGTTCATTTGTGCAATAGGGTGTTGGATAACATTAATGATCACCCTAATGACCTGCATTTAGTTTGTTTTACAGACAAAGCATTGTTTTGCTTACATGGCCATGAGGAATTAATAAAATTACCAAAACTTTTTTTTAAGGTGTGAGATATAATTTACCTCTTAACTTACCCTCTTCTTCTGCAGGTGTTCAATCTGGCAGATGCCTTTGTAGATATTCTCCCTGAAGAGGTTTATAATGTAAGATTTGAAGCTTTCACGGTGACAATTATTAATTAACATTTTATGGGTCACAAGCCGTGTAATATCTTAACAATTGTTTTGACTTTTCAGCCATACTAAGCTCCATGACCATCATCAGGGAAGAATAATTAATAAATAGGACAGACAGGTCGTACGATTGAAGAGAAATGCTGTGAACACAAACGCAATCTACGACTACTACAACCAGAAAAATCAGCAATAGCACAGCATAGTCTAGACAATGATCACAAAATTTTGTTTGATGAGCTTGCTGTTCTACACGGCAGTAACGGGCATTACGACAGACTTGTAAAAGAGACAATCAAAATTAAATTAGAGCCAATAATTTTAATAGGGACAATGGTCTATGACTAAGCACACTTCTGACAGGAATACATAAAAGAAGGCCATTATTTTTGAGGTGGTGATTCATTTATTAATTACTCTTTCCTGATGATGGCCATGGAGCTTAGCATGGGCCGAAACATAAAAAAATGTTATAGATACTGCATGGCTGGTAAACTGTGAAGTGTTAATTAATAATTACTGCCTTGAAAGCTCCAAATCCTATATCAATCATGTTTTCAAGTGACATGTAGAGTTCTTATTATATTCAATGCAAGAAAAACTCTATACAGGTAATGAAGAAATATACAAAATGACAAAGAGTAAATACACATCAATGTACGCAAAATCTTCCAACAAAGTAGCTTTAATGGCCTTAAAGCTGAAAAAAATTGGCTAAAAGTGCAAATTGGGGCAAAACAACTGTATAAAACTAAACATGGCCAAATAATGATGTTAAATCTTAAAAATGATATAAAAATAAAAATTAGGAAACAATTACCAAAAAATAACCATTTTAGGAGTCATGATCAGGATATCTATACTAGTGGGGAACGTCTATGGAGCACTAGTTAAAACATACTAGCTCTGTTCATAACGTTTAAACCAATAGTAAGTATACTTATAATATGGTAATTTTCTGGCTTCAACATCAAACAACAAATCATTATGTATGTTTGGAATTTGAATTATACTCAGTCAAAAGCTTGGCATCAGTTTTCACATAGTTAAATAACTCCTTGCAGGTCATTTTAAAATTTATAACAAAAAGCAATTCAGCAGAACTGTTTTTACATATGTCCACTTTGTTCATTATGATTAAGGCAGTCACATTCTACCAGCCAATGAGAAAAGAATGCCTACCTTATAGCAGTGCTACCAAAACTGGGAAAGAGAAACCAGTACTTTGATATGCAGGAAACAGCTTATTGGAATACCTCAAAAACCAACATTTTCCCCTGTTATGGCACAGTCTGGTTATATTTGGTGATATTCATTTGTTACATTGCATTAGTATTGCCAACTGTTTGTCAAATGTAACCATGATAAAGCTACAGCCATGGTTGGTGTTATTGCATCCATTATGTTGCCACATAAGCCATTATTACTTTCTCTACTGGTAAGTAGGGGAAGTATTGTACTCCACCCAAAAATTCAATGTCGAGATTTCACAGAAAATATATGTTTTGAGATCCCCTGAATAAAAAAAAAGCATTTTTAGAAAAAGGTCCATGTGTGTGTTTTTGTGTGTGTGTATGCGTCTCAGTCTGTGGACAGCATCACTTAAAAACGAAAAGTCGGTTAAAAACCAAAGTTGGTATTTAAGTTTAATGTCTTTCAAGAATGCGACATGAAGATTTTGAAGAAAATAGCCCCACCCTAAACTACCCTTATGATGGAAATTTTTTCAAAAATGTTGATTTTCTTGAAAATGGCTTAAACGATTTTGTTTAAAATGTCATATGTTTGAGATATTTTTATGACAAATTAAATGTATATCTTGAATTTTCTGGTTATAGCCCCTGTAGTCGTATTTAGTCTGGATGACTTTTGCATAACTGGTAAACCGTTAGAGATAGACCAAATCATACTATACAAAAAATGTAGATCTTGCTAAAATACACAATTTATGTCCGAATAAATTTTCTTGTAGGGTGAACCATTTCAAAGATATTCCTTGTTATGTGTGTGAGTTTCGGAAAACTTAAAACGTTCGTGTAATGGAACATCGTTGTTAATTTTTTTTATATGTTAAGTGTGCAAAGAGAACAGAATCTCAAAGCTTTAAAAGATTTGAATATCACACAAAGCCTACTGTATTCTAATATTCCCCTTGCACCTATAAGGATACACTTTTTAGTTGTGTATTTTAATGCTCTACTTTTAGCCTGAGAAATTTGTGAGTGTTTTTAGATTTTAAATTTTGACCTAGGGCCCAAATGACCTAGCTGTCGACAGGTCCTTAAACCCCACTTACTCACCCCTATAAGGAAATAAGCAATAAGATAATTTGTACAAATGTTTATCTTAACTAACAAAAAGAAGGTATAGGAATAAGAGTTTGTAAGAATGGTTAGTACAAGAGTAGAGAAAGTCATGTGAGTGTAACACATCAGATTTTTTTTAACCAGTTGCAGGGAAGGTAATCAATAGATTTTATAACAGGATCCTGTTTAGATGACGTCTTAATTTGTGGATGTCATTGTATTGCTCATCTGTGCATGGTCTTGTCTTGAATTGTTTTAGAACAGTATGATTTTTGTTGTTGTTGTTATTAACGTCCTCCAACGTAGTGTGATATCAGATGGTGAATGAATGAAATGATGCTCAAATGAACCTGAGATGTATAGAGTTTTAAGTTACCCGACATTCACCTTCTCAGGATAATTTACTCTAAGCGAGATTTGAACTTGCAACCTCTTGAATATGAGGCAGATGCGCTACCGTCAGGCTGCAGAGGTGTGCTAGAACAGTGTGTACAGTTATTGTTACTGTTGTTATTTTTGTGTTCGCAATGGAGTAGCGCATTGAATATATTACAATATATATTTAGCATTCAGAAGTGATATTATCCAAATGTTATTGCAAAACAAGGTTTGTAGGAAAAGTATTGAATTTATTTGGTATTAAAATACAAATAATTCTTACTTTAATTAAGAAATAAGATATATCCCCTCAACTGGTTAATGGTTTCAGTATAAATGTGGCTTATAAAAATGAAATGCTTTTGTGCATCATACATTTTAATTTACACTTTACTAAATGTCCCTAGAAATTTTTATCCTCTTTCCCTGGGGGTTTCTCACAGACTCGTTAGTAATTTACATTGTAGGTTGGCAGTACTGCTCTTTGGTGTAATGTCCATTACAATTTAGTGTAATGTTGGCCATTTTGAATTCTTGGGAACTCTGTTAAGCTGTTTCCCTTATATATCGCAGAGCAGTGTGTTGGTGTTTGGTAATCTACATTTGATAGTGCTCATTACTACTCTTAATATCCAATCAAAAACTCAGAATGAATGCTAATGAATGAAATAGGGAGAAATATCCCATAATATGAAAGCCAGAGGATTCAATAAAATAAGGCTAGAATATGGGAAAACCCCAGAAATATGGGAGACCTAGTAAACCTAGACTATTACATCTGACTCTGCCATGCATGCTTTCTGGTACCAAAAAATTCCAATTAAGCCTGGTCAAGCAACCAAATGAAGTTTCTACACATGTAACACAGCTGTCATTTCCTCCATTGTCTGCCCATAAACTGAAGGTATACACATACAATGTGTTGTACAATAAAAGGCACCAATAACCACTTTATCATATTTTAATTGAAATAAAGATGAAGATATAAAATATTCCATGTTATACATAAAGTATAAGATTATTAAATTTTATATTTCAGAAGAGATTTAAACCAGCATACAAATATAACATGTACACATCTGAAAGTTTGTATTCTCAGAAAATGAATCCAGTGAGATCGTACAGTCTTTACAAATAACACACACATACACAAACTATGGTATGATATAGGTTTTCTTCACGAGAAGAATAAGGTACATTATGGATTCACAGATTATAAAATATACCCAAAAATATAACAATATAGCAGAAACTTCCAACATCATCAATAATTTAGCCCCATCACGCCTTTAAGTATCTATCCGTGTTTTATGGGGATAATCCCAAAAGTAAGGTCTGTCTTTTTTAAAAAATATAAAGAAACGTTTATTTTTAGAACAGGGTACTTGGTTTTGAAGCTTAACATTATTCTACTTTTCCACGTAATTGCCATTTCGACTGATGCATTTTTGTAAGCACTGTGGCAGTTTTTGTATGCTCATATCATACCAGCTCTCCAGCATGCCACTGAAGATCTTTTACCTCATCATTATCATCATCAATGAAGCACCTTCCAGCAATGTGTTCTTTCAACTTGAGAACAAGTGGAAGTCATGGGTGCTAAGTCTGGACTATAGGGTGGATGGGTGGTGATGTCCCATCCAAACTGTTGCAAAAGATCCATGGTTTGATGGGCAGCGTGCACTGTTGTGGAGACTTATGCTCTTGCTCAACATTCCGCATTTTTTATTCTGAATCCCTATTCAAGTTTTTTATTTTAGATCTTTTAGAGTCTCACAATACCTGTTGGCATTTATTGTTGTCCTAGGAGCCATGAAGTTGACCAACAATATTCTTCTTTGATCCCAAAACATAGTTTCCACGACTTTACCGACAGTGTGTGTACTCTTGAACTTTCCCAGCTTGGGTGAATTGGAATGCTGCCACTCGCATAACTGTTATTTGGTCTCTGCATCACTTGCAGATGTTTTTGGCATCCACATGTGACTCTCATATACTTCCATAGACTGTTGATGATTTTGATTGGTTTAACATCTTTTACATTAAAAAATCGAGTAACTGTCTGAACTTCTAACATGGCAGTAGCGGCAAACAGGAACTACATTACAAGTGGCTGCTAAGCCAAGACTGAATGCCACAGCAGCTGTGTAATGGTTTTCTGTAGAGAGTGGGGGGAGCAACATACACAACAATGTGGCCAACAGCTATGCAAACAGTTTCTCTTCAGCCCCAGCACTTCGGAGACCTTACTTTTGGGATTACCCTCGAATATGTTATATATTACATATATTTAATTATATGGCTGTGAACATTTTCTGTAAACTTTATTAAGCTACTGGTGACTAGTGAAAAGGCATCAACATTTTTATCACATGCCAAGACAATTTTAAAGTTTGTGAAATCAAGAAGCACACATTTTCTTTACAATAATGTGCTTGCAACTTAATGCTTCCTAGATAAAACACTGCAAGCATTTATTTGCCTACAAAAAGCATCACAATTCTTTTTTACATTTGAGTTTATTGGAAAAAACACTACATTGCATTTAGCTGTAGAAAACTTACTTGGCTAACGCCTATACCACCATTTTGGACTGAATGCTTCAGACAATGAACTATAGTGTGTCCCCTCTAAAACCAGTAGGCCTCACATTAATGCCTCACTGTGCTTGTATTTAGAATTTGGCTACACTGTTACCACAGCAAAAACAGCCCCAGTAAGTGAGGCATAGGGGGACATGGATCTGATCCTCTGTCTACCCTTGTTTATGCTACACAGGACAGCTCAGTTACAGCCCATTCAATAACACATGGCCATTATCTTGTGCCTTCTACTTTTACAAGAATACCTTCTCAGTTTTAGCATACCTAGTGAATCCTATTTTGTACAGTTCTATTTGAGCAATCCTGTGGATCAAATAGTGATGTCTAACGTGTGTATGAAAGTTGAAACTATTCACAGTGAGGTGTGTCCATTGGGACACGTTTTTTCAATAGTTTTACCCCTTATGTAGCATAGGTTCTCCATCACATGCCTTTGCTGTGCTTGCTGCACTGTTTTCAGACAGATAAGAGCAGCACAATCCTGTGAGGGACTTTCTTTCCATTGGTGAATAGTATGTAGTTTTTGAAGTTCAACAGATGAGTTTAACAGTAACTGTTATATCGTGGAAGTGTTGAAGGAATGGTACAATCACTCCTAAAAGAAACAGGGGTCATGTTTCATGAGAAAGAGTTGTGAAGGCATTGTTTGGTCATCACTAGCATGTGGAGGGAGTAGGAGTTGTGGGGGGTCAAGAGTCTATCTACCAAAGAAGCAGGCGAGCAACCGGCTTTTAAATCTACGTTCTCCATTGCTATTTTAACTTTATTCTGTAGGATAGAATCAGCACTGTTAGAAACTTAATTTAAGAAACGTCTTACTATAAATAAATACTTGTGTATTATAATTTGTAAGAGGATCAAGGAAGAAAGAACTGTGCACCTTTAGCACAGGGCATTTGTGATTGAAATAGGTCAGACAATATGTTTACTAATTTAATTAAGGATAATAATTGGTGCTAGAATGCTTTTTTCTCTAGCAATTATTACAAATTGTGTTTAAAAAGCTATGAAGTTAAATTGCATAATGATCATATTGGCTTTTTACTCTTGACACACAAATGTTATGAATAAAACTTATACTGATAGCAGCAGTAATAGAAGTAGTTTAACATCACACTATTCTAGCGTTAAATAGCAGCCTAGCAGGTTACAACAATTTTAACTTTCTAAGCTCGCATCAGTGGAAATAATATGAAACTTAAGACACACATGAAATGAATGTTTTACTTACATTTGGTTATAATCAGCTATGCAATTGCAGATGTATATTAATTGGTTTATAGCTGTAAAATGAAAGAGCTTCAGTTAACTAAACAATTCTATCATACTTTTCAATGTTGTAAAAATGGAAGATCTGGAAAAAAGCTTTTTCGTTTTAGATATACTCTGGAAAGAAAGAAGAAAAACAAAACAAAAATCCATCAGTATTTGAACCTCTGTACTTCAACTTCAAAAGCTGGCACTCTACCAAAGAGCTATTGTGGTGTTGAGCTCAGGTTTTTCACAATACATTTGGTGCTTGGGAGCGCTGCTTTTAGGCTATCTCAGGTGTTTGAAATTCATGTGCTAGGAACATCAAAATTTCTCCTTTGTAGAACTAAATCCATCTACTAGGAATGCAGGGGATCCATAAATGGAATATTTTGATGCTCCCTAGTTTTGCCCTTTGGATTAGAAGCAACATAAATTACTCTATAGTGCTTGTTCACAGGACACAACATGCTTTACTCTTTCATTCAAACACTAGCCATTTGTGCTTGCCTTTAATTCTTACTTTCTCTTTGGGGAATATTAAACAAACGTAATTAAAGATTATAAAAATTTCTCCTCCAGCCAAGAATTGAACTCAGAACCCTAATCCCAAAAGACAGCACTCGAAACATTACCCTAAAGAAGTAACCATGGTAACTTTCATAACTGTCTTACCAGTAGAGTGAAATCAGAGGACCTTGATATTATGAGTCATTTGTCATTGCTTCTTATTGGCCTACGAACTAGCAATCGCCTATCTATGTAAGCTAAGGAATGTTAAACATTATAAATAGGAGTTCAATTTTTAAATAACAATTATGATAATGACGGCAATAATAATACTAATAATAATACTATTGCTACCAATAATAATAAACAACAACAACAACAACAACAACAATAATAATAATAATAATAATAATAATAATAATAATAATAATAATAATAATAATAATAGATAATAATAATAATAATAATAATAATAATAATAATAATAATAATAATAATAATAATAATAATAATAATAATAATAATAATAATAATAATAGATAATAATAACATGCTATTATGGGGACAATGTCGGGATTAGAACCACAGAGCTTAGTCTCTCCATGCCCACACTTTGGCCGTGCTGTCAGCACAACCGAATCTAATACATATGATTCTACTCAAACACTTGTCTACACATGTATCCTGGGAGTTTTACTTATGGGGTAGTTCTGAAAGGCAAAATATATATAATAACCCTTGGACAATAGACCAATCAAAAGAGAACACTATAAATGAGATGCATAAGATTTCTCCTCAAAAATTGTGTTAATCAGAACATTGTTGTATGAGTGTAGCAACACCTGGATATCGGTGAACGGCACTTCCGATACCTGTTATAAATGGTATCCTCTACATATGTGAATAGGAAGAAACATAATATAGTGTCATGCTGTTTATGTAAATAGCAGTGAGACATACTGGTTTTATATAGGACAACCTGTATAATGGCAATTAATTGTTCTTTCACACTACCCATGTGTGGAACAAAGATTGGAAAGGTTGAATCAGACTGACAAATTCAATGCTGTAGCCAAAATTTGAACCAACGATCTATGGAAAAATTCAAATCCCGGCTATGGCATTGAATTGTTTAGTTTGATTCTACCTTTATCATCCTGTAGAATGTTTGCCATCACGTTTAATAAATAATATTCCAGCACTGTGCAGAATAATGGAATTTGTATCATTAATAACTGGAAGGGTAGATGGCAGCATGTTCAGGTGATTTGACGTCTCACCTCTCTCAAGATGAAACTGAATTCAATCCCACCAGCAAGATACACAAGTTCTGAGGCAAATTAAACAACAGCAGGACATATGGTTCCTGCTGCTAATCATTCAATCAACAGTTCCATCATCATCGTTCTCATGCTATAATCATCCTATCTTTTAACACAGTCTTCTGAAGGCACACAAAATTATGCTCCTGCCCACTGCTTCCTTAATGAGAAACTCCAATTTCAAATAAACAAAGGCAAAATGACATGCTTATTCTGAAGCTACTAACAATGAAATGTTTACATCACTAAGCAATAGGTGAACTAGTTTGCACACTTCAGCTTAAGACAAAGTTTTATCAGCAGTTATAATTCAACAGAACTAGCCAGTTTGTATGTTTACAACATAACTGCATATATTATGTCATATTAATTTAAAAATATAATGCACTTACTCTATATCATGCACAATAATTAACAGGATCAATAAAAACTGAACTGAATTGAAAAATAAAGAAGGATTAGCATTTAAAAAGGCTCTAAAAATATATTTTATAAAAAAAATGTTACATATTGTATGGTTAAATATACACAAGGATTTTTCTATAATATGATTTTCCTGCATTTTAACTTGCTGGAAATGTTAATAGTAAAGCTTATTTAAACAGAACACAAACTAAATTAATCTACTTAAAACATGTAGTAAAAAAACTTTTATATAAAGTAACATAAATGTAATCTAAATTATTTAGATTATGTAAAGAAAATGTATAAATTATTTTCATATTTGTAACATAACTGCATTTAACTTAACCTTATGGCACAAAAGCCCATCTGGGCCAAGGCCTATCGCCCGAGTGCTCTGTCCCACATCTCTGCCCATCACAGAAATCATTAAAGAGGGGTGCAGTGCTAGAGGTGGGATGTGGTCAGCACCCTGGTCCCTCCCGGCTGGTTATACAGTCTTCTCAATCAAGGGCCACTATTTTTCAATCCAGTAGCTCTTCAATTGACTCCTCAGACCTAACGAGCCTGAGAGCACCCCGGATAACTGTATATATTCTGTCATATTATGTAAAGGTATAATGGACTTATCATGTACAGTGTTTAACAGAATCAATAAAGATTGAATTGAACTTAAAAAAAAAAAAAAAAAAAATGTTCGATTTTGCCACAAACTTCAACATTTAAATAATGGATCACCTTTTTAAGTACTTATTATCCTCCAGATCCCACCAAGGAAGACAAAAGATTTGCATTCTAAGTAATCAGATACCCAAGATGGAACAAGCAATAGGTCAAAAGCTGACAATGGGAACAATGGTTCTATATACTAACTTTTAAAATTTATGGGAGATGAAAATCCTATTCCACTAATGTCAAATCTCCTAAATTCGTGACCTTTTATCTCAGCAACTGTTTAAGATATCAGCCTGAAATGCTTACAGAATCTAGGCGTACGCCTTCTAAAGTTCACTGGACTAATTTTACATAATATTTACAAAGATGAATCTTTTATGGAGAACTGGGAATGCTGGTACTGGAATACACTGCACGCGTTTCAATTTATATTTACAAGATGTGTTCAAAAAGTATCGAATCTTATCTTTTCCCATGTAAACTAATGAAGCGTGGGAGACTTTCATCAGTGCAGAAGTGGAGGGGACATTTATGTGCAGTCAATTTTTTCCTGCCTGCAGAAAGCATCAGATGCTGCCAGTATAGTGAGTGGTTTTTGGATTTCAGTTTTTATAAAATGACAGAATTTGAGCAGTGACATTGCATCAAATTTTGCCAAAAGCTTGGCGATACTCAAGTGGAAACCTTCACAAGATTCAACAGGCTTTCAGGGACGATGCCATGAGCACCTCAGATAAAAGTGATACAACTGCTTCAAAGATGGTCTCACGTCAGTGGACAGCAAATCATGTTCAAGTAGACCCTCAGCAAGCCAAAATGAGAATGTCATTGAGCAAGTACGGCCTGTGGTCTTGTAGGCCCATCATACCACAGTTTGAGAAATTACAAGAGATAGCGGTAAGCACTGGATCAATACATTCAATTTTGAATAAGGATTTAAGCATGAGAATATCCACAAAATTTGTACTGAAGCCGCTAACAATGAGGCAGAAGCAATGGCATCTGGACATTGCACAGGAAATGCTGGACAATGCAGTGACCCTAATTTTTTGAACACCATGATTACACACAATGAGACATAGATTTATGGGTACAACCCAGAAACCAAGATGCGGTCGTCGCAGTGACATCATCCCAGAGGCCAAAGAAAGCAAACAGGTCCACAACATGCTCACAGTTTTCTTTGACTCTGTGGGATGGTGCATCATGAGTACACACCATAAGGCCAAATCATCCCAAAGTCGTGCTACCAGAACATCTTTCATTGCCTTTGTGATACTAATACGGTTCAAATTACCAGATCTGTGGGCAGTGAAAACTTGGCACCTGACCATTCTCTGCATGTGAGTCAGACTTTCATTGCCAAACACAACATTCCTTTGGTTCCTCAAGCTTCCTATTAACACAACAGAACTAGCTGGAAAGTTAAAAAATGTGACTATACATACAAATGGTATTTTAGTATCCTTTGATGTTAGCTTTTTGTTTATCAGCATTCCCACAGAAAAGGTGCCTAAATTAATAAATTACTGGCTTGCCAAACAGAGTATTTCACCATCTGAAATTGAAGAATACGATCAACTCATAGAATTATGCATAACACAAAATACTTTCATGTTCAATAAAAAGTTTTATCAACAAACATCAGGTTTGGCCATGGGTAGCCCCTCATCACTGATATTGGCAGACTTATATATGCACAAGTTAGAGATACATATCATGAAGGCATTTCCACATATGTTTAAAATCTGATTAAGATATGCAGACAACATTTTTTACCATTGTTATAAAAAACTAGCTCAAGAGGCATTGAACTTATTGAACCTACAGGACCATTCCATAAAATTTATATTGAAATAGAACAAAATGGATGGCTACCTTTCCTTAATATAAAAATTATAAAAAACATGGACGACTGGAATTTGGCATATATAAGAAACGAACACATGTAGACAATTACATTAAAAACAATAATTTCAACCCAAAAGCACATCAGCATGCAATCTTCCATAGCTTAATTCACAGATTCACCAATATCCCACAAACAAATAGAGAATACAATAAAGAACTGGAGCATATAAAACATGTAGCAAATTTGAATTACCTATTTGTAACCAGATTAATAAAAAAAACATAGAAAATGGAAAACTATCAAGGAAGTCAGCAAATTAAAAATTTGCAATACCAAGAAAGATACTGTAAATTCACATATCCCAAAAGTTCAACAGATTCAACAACATTTTTAAGGATTATAATATAAAACTGGCTCCGCAAAACAAGTATAGCGTGAGAAATTTGCTCAATCACCCTCTAAAAAATACCACTCCAAGTGTTAAATTATTAGGAATCTACCGCGTCAACAGTGAAGACTGCCACAAGATATATATCAGTAAAACAAAGAGAAATTTGTAAACCAGAATGAACAAGTCAGGAATATCAAACACAAAGAGACAGATAAATCAGCCATAGTTCACCACTTTTGGTCATGCAACCATAATATTAGCCAAGATATTAAGCTTTTAAAATGAGCAAAAAATTATTGGGAGTTAAGAGTGTGGGAAAACATTTATATTATTAAGAATAGAGATTGGTTAATGAATTTTGATATACAAACGATAGATCATGTCTTACGACTGACCAATAGGAAAAGCAGCAGGCAGGCAACGAGAGAAGCGGGAGGCAGTTACCTGTCATTGAATTAGTCGAGCGACCAGCTGAAGTTGGAGAGGACCCTTTCTGAAACTAGTACTGTTTTAAATAACAAGTTGGAGCAAAATATGTTTTTGAATTTCGACATAGTTTTTAATTAAGTTTATTAATATTAATATGCTCCACTGTTTTAAACACTTCATTATCATCATCAGTTTTATATGACTGCAATTATTTATTTTTTAAATAACCATGTTGTTACCACCATAAAGCACTTGAAAGGTTGTTTATCATTCTAAATTTTGATCTAGCTATCTTCAATAGTTTGAGAAAACAGGTCATTTAAAGTGGAAAAGCAAAGTAAAATTGGCAAAAACAAACCTGTATATATTTGTAAACAAAGAAATAAATGGCTTGAGCACACAAAAGCTGCGCAAACTCAACATAATACCAATCTGTACGGGATAAAACTTCTCTAAAAGTTGGGCTAAAGTTAATGCTTTATTCCAAGTTTGTAGGAGTTATGATTCGTTTTGTGAAGTGGTGCAGAATACACAGTACAAAACAGCAGATGTACTATCATTTTTTAAAACATATTTTTAAGTATTGCACTTTCTTTTCTTTACCTGTTTACCCTCCCCTTATGTAGGACTTACATCCCCTAGAACTTACAGTGTAAGTGCCTAGGGTTAGACGCCTGTTGGGGATCAGAGGAACCTATGGAATGGACAGAGTGAAGACCTGGAAGCAAGTGGTCAGCCAAGCACCAGGTATGATAGTGAGGAAGAGGATGACATGAAATGCAGGTGAAATTGATGATTGGGAAGGTGACAATGGAGCAATTGGTGGAAATTGTGGCGGAGGAAACCGGAGAACCCAGAGAAAACCCACCCTGCTGCTAAGTCTACACAAATACCACATATGGGTTCCTGGGATCGAACCTGGGCCACCTCTAGGTGGTAGGCAAAAGCTCTAACCGCTAGGTCACAGTGCCACCAAGTATTGCACTTACAATGATAAAATATGTATCAAATGAAAGAGGAAATTCCAACTGATAAGATTGCAAAATAACAAAACATGCAACCTTTTTCACTATTTTTGTCATTTTCTCTTCTCTTAAGTGAAGAGTGTAAACCAGTTCTTTGATATTAAGTTAAAAAAAAGTGGTAACTGGAAGATTAAAACCTTCCACTAGTGAGAACGCCTACAAGCCAAGAATCAACTTCTTTGTGGCTATATGAAAATAACCTGGAATACATGAAATAATAAATTAAAACAACCTGATGTACATCCACTGATATTTGTTCTACCATCTATCAATTATACTTCCTCTCTTAATTATTCTTAACAGAGTTTATTTTTCTGCATTTCATATTAGTAGAGATAAATGTTTGCAGAAATAATTTCATTGCTGCTATAAGCTGCAAGTGTTGAAACATTCAAACCAATAACAACAAATGCCTTGAAAATGGCTAATAGTAAGAACAGATTTATTTTATATAATTGTATGTTTAATTACTGTAAGCCTCTGATGAGAAATGTTAGTGGGGGTGTTCTGTTCTCTGCTAGAGCAAGAGATGGACAGTGTCACATGGCAGCTCACGATGTCATGAATAGATGTGCTATCTTTATGACAGATTTATTCACCGTTAACATAACAAAGTACGCATGGTTTCGTCAGATTACTTAATTAATATGAAATTACATTTATATCAATTTAATTTCAATATTTATCAATTTAAATAATTAATAAATTTAATTAGCTATTAAATTGAGTCCAGAAACTCATCTATGCTATAATAAGCCTCTCTCTGTTGCAAGCTCTTTAAATCTCTTTGGAAACAACACCCGGACTGCTCTTTTAAATTTGTTGGTAATTTATCAATAGCATAGTCCCACAATGCATTACCCCTTTGCAATAACTTTTAGTTCTTTAAAAAATGGCCTATAAGAGTTGAATTTTACCAATATTTGTCATGGTTGTAATTTTTTGTTTTTCTGGGACTTAAAAACTAAAGAGTGTCTTTACCACTTCCCAGAAACATTATCTCATATCTTAATCGACTTTCTGCATGTGCAAAACATAAAATTTGTATAGTATTCATAACTAATTCTTTCTTTATTATCCTTAATGAAAAATAAAATCTGTTTAATTTTGATATTAAGCTTGCTATATGGATTCCCCAATTTAGATGCTGATCTAGCTACAGGCCTAAAAATGTTATATGGTCAACTTGTGTCACTTTAATTTTATATATATGAAGGTCAATAATATTCTTGTGTTTACTTTTCTTGTGCCCAAATGCAATTGCTGCTGTTTTTGAAGGATTTAAAAGTAATTTGTTATTACACTACTTCTCCATTCTGATAATTATGTATATTAAATATATGGGCTATTCAGTAATTAGTGGCAACAACAATCCCACGACTTTACCGATAGACAGTGCTTTTTGAATTGTTGGAGCTTGGGTGAATCAGATTTTTGCTATTCATGTGATTATTGTTTGGTCTTACACCACTTGCTGACATTTTTCACATCCATACAGTTCTATAGGCTATCAAATAATTTTGATTGATTTAATGTCTTTTGCATTAAAAAACTGAATAGCTGTGCAAACTTTGCACTTGGCGATAGCGACAAGCAAGAGTTCCATTAAAATGGAATGGCACAGCAGCTGTGTGATGGTTTGCGTAGAGAATGGGGAAGCAATGAACACCAGAGCATGGCTAGAAGCTACGCAAACAGTTTCCCTGCAGTCCCAGCGCTTTGGTGACCTTATCTTTGGAATTACCCTTATATGTCAAATATTTCACTTCTAGATACTCATTGCAATTGGCTTGAATTTTCCAATTCTTCATCATAATTTTCTTAATTTTTAAGTCAGCATTCACTTGTTTCTTTGACGTCATGTAAATATACTTTTTAAACATTTGAGTACTACTTCAGCCCTATTGTACCTATAACAAAACATTTTATGAAATTATTTCAGCAATCATTTGTCAATTAACATACTATAATAAATAAATCTGCTTTTGTATTTGGAATATAGACAAAAATAAATAATATGACTTGACAAATTTGTGTGAATGTGACACATCAAATGTTTTTTACTTGTTTCTTTTCTTTCCCAAATGCAGTGATTCAGACATCTATAAATATTAACTGCAACTGACTTGATACATCAACTTTTGTGATTATCAAGCTGAACAATATGCATATTCTAGTTTCTTCTGTACAACCTATTTCACTTTAGAACCATTCTTCTCACTATCTGGTAACTCTATGGTTTCAAGTGATTATCCTAGCAAAATAAGAAGTACATTAAGCTCAAACAAATCAAAAAGATTGTCAGTAATCAAACCATTTTTGAAAACAGCTCACCTAATGTTTTATATTATAATGCTTCTTGTATTGTTTCCAAAAGGTTGGATAGCATTTTTAATGACCTGCTATACAATTGGAAAAGCTTTTGGCATTTTTTAAATTAAACAAATATGATAAGCTATATGACTTAATTTAAACAGTGCACCTCTTAACTTGTTTCAATTCACATCTGGTTAATATAAATATAATCATTATTTTATATTTATTTGGTTACATTTTTTTAGGGAATTGGAAATGTATAATTTAACTGGACATGCACTAGCGCAGTTGATAATTCATCGAAAAACTATTGTAAGGTGCAGCTAGCGGCCTTTACATAATGTTTCAAGATACTTTCAGGTTTATTTCTCTTAGAAGTTTTTTGAAGCAAAAAGCTGGTATTTTTATTTCATGTTAAGATATATTACATGCCCCTGAACTAGAAGAACTTAGCTACTAATAGTACTTAATTTTTTCAATTTCCTTTTTCCACTCTACAAATTCTTTTGTGTAGTCCAAACCTTCACATATCCCAAGAATCAATATGGTGCAACCTTGTCTTTGCCAGCCTTCACTCCACTTCACTATAATGTTTTGTTTTTGTAGTAAATGCCATCACAACTTTATAAATGCTAGAACAGAGCCTATCACTGAACACCACATTTTAACTTACAACTGAAGTGTCTGCAATTCCTCACAATTCATTTTGGTTTTTGTTATTCTCTGTCAAACCTTAACTACTTCAACCTGTAAAAAGTTACAGTATTACACCTCCATCTGCTTGATGTTCTATATTTCCTCTTTTATCTATTAAGGGAATACTATTGGGTGGCGCTGAGCTGACTGATACTCTTCAAACGGCCATATGTTATCAAATGGAAACAGGAGAAAAGGAAGTGGCATAGTCTATAAATACACTGAAACATGCCATTTACTTACCAACATCCTAAAGTTTATTTCTTATAAACAGCGTCGGAAAGATGGCCTCCAATTAAATTGTTGCATTCTTGTACACGCTTTTGGAGGTTGCTGAACACCCGCTTCTGCAGGTCGTTGTCAATGGATGCAACTTTGTTAATGATGGCTTGTTTAAGTTCTTGAATGTTCTTAGTATGATTCTTGAACACATGATCCTTCAAACATCTCCATAGGAAAAATCTGGGACAGTAAGATTGGGTGACTGAGCAGGCCAAGCAATATCTCCAAAACGAGAAATGACCCTTCCGAACAGTCTACTAACAATAATCATACTCTCTCGTACAGTGTGGGCTGTTGCACCATTTTGCTAAAAATAAAGGCCCTTTGGGTCAATGCCAAGATGTTTGAAGAAAGGTTCAATAAAGTTTTGCATCTTGTGACATAACGTGAATTAACTGTGATGTTTCTTCATTGTCATTTTGGAAAAAAATATGGGTCTACAATCCCAAAAACACCTATTCCACACCAAACTGTCACCTTGGGAGAGTGCAACAGCATTTCCTGCAGCTCTTGAGGGACCACTGGAGACCAGCAATGCATACTCTGTTTGTGGACAAAGCCCAAAAGATGAAAATCTCAACCAACATTAAAGTGTCACGTAAAAACCGTTCTACTTCTGTCACAGACTTAATTTCATCATAACTATGAACTGATGTAACATATTCTTTGCTCCAATTTTCCATTATGACTGACCATATAATGTGGTGTTCTTCCCTCTTATGGTTACCATGCCACCAACCAATATAAGTTATTGTGCCTGTGCAATATTCGAGTTTGAATTGTGTCAGTTGGCTTGGTGTCACCGTATAACAATAACAATCACTAAACATCTCTATTTAAACATCATTAAACTACCTATAAATAAATAACACTGAAAATTTTAAGCATTGTGTAAAAATATGATTTTTTTCTGTACTTGTTCAGAAGAATGCTGACTTTTATCCTACTTTTTGCTTTTCTATAATATGAAACACACATGGTGCTGTGTTTTACAAGTAACAAGCTGTACTGTTCATAATAGACAAACTTGCACTGCTGCGATTCTTTAGGCTGTCGACATGCCTCAAATGTCAGGACGTTTGAACACGATAATGGACTTTGAACTTAACAGATCAATGTGCATAAGCATTCAAACTTTCTACTGTGCAGCTTTTCATCTTTTGAGGATAAAGTACATCATATGTTGAATTTGAGTAAACATTCTACGAAAGTAATGGTTAGTTGTATCTGCTGTGGTTGGCTAATCTGCATCTATAATACAGAAAGTAGAAAGAACTAACAAAATTTAATCCTGTCACAAAAAAGTTCATGGTTATCAATGAAATGAATGTTAAAAAAAAAAAAAAAAACTGAAAGTTACAGCCTCTACTATCCTTTAAATGCTTTTTCTAAAATCTTACACACTTCAAGGATTCAACTGAATCAACAAGAACTGTAGAATTTTTTTTTTTTTTTTTCAAAAACAATTTTATAAACATGATAATTACACTTCATTGCCATATTTGTAAAGTTAATTCTCATTCATTTTTTCTACTCTAAATGTTGTAAGATTTAAAGCTTTCACGGCGCACGTTATTTATTATAGTTTCACGGGCGATCAGCCGTGTGAGGTTTGAAAATATTAAGCTTTCGGCCATTCTAAACTCCATGGCCTTCGTCAGATTTATATCCTTCCATGGCACTGCGACAAGACGCGACTCTAACTGTGCTTCCTGCTGATAAGGACAATGCCACGGTCATCATGGAGACCATGGATTATCACCAGAAAATTACGAAACTACTTGAAGATCCCTCTTTCAAGGAACTGGATAAGGATCCGACGACCAAGATCACCAGAACAACTACCAGTCTCATAAAAAACTCCAGCCTAACCACTGCAGTACAGAAAAACATCATTCCACACGCAGCAGCTCCACCTAGACTCTACGGACTGCCAAAGATTCACAAGCCTGGAGTACCCCTTCGACCCATTGTGAATTCCATAGGCTCACCTACTTACCTGCTTGCCAAACATCTTACTACGCTACTGAATCCCCTGGTGGGTGACTGTCAACACCATATTGCAAATTCCAGTCACTTTATACAGAAAATTTCAGCGCTGAAAGTGGACCCGGATGATATTTTGGTGAGCTTTGATGTGGAATCCTTGTTCACCAGAGTGCCGCTAGAGGACTCGCTACAGCTCCTATCTGAACGGTTTCCGGAAGACATCACCCAGCTTTTCAGACACACGCTCACTTCCACATACTTCAATTACAATGGCCAGTTCTTCGAACAGACGGATGGGGTAGCCATGGGTTCACCGTTGTCACCTGCTATTGCCAACTTTTTCATGGAGAGCTTTGAACATACTGCCCTGGATACCACCTCAGACAAACCAAAGGCTTTCTTCAGATACGTGGATGATACCTTTGTTATCTGGCCACATGGAAAAGGAAAACTTTCCACCTTCTTAGACCACCTCAACAACCTACATGCGAACATCAAGTTTACCATGGAAGTTGAGATCGATGGCTCACTCCCCTTCCTAGATGTTCTGGTCTACAAGAAGCCGGACGGCAGCCTAGGTCACACGGTATACAGGAAACCAACACACACCAACCGCTACTTGGACGCCTCCAGTCACCACCATCCTACTCAAAAGAAGACAGTTATCTCCACCTTGTTTCACCGAGCTTTCGATATTGCGGATGAAGACCACATTATGCAGGAACTTAAATACCTACGAGACACATTGCTGAAAAACGGATACAGTGATAACGACATCAAAAAGGCACGCAAGAAGGTTGAAAACAATCGAAACAACCCCCAACGCCTCACTCAAAGGATGGATAGCTGGCCGAACAAAGCCTACATACCATTCTACGGTTCCGTCTCAAACAAGATCTCCCGCATACTCGCTAGGTATAACATCAAGACCTTCTTCACACCTCCAAAGAAGATCCAAGAATACCTTAGACCGGTAAAAGAACCACTTCGACTCAACGTCCCAGGAGTTTACAGGATTCCTTGCGAATGTGGTAAAGTGTATGTAGGCCAAACAGGACGCACAATAGAAGAAAGGTGTAAAGAACATCAACGCAATATCAGGCTCCTACAACCAGATAAGTCAGCAGTGGCCGAGCATTGTATAGAGTATGTCCACAAAATAAACTTTGAAGACATCAAAGTTCTGGAGCACACGGATAAATACTGGGACAGAGTCATTAAGGAAGCCATTCAAATCAAACTACATCCAAACAATTACAACAGGGACTGCGGACTTCAGCTAAGCCCTGCCTGGACAATAGCCATGAAACACATTCACAACAGCAACTATAGTGATTCTGGTCCAAGTACTGACCCTCAAGAAAACACTGTGGCCGGTGACAAACATAGCCCGAAACAGCAGGCCCAATCACAAATCGTCACCCGCTCATTGGCCAGGGCAACGCAACCCCCTCTCATCTAACATTGTATATATATGGGGAGCGGAAAAATAACGGTCATTTCATTCTGACGAAGGCCATGGAGTTTAGAATGGCCGAAAGCTTAATATTTTCAAACCTCACACGGCTGATCGCCCGTGAAACTATAATAAAAATACTCTAAATGTTGCTAATTATCCAAGAAATATAAAAAAGTGTTTCTCGCAATCAAGAGACAAATAACAAGCTCAAGGCGAAAACAGGCATTTTTCATAATATTTCTTCTGGGGTGCAAATGCTTTATTGATTACCCATAGGTCCTGGATTCAATCCCCAGCTGGGCTGGCGAAGGATGTTTCTTTAACCAATATAATTTCCTATCTACTGCAGGATCTAGAAGTATGATTGTGGGAGTGAATGATAGTTGTTTAATAAAAAGTACTGTGATGGAATTTATATACCCAAAATATTTAATTTATATCAAATTGACATGTATTGATTCAAGTTAATGTTTATTGTATGCACTTGATGTTTATTGATATTGTGTTAACTTGTTATTTATATTAATTTTATTAATATTAGTATTATGTCCAAAACTATTACACCTTAATACACAAAAACTTAGCCATCACTGATGCATATATGGAATGACAAAGAAGAAGAAATAATTGTTGCTGCTAAGGATGTAGCCCAGAAAAGTCAATAATCGTTAATGAGTGTGTAACAAACAGTAACTTGTCTATGAGGTATAATCAGCAAGCTATTATTGTGAATAAAATGCATAAAAGAAGTGGAAACAAGAATTGACAAAACAAACAGTACACAACCGATGGCACATATACAAATCAATTTATAAATGATTTCCACAGCTAGAAGATTGCGAATAACATGAAAGTTAACAATTTAAAATGAACGGGATGCAAAGAAGTTTTGTATGGAAAAAGATTTAAAATAAATATTAAAAATAGAAGCACTAATAGTGAAATGTTCATGTTTGAGTTCAATTTTTTGAGTCACTTGAGTCACAATTTTTTACTCATCTTCACTTTATAATGTAAAAACTGAAATGTTTCCAAGATCATTTGATTTCACCCTCAGTTGTTGGGTGACCGAATATCTTTTTCTCCTGCTCCTGTTGCCATCTGATGATAGGAGCGCAAAGTTTAAACACCAGATGGCACAGGATGTAGCAGTAGAGAGAGCGAGCAGGAGGAAGAGAGCTTCAGTCACCCAATGGCTGAGTATGAGCTCAAACGATCTTGAAAATATTCCAGAATTTACAACATAAGTGAAGGAGGCTGTAAACAATAGCGACTCAAGTGACTCAAAACCATTTCAGCACAGAAAGAGAGCAAATAGTTTTGGACACTGATTTCAAAAACCAGTTGTGAAAGAATGACCTTCTTAACTAAGTTATGTTAATTAAATAAAAATGAATATTT
This sequence comes from Tenodera sinensis, assembly GCA_030765045.1. Lineage (NCBI taxonomy): Eukaryota > Metazoa > Arthropoda > Insecta > Mantodea > Mantidae > Tenodera > Tenodera sinensis. The sequence goes on along the minus strand of CM060966.1, from coordinate 21,968,918 downwards.
GGTGAAATCTGATCTTAATTTAAAAAGAACCCTTGCCCATTTTGTTCAACTTTATCTGTTTCTGCTACATGCGACCCTAAACCAAGATCTCATAGCTCATGCACACATATTGAATTTTCTCCACAGCATTAAAAACCCAATGTTAAGGAAACCTACAGTTCAATGAATAACAACACTATCAGCTTCTCTCAAGTCAAAGCTTCCAATATGACCACAAGTTAAGTTGGGCTATGTGGAAAACCAGTAATTCTGTGCTTTTAATCTGCACAAACTATTGTTGAATTATAACAAAACCATTCTTGTATGACTTTTTAAAACTTAACATGCATTTGTTCTTGTTCCCAAAAGTATGAAATTTGGTGCTTACAATGCTTTTCTGGGGAAGTATAAAAATAATAAAATAGCAAACTGTACTACATTCATAAAATTCACAAATACAACCTTCATTTTCACTGATATCCTAAAACACAGGAACTAACAGTGATTAAATGCTTTAAAATATTAAAAATATCTGGTATATTTCATATAACAACTATAAATGCAATATAAAATAGTACATTAGGAATTTTGTAAGCTATTAACATTGAATGATAAATATATTTTTCCCTTATCTACATATATTTCTTAACGATGATTGATTCTCTTTCCTTACCTTAGAAATAAACAAAGTGGGGAGGAAGCATAAACAATGCAGCCTATCAAATGTTGATGTACCAATATTTACAATTATTCTTAAAACAAGCTTTCTAAAAGGAAGAGAAACAAAGTAAGTAATGTAAGCCATTTGAAGATAAACTTCAATAAGTCATGCTATTCTATTCTGTACAAAGCTTCTAATTGTATAATACATTAAATATTTTTTAAATAACCTTCAGTATTGTTAAAAGCCATGTTTTGAGCTGCCATTGCTATGTATCATTTTCCTTTTCACAAAATTAATAATAGACTTGTTGAAAGGTAGAATCAAAAATGAAAAATTCCATGCCATAGCCAGGATTTGACTTTTTCTGATTCTGCCTTTTAAAGTTTACCTGGTTGGCTGATATATGGAAACACACTATATCTTCCCCTGCCTTATTTTAGGTTACAATGTAAACAGCAGCACATGCTGAGTAACATTTCAATTGGTTGATCGAACCGCACAACTTCCATGCCAGCAGGTGCAAATGAAAATATCATCCATAACTAACATTCAAAACAATGTTAAATTGTAAGTAACTACAATAATTTGATAGGTAGAACTGGAACTTAAAAATTCAATGTTGCTGTTGTTAGCTAATGCTGGATTTCTGACAATGAAGTCATTAATCCTCTTGCTCTCCAATATTTTTCACTGATGGACGGGAAAAAAATTCAATGTCACAGCTGGGATTTGAACCACAAACCCTCTGCTTACCAGGCAGGTGCTCTAACCATTAAGCTACTGTGACAACCTGCCAGAATGACATTGAATTCTCAAACCAGTTTGTATTTTTCTCTGGTAAACCACAAAGGCAGTCTCACATCAGAGACAATTACCCTGAGGTCTATGCCATTTTACACATCAAAGACTATGTATACTTTTAGTTACCTGCCTTCGTTGCTGACCCTCACGACTCCACAACAATGACCACCCCAACAAATCCTACTGCACCACAACCAAAAGTGACAGATCCTATTCACCAGAGTGCATCACCTCCATCTGTGGTAACTCGCTCTGGATGACGTGTTCGTTTCAACAGGAAGTACTCTAGTTGAACACTCATGGGGGAGTACTGAGCTCTATGCCATTTTATACATCAAAGACTCTATGTATACATTTAGTTAATCTTTTGTTTTTCGATTATTATTCATAAAGTTGTTTACTTGGCTGGTAATAAATAATTGTGTAGTATTACTACTGAATTTATTGAACGCATCCTGAGCCACAACCCCAATGGTGACTTACTATTGCAAGTACTTTGTCCCAGGATTAAATAACCTTCAGATGGTAATTATTATTTATTTATGCCAACAAACTTACTGTTGGTGTTTTTAAACACACAAGCCGTGTGTGGGCAAAGTTTGAGAGGTAGAACCAGAACTTAAAAATTCAATGCCACAACTGGGATTTGAACAATCCGCTTACCGGGTGGCTGCTCTACCACTGAGCTATTGTGACAAACTGCCAGAATGGCATTAAATTCTCAAACCAGTTCGTATTTCTCCTGGTAAACCACAAAGGCAGTCTCACATCAGGTCTGTGGTTCAAATCCCAGTTGTGGCATTGAATTTTTAAGTTCCAGTTTTACTGTTGGTGTTTTTAAACACATAAGCCGTGTGTGGGCAATGTTTGAGAGGTAGAACTGTGGCATTGAATTTTTAAGTTCCAAAACCTCGTCTACTTGTGATGTATATCTTTAGTAACTCTTCTGACAGAGTGCACTCCTATTGTGGCTGACTAGTACACTGTTTTGTGATTCTTAACTTTCAGTGTTACTATATGAATTACAACCAAAAGAGCAACATTTTGCATTTCACTTAGCGCTACATGAAGACTGGAGCTCTTTCATATTCTGGAGTCATGAACTGAACCACTAGTACATTCCGTTACAATACTAGTGAAGCATCCTTTGCATTACAGGTAGCTTGGATGTTGATGCTGACGTAGCCTTTTCTCTTAATGTATTCATTTCCGTGAGATGCAGGATTAGGAATATGCACATATGTCCAGTCCAAGACACCAATAAAAGATGGAAACATATTTTTTTAGCCATTCAATTTTTGTTGCAACAGTATCCAGAAGTATCAGTGGAAAATGAATTCAAGTACTAGCTTTGTAAATAATTTTTCTGGATACATAGGTAACAGTTTTACTCACAGTTACTCTAGTGAATACCTTTCTTCTCTGCTATGCTAGACTAAAATCCTGGATCAGACATATATCCTAAAAAAATAATTTTTTATTGGGATATAAGAGCTCCATCCCCTGGTTTTGTGTGTTTCTCCAAGAAAATGAAAAGGAATCCACTTAATCACTGAATCTATATAAAGACTTAATATTGTCACTGAGGGGACAGCTAGGTGTTTTATAAAACTTTTCCATTGCATTTGAACCAGCAACTGAGCCATGACTGATCTGGACAAAGCTGAGTCTGCTACTGACCAACCTTTGATTTTTTAAGCACATCCTTTGCATTGAAAGGATTTCCTTCACTTTATTCACATGGATATCTAATCCTGAGGTAGCATGAGCTTGTGCATCTACTTCCTGATGCAACACCCTGAGTACAACCATTTGCTCAAAGTTTATTCATAAACATGGGAGGATTTCCTTCTAAATGATCAAGTAGATGGTTGTGCTCTACTTTATTCATACAGGCCCTTATTGTGTTGTTCTTTAATTTTACATAAGAATGTACAACATATCTGCTCCTTCACTTCCTTCTACGGCTGTAAATCAAAGCCGCTAGATGGCAGTGGCACTCTATGTAAAACAGAGCTCAAAAGGCAAAAGCTACTCACTCAGGATGATAGTTCACATAACACATATGTTTAGTTGCTCCACACTTGTCTCTGTAGGTAGGAGCCTGTAGGTATACAATTTTGCACTTTACATTGCACCCTAAAGTAAGGCTGGGGAAGATATAGTTATTTTTTTATTCCCAATGTTATTTACCATTTTATGGAAGCACAACATTTTATGGCAGCAACACATAAATATTTACAAAGAGATGTAAATTCTCTGTTCTTTTCACTTAAGCATTAAGGAAAAGAATTAAAAATATCTGGCAGTGTCTGTTAAAAACTTAAAAATTCATTTGCAGACAACAAAGCCATGCCTTGATTCAGTAAAAACATACAAAGAAACTTTTGATTAGAATCGATTAATTCTGCAAGACTGGATTGATTTGCCCAACTATTTCTAATGAAGGAAGCCTATTTAAATAAAATAATATACATGGCAAACACCACATTTTAGAAGCACCAATGGTATTCTAGAGATTCAGAATTAAAGCCTGAGAATAGGCATAGTATTCCTCCATTCCACTTCAGCTGCAAGTGTACCTGGAACAAATTAAGCATGAGTAAGCACACATTTTTGGTCACACTGAGTATAACAAGAACTTTCATGCTTGTCAACTTCCTGAAATTGAAAAGTGTAAAACTTTGCTCCTCCAGCAGAACATACTATATTTCTGATGAAATTACATTTAGAATTAGTAAATATTCACTGCAGTAAACGCACACACATTTTACAGTAATTAAATTTGTAGATGCACTTACGAACCCTTACATAAAAGTGAACTAAGGGTAGAGCTATTTCTGGATTTATTCAAAGCATTTGACATGGTATATATAAGTTCAGCCTATGAGTGGTACAAAGAGGAAGTAGCAGGTAGGGTAAGGGGATGGTGTGGATGAGAGGGAAACAGTTGCATCATTACCAGGTTTAGTCATGAAAGTTAATGTTTCGATTTTTCTTTTAAATTTTCAACAAATCTATTATCAAACAAAATGACTAAGTGTACAAGCAGTTCTACAGTGCTGAAGTTTAAGAATTGGTGCTAGTGACAAATGCCGCGCTGCCAGAAGTCACCGCCCGCTTGCCGATAGACGGGACTTTACATGCCGGAAGAAACTGGTGCGTACTTTTCACGCGTCTGTTAGTTTTGACCTTGGCACGCAGTAGTGGCGCGACTTATCAGATGGTTGGACGTGTTGTTTGCATGATGGTGAAATATTCAGTAAGTGAACGTGCATATATAGTGAAAAGCTATTTTCTGAAAAAGAAATCGGTTTGCAAAACCAGGCGAAAATTTAGACGTAAATTTCCTGATTGCCCAGTTCCTCACAAAGATTAAGTACGCCAGTTAGTGAAAAAGTTTATGGAAACAGGTTGTGTGACTGACAAAAAGAAACAATGTCAAGCTCTTTGTTAATCTCTTGGTGATAATAAATCCTATTTCCTGTAGTCCAATGTAAATTGATCCTTAAATGCAATAATAAACAATCTCGCTGATCTATACTTCCTGTTGCACTCCAACTGAATTCTTGTAATTCTACCATATACATACCTTAAGATTTCATTTGCCAAGTTTGAGGAGTCCAAGTTGCCAACAACAAATCCACTATCCAAGAACTTGCACAGGTTTCATAACGAAGGGTTTTTACAAGATAGGATTGTTAGTCTCACACTTATCGCACAGCCTAGAGGACCAAGTCTTCTTATTTCTGATCCCAGGATACAAGATGGACTGATTATAACCTCCCAGTCACTGAGTGGCTCAGATACCTTGGGATTGCCACTCCCCATAGTGAGCCCCTGAGGGCTTAAGAACTTAAAGGTCAAGATGCAACACAACATCCACACGCACCAAGCCACCCGAGTATGATGGTATGTCAATCTTTGAAGTCATCTGCCAACAATTTGTCGTTACCGCTCATGACTGATGGTCACCAGGGGAAGAAACCACACAGCTGATAATCAGCCTCCAGGGATGGGCAGCAGAAATACTGTATGCAATTCTGAAATTGGCAGCATTCAGAGACAACTGGGAGTTTCTACAAAATTCGTTCAGTAACCACCGTCTGACTGTAGCCTATTGCAGCCAATTCAAATCAAGGCTGCAATAGCCAAGGGATATGGTGCTGGAGTTCACCCTGGCCAATGAACAACTGGTGAAAAAGGTTCTGGTGAACCTACTGGTCACATACATGTACCAGGAAGCTGCCTACTCTACCAACGGGATGTGTGACACTGAGTTATGTCAGCGTTTAATGCTCTTGACTAAAAGACCATCCACGATGTGCTGACGTCTGCGCTGAGGATGGAGGCTGCCAAGGTAACAATTGCCCTGACTGCAAAGACCACGAGCAGGTACAGAGGAACAACCCAAGGATGACAGTGGAGATCTTCCAATGGTGTGTGCTAGGAGTGTGGCCCGCCAGGACGTCTTATGAGGGACTATCCACACCTGACCAACAAGCAGGTGGAAATGGTTGAGTACCGGTGTGACAAGCGACACTACAGGGCCATTATCACCGATCCCCGAAGTGAAAGTGTGCATTTTGTGCAGGAGAATGGACAATAGCCTCATCACGGATGGATGGGTACAAGGGAAGTGGTACCGGATACAGGTGGACAAGGGTGCAACCTGTGTAATCCTACCTGACATGGTAGATCAGATCAGCTCTATCATATAGTGACAGTATTGGGCAACACCTTGGCTATGGAGAAGGAGGTCTAACTGGAATTGACCTTGGAGCGAAGCATTGTAAGTCTGTGAGTGTTTGTCATGTGGGTAGCTGAGGAAGACATTAAAGCTGGACACCTTCAGGAGCCATGATGCGACAGACAATGTCAGCAATGTTGCGACTCAGTCGAGACAAGGTAACACTTCTGAGCCCAAACAAGCCTCCAGGGATATGCACAGTAACCCTGACAGAGGACATGATAGTGACTGCAAATGGGACTGTGACTGTGACTGCAGACTGGGAAGTGAGAGCCGGCTGTGAATGTGACGTTATGAACCTATGAAACCAGCATTATCACAAGATCTGGGGCCCTGGCTGAAGGACTTACTGAAGATGGCAGAGAGCAACTGAAGAGGATCCGACATCTACTTGGACCCATTACCAATAGTGTAGGACCCAACAGCTTCACTTTTCCAAATAAGTGATATCTAATAATCTAAATAAATTTCTTTTGGTTATATAGGTCTACATAGAAAAAAACCAATAGAAATTTACAAATAAGATCCAAGGAACACTTTAGAAATGTAAAAACCAAACAGTTAGAAAAATCAGTAGTTGTCATTCACTTTTGGACAAAGAATCACAACATAAAGCCAGAACTGAAACGCCTCAAACATGTAACGGGAGAACAAGAGCTGTCCACGTGGCAACAAATCATTTTGAAAAATAGAAACAATTTCGATATCCCTGGCAAGTTCCTTGAACCACCATCAGAGGAGACCTCAGAGGAAACATTACCATCCACATCAGGAAGAACCAGTCAATGTCCAGTTGATAATGGAGGAAAGCCTCCAAAACATGTTCAGAGAAATGATAAGTGTCATGTAGTGTTATTAATCGACTCACCTTTTTGGTTTAAAATGAAAAATGTGCTTTCAAGAGTATGACAGTTCAAAGAAGGCCAAACAGTGTGCAACTATAAACCTCAGAGTTGTACCAGCTGATCAGGCTTATGGTTACATAAGCAGAGAAAGAGAGGATTGCCGATTAAGTGCAGAAGATATCGTATTAAAAGTCGAACAATTCCCTGGTATCTGTACACACGATCCTGTTTGAAGTCCCAAAAATACAGAAAAAGATTTCCAGATAGGTGTTACAAATGCTGATGGATGACCACACTGTTCCATGTGTGGCAATATTGATATGTGATACACCTGGGGCTTTCTTTTCATTCCAGAGGTGGATTTTCCTCTTTTTATATCCATAAATTTCAGTGTACCAAATGATAAACCAAAAGGACAATTTTCTTGACATTAGTTTGAAATACGTATTTTCATAAATTACCTTTAAGTAGGAACTAAACAGTTTCCAAATTAGACCTAGTCTTTCTCAAATGATCAGCATTTCTCCTCCTCCTTTGTGAAGGATCAGAATTTGCTAGGGAATCCTGTTCATGTCTAATGAAGTCATTTGACCCAACTTTAGTTGGATTCAAAGCTTGAGCACGCTTCCTTTCTTGCATGATAATGACCTCATTGGTCAGGTAGGCTTCTTTACGTATCTCATCTCGTAGATGTCTGGATGTGTCAGGGATCAACCATTGCACAGTCATCATGACAAATCCAACTAGATTCTGTAAAGAATTGAAAGATGAACAGTCATTTTAACATACTGATATAAAGTACCAGGTCCAGCCATGATCATGTGTATCCATGGGTCACTTACACTGCAGTGAACTCAGTATTGGGACATTCTTTAGTATGGCCCAATATGAGGCACTTTACAAACAACAAAAAATAGTTATTGACAGGCCCGGGTATTTATGATGTCATTATTTATTTTTATTTTTTTGTGGTTTCTTTCTACGGAAAATATAAGCAAAGCACAATTTTATCAATAGTGATTAAAATTATGCAATTCTCATGGGTGTTATAAAAGTAATTTTTTTCTTTTTTAAGGTTTTTTTTTTTTTGGTGATTTTGTTGTCTTTTTCATATTTCTACTCCAGTTTCACATCTGTGCCTGCGATCACTCCAAAGATGATTTTTCACATCTCCAATTCTTGCCTGTAATATCAGGTCTTTTCCCCATTACAATGTTGCGTGCAAATAGAAGATCATCCCTTTCTCAAAGCTTTAAAATGAATGTAATTTGCTACCGTAATTCTTCTTTCTGATCACCCTTCAAAATGTGACATTTATTTCATTCTGTGCAGAGCTGAGGGCTAGCTCTGGATTGAGCAATTAAACAAATTCAAAATGCAACAATGAAATTAATATTTATTTATTACTGATTGTGCAAGATTTTCAAAGTAGATTTTCAATATAATTTTAATTTGAAAAGAATTAACTTTTTGAAGATTTAAAAAATGTACCCCATAAAAAATTAGGTCATATTTATTGTCATGTTTTCTAATTTTTTTTGGTCACAAGTGCTTGCATATTTCTAATATTTTTAGGCCATAAACATCTGGGGCCTGGTTACTAGAACAACAAGAGTTCCATGAAATACCTTGTGAAGCATTTAAGGAGATATTATCTCAGCAAAGTTATCTGACTCATATACCCTCACAATTTAGCAGCCTTTCTTTTAACGGAAAATATTGTATGAAGACAGCAAAATAAATGTGTAGGAAACTGTGCGTGCAGGAATGAGAGTGCTAACTTAAGTGAAATGCCCTAGTTTCATGAATCACTGATGTTTCAGCTATGCTATATTATCATTTCACACTGCTGTGATCCTCTTTTTATAAGGTCACAACTATTCCAACTGTCTCATAAAAATACCATCCCTCGGCTATACTTTGTGTCTTAGTGCCAATGGTATTGATACTGTTGTATTGGTATCAGTGATGTCAGAGCGTAATATCAATGACATCAGTGTGCACAGTGCATCAGACTGAGGTATTGAGCCAGTATTCTAAAAAATGTGCCAGTATTGTTCTGCAAGACCTCTAGCAGTGAATGACACATTCAACTACTGAAAAATTTGTGCTTAAAGAATTTTTAGTTTGGTGCATAAAAACCAAATCATGTAGACAGATGTCTACACAATTTCAGGAGACATTTCCTGGTATTCCAGTTCCAAACAGAGACAGTCAGAGGTCTTGTTAATAAATTTAAGATAATGGGATCGGTAAACACAAAACCTAAGAAGCAAGAAACACATGTTCTAACCAGACAAAAATTTATGAAACTGGTGCATCATACAAACACTCTCCTAGGAGTCTCTAAGATGTTATAATGAAAACTGAGTCAGATTGAAACACAAAACCACTTACATCTCTAAGATGTGTTCCACAGCAAGTTCATACAGTTGCTAAACTTTTAAAATTAAATCCTACAGAGAGATTGCTGTTCATGAACTACAACCTTGTGATGAGGAATACCTGGAATGTCTCAATGCAGATGGACACCACATAAAACAAGGTTAGCACTCATAGTGCATGTTGTTATTATGCACAAGTATGTAACTTGAAAGTTTTAGAATGGGAACCTCCCCCAACGTAATACAATGCACTGAGTATGCATACATATGATCCAGGCTGAACCATGATACATCACTGTATATATGTAAAATTAAGAAAATACTGCAGATTTAAGGGCTTTTGCTTCTACTGTCGTCACTCTTAATGCAGCAAATATAATGCTAGTGTTCTAATACTTTCTCAGAACTTGCTTTCTTCTCTCATAGCAGGCTCCTGTCTATACCATCTTCATTTCTATTATAAGAAAAGAGGAAATTCACATTTTTTAAGACATTGGTCATTGTACACTGAAAACCCAACAGTCTGTGTTACTTAAACTACCAACATATATAAGAGGGGGTGTCAAAAAATAACCAAATTGTTTTTTTACTGGAAAATGCTGCTGACCTTTATTCAAATTCCATTACACACCTCTCCGGTACTACAAACCCCCATCTCATGTATGGGCGCTTTAAATTGCAAAAAAATAATTCCGGTTATTTTTTTATAACCCCTCGTATATAAAGCCAAAGCTTATTCCAGCCAACAGCATATACATTGCAGAAACCTTTCTTCATGATTTATTTATTCTGTTAACAAAGCAATGAGAGAAAAAGAAAGGAACAGCCATACAAAAACAAGAAAACAGTCCAATTTGGTGGTAAACAAATAAATGCACCAAACTTACATAATAACCATATAATAATCGAACACTAGCCTGAATAATTACTAATTCAGTCCTTGAGACGTTTAGATTAACCTGAAACTTAGAATACTTCAATAATGATGATAAAATTGTTGCACCAACTACAAACATTAGTCCATGAGATTGAAGCGATGTAAGTATGGCTGACTGATAACGTAGCGGGTTCTGGCTCTTGTCAAAACTGATTATATTTAGCTATGTTGCTGAACATTTGTAAACCTTAGGTTTCTTTTTGATATTTTGGAGTGTTTTACCTTTATAAAAAAAGGTCATAATTTAAACCATACATTTTTGGAAATTAATTGTTCTTCCACACTAATCATGTGTAGGACAAAGTTGGAATATTTTGGAGTGTTTTACCTTTATAAAAGAAAGTCATAATTTAAACCATACATTTTTGGAAATTAATTGTTCTTCCACACTAACCATGTGTAGGACAAAGTTGGAACGGGGTAGAATGAGACTGAAAAATTCAATGACCCTCCTTAAGGGAGGGGTTCTGATCCCTTCAGCTGCTGCGGTGTGAGCACTGCATACCCCTTGGACTCGTGATACTTCTGATGTTACTAGAAGTAGGACAGGCCAAACTTCTGGACCCTCCCATTTGGGAGTTGTTTGGATTTGGTTGGTCTCAGCAGGGCAGTGGTTCCTGATACTCATGGGAGATTGAGTACGTCTTGACTTGTCAAGGCGGAGTTGTGAGACACCTCAATGATCTCAGGCACTAACCTACAGAGCCCCCCGGCACTACAGCCCATGAAGAGCCAAGCCTTACCACCCAGCCGCTGCCTCCCCCACCTCAGCCCACTACAGGTGTCATTGGTGGGGTGCAGTACTGGAGGGTGGTACGTGGTCAGCGTCCCAATCCCTCCTGGCCAGTTATGCAATCTTCACGACCTGGGGCTGCTACTTTTCCATCAAGTAGCTCTTCAATTGGTCTCCCCGGGACTAACGAGGCTGAGTGCACCCCGTGCCAAACCTCGCAGAGTGGATAAAATTCCCATGCTGGTACCAGGGATCGAACCTGGGTCCTCTGCGCCAAAGGCAAGAACCTACAGAGCTAGCAGCCAGTAAGCTAAACGTCTGGTGGCCCCACCGAGGTTATTGGTAGTCTTCCCAGATGGACTGATGCGTGTAAGTGGCATATCCACTTCCGTCCCCTGTGTAACAGCAGGAGGACCTTTTTAAGAAACCAGGTATTGTCATAATAGAAAGTCCCACGGAGGGAGAGGCACTCGACTGCCACTTTCCGGTTTTAGCAGGTAGAATTTCAGCTCTCTTGGTAGATCCCTCATTCTTAAAAGTCCCATTCTACCCGTTTTCATAAATTTTCAACTAGGCACTAGCTAGATAATTTCAAACTGGTGCTGTTTTTATTGTAGAGATGTTTCAATATTGAGCGATGTGGCTCTTATCCCTCTCAGGGCGTGGTAACGGATGGAATGAAAAATCACACGATGTTTCTTCACCACAATGTATTATTTTATTAACACTTTTTCTCTATTTTACATTTAAATAAATCCTCTTAGCACCATTTTAGATTATTTAAGTCTTTCCACTTTTTCAAAAAGTGGAACAAAAGCTTGATGAAAGTCTGGTAAATGTTCTACAATGTTCACACGCTACCTAAACACGTCTTTTCACCTTGAACATACAGACGCTAGTGCAGATTCTTTTAGTTGCAAGTCTATCTTCCAACTGCCACGTGTACATCTGCGCATGCATTCATCAAATAGTTCCTGCATTGTTAGGGAAGCGATCTTTAGCTACCCTGATTTCGCTTTTAATATTGAACACATTTAATTCTTTTATTTATACATATATATTAAAATTAAATATGGAAATATTTATGACGTCTTTAAACAAACTTAATTGTTCGTAACAATGAACATTAGTAACACGTTTTTGTCATTTAACCAACTCATACCAACATCAAAAAGCAAATTACACTCCTAACAAATATTCACATAAACGATTTTCTTTTGGGGTCTTCTAATATTCTGTCTCAAAACTATGGATGGGATATGGTAATTTATTGTTTCAAGTTAAACTGAGGCAAAGCATCATGATTTTACAACATTAGGTACTTCACAAAACCAGTGTTAATACAATATGGAGCAATTACTTTTTATTCTGGGAGCACCCAGGGCTGCAAAAGCAAGCTAATGCACTTTTATGTTATGGCATTGATTTCTATTTAGAATTTTCTGTGATTATGAATGAAGTCCATATTGCTTGCATATTAATAGAAATAAAGGTTCAAACCGATGGCTAATGTGATGGCTATTTATTATATGTTGAAATAAAATCTATTATGTAGCTATCTCATATATGACCGACATTTTCTTAACAGGCAAAAATGATATCTACAGCCACACCAGCAAACTCATTTATGGAATCACTCATTGCTGATGAAATGGGCAAGATGCCTCTGAAACATATGCAAAAGTAATTTGTAACAATAGTAAAGTCGTCGCTGAGTTCAATTCAATATCAATTTTGAACATTTTGTTACAACTTGACATGAAGCAAGTAGGCTGCCAACAAATATATTACATAACTAGTATATGTAAGGCTATGATGGCTTGTTGCCATGGTAGCTCAGTGGTTAAGAGTGTCGTACATAGAGAGGAATCAATAGCCATGGTTCAAATCCTGGCTATGGCATTGAAGTTTTCATTTTTAATTCTACCTTATAGACTATATTTTTTACAAAATCGAAATATTTGTTTTTAGAATTTGAGTTACAATACCTGAAATACAACAACGAAAGCAAGACGTGCTGCAAGAATATGCCAGTAAATCATTGGTCTTTTATATGGTCTTGGATCCCATGGTGGATTTCTGTACTCAGGATATCTGTAAAACGTACAAAGTCAGAATAAGTCCAAACACACCACACTGAAACAAAAACTCATGACAATACCCATTTTTGTTCAATCAAAAATAGTGCATATATAAGAGATAATACATACACTTTATTTCAAAAAACAAAACAATTTCAAAATGATTGATGGCTCTGTGGTCTGATGCTTCATATACCTATTCATATCGTAACTTCTGTGACAACCATTAACATGAATAGTACAACAAAGAATGACACTGTCCAAAACATTTTCATACCATTTATTAACTTTAATACAGCCAATATAAAGAACAGATAGTTACTCAAATGTTCACCTTTGGGGGTCGTACTGGCTTTCAAACCATGCAGCCAATCATCTACAGCATTACATATGACATTTATGTCCAAATTCTGCACTTTTCACTTCAAATCTCATTTTAGAGCTGATGCAGGGTCCTATGATATGAGTCTTATGATATTATATAAGACTGTATTTTTCAACAAGACTGCACTAGTTCACAAGCCTAAACACGTGGCTTAAGGACAATGTTCTCAAGTTTATAGCACACCAAGATTGGTCATTGGGAAGTCCAGATCTGAGTCTGCTTGATTACCAGCTATGGGACATCACTGAGAGTAAAGCTTGTTCAAAACTGGGCCTTTAAATGAGATATTAAGTGAAAAGTGCAGAATTTGGACATAAATGTCATAGGTACTGCTATAGACGATTGGCTGCACCTGTGTGGCCTTTAAAGGAGGACATTTTGAGTACAGTCTGTCCTTTGTGTTCATTATATCATACTGGGAGAACAAAAAACTTACGAACCGGTTGCGTGGTGTTTTGCCTGTCTGCATCCTAGGCGCTTGTTATCTGCCACTATCATAGAAAGGCATGGATGACACCATGTAACATTTTTAAAATTACTTTTAAAGGCTTCACTTACCAACTTCATGAAAGGAGATGCTGAAACTCACCATCATTGCCCATACATTTTTGACACCTCTTTAGGAAACTTCCACTACTCACCATACTTCACGTTGAGAAATGCTGGTAATTTCCTGGCAGATATTTTGCTTTAATTCTTCCAGTGAGTGAGTGAGTGAGTGAGTGGATGGGTGGAGTTTAAGAACCCGTCAACAGCTAGGTAATTTGGGCCCTTAATTCTCCCAGGGTGTATGGGTTTGTCTTGTGCATTTTGTTTTAAGTTACCCCAGAGATAAAAATTGCTTATTGGAGCTCTGAGAAACCTTTCTCTGCTAATGGTGCACCATACACTAATTTTTTCATCATGAAGGCGACTTCTCGAACAATACTATAATCTTCACAAAAGCTAAAGGCATATGGAGGTGGGCCGTACTGCAGACTCCAGCAAGTCCTAAGCTTGCCCCTCCCACCAGTGCTGACGAATGTGGTACACGCATCTCACACGCTTGAACTGAGAACATTATCTTCATTAATTATGCTTGGATAAATATTTGAAAATGACAGATGCCAATCTTATAATAAGAAAGAATTTTATTTTCTGATCATGACCGTACAAAAATCCTGTCTCTACGATACTTAGAACACAAGTGATGCACATTTTATCTTCACATGGTTAAGGTACCTAACATCCATTCAACATAGATAAGCCTGATAAGCAACATCATTCCTTCCTCACAACACTTATCTCAAGCATAAATAAACAGTGCACCTACTATGAAAATAGAAGTCACGCAGTTTGAAACAGACTGAGTTAATGTTCAATTCGTTTTCAAAGTAATGGTGTGTTATTTTGTTAAAGAGAACGGCATCGTTAAGTCGTGTGTTGAACTCGAGCTGAAATATTGTTAACAATACATTAAATTATTATTACACACATCTCTTTTCTCCAGTATTTGTGATCTTAGTGAGTGGGCATGTTCCTCGAAGCTGGGACAAGCGATTTTTCGATCAACAAATGTGAAGTGATTCATTCTCAGGGCAGAAAAATTATATTTAATATGAACAAGTTTTTACGAAAGCTCTCCAATCAAGAATATAGGGCAACTGTAGATTTTTACATTTTCAAAAACCCAGCAATTAACTGTGGAAGCTTGTGGTGTAGGTAGTGTATACAAAGTGTCACAATTTATAGTGAATTTATAGTAAATTGCCAGGGATGATACTATGCAGTCGATTATCATTAACTTAAGGGATGAAAATGATGACTCTGAATTAAGTGCCTTCAAAGACGAAGACAGCTGTTCCACTGCTGTGATGTGCATCAAGGTACGATTTTAATGCTTTAGGAATATTTAATGTGTTGTTTAATTAAGGGACAAATAGGCAGAACCTTTGCTGGCATTTAAAACGTGCTCTTATGTATGAACCTCTGCCAGTACACATACTACGCTTGGCAACAGCGCTCCGCTTGAACATTGGCCAGCGTTCACATGCCTTTAACTCAGAACCTATACTGCTTGCAAAAAGTTAAAGGCAACAAGATTCTGCAACAGCTCATATGGCCAATCTTTCAATGACAACTGAATGTATGTCTCAAGACAGAATTATCAGTAAATATTTGTGGTCCCCTTGGTCCTCTGACTTCACCTTGTGCAATTTCTATCTCTGGGGTAACTTGAAATAAAGTGTACACGACAAATTCACACAGCCTGGAAAAATTTAAACAAAATAGCTGCTAAGAAATTGCCAGTACTCTCAACATGAACTTCAGTGAGTGATGGGTAGTTTCTTAAAGTAGTGCTAAAAATGTACCGATGACAGTGGCCAGTTTTAGCATCTCCTTTCATAAAGTTGGTAAGTAAAGCGTTTAAAAGTAGTTTTAAAAATGTTGTATGGTTTCATCCATGCCTTTTTATGATAGTCGCAGACAGCAATGAGTGTCAAGGATGTGGACAGGCAAAACACTGTGCAGCCAGTTTATATCAGAGATCTGATGCTGAATTCCCAACTGGAAGGTGGGAAGTTTTCATCAGCCAGTATTGCTACCTAGGTAATCTTCCTAGAATCCAGACAGTGAAATCCTTTCTTTTTTTAACACCTGCTGTTACTACATATGGCAACACAAGTGACGGATCATTGATAAGGAAATTCAGTAAGGAAACATTCCAGGCATAAGTTCAGGGTATTCCCTCAACATTCGTCAGTTATGTTTCTCTGCTTGTCTACGTTGTACATAGTTTACTTTTGACAATGTCAGAAGCTTATGTAAATACAGTGACAGCTAATCTGAGGAAAATCTGGAAAAAACCTCAAGTTAGGAAGGATGGTCTTGGCAGGATACGCACTGTGGACCTGCTGTTTGCAAGTCAATGCCTGAAAAACCTTTATCAGCCATGTCAGTGAAAGAGAGTGAATATATGTAATTTCATATTTATAAAGCAACACCAAAGCTAACACAAACTCAACAGTTAACACAACAGGTCAATAAGTGAATATCCTTGCCAAATGGAAATTGTTCCAATAAATAAATTAAAAAAAAAAAAGGATTGTAAAAATAGTTACACATGCAAAACCACCAATGAAGATACCTAATATATACATATATCTGAAGTTATTTTGTACTGCTTATTAAAAAAGATAAATGATCCAGAACAATCTTGTTACAAAGTTCTAAAGTACATTACCTGCATAGTTCAACTTCAGGATCCCTTTGTTTGCTTGGCACTTCGAAGTCACTAGTATTGAAATATGCTAATGAGTGATTGAGAAAACCTACATCATTGTGCTCTGGATTAACAGTCATCGTGTAGACCAAACGAGGTATGAAGTTGGATGAAAATGCAATTATAAATGCCTGTAAAATTGCAAAGGAAATAGGTGACAGTATGGCAATAATAAATTCTAAAAACCTATGTTGTAAGAGGTGGAATCAGGAACTGAAAAATTCAATGCCATGGCCGGGATTTGAACCACAGATCTTCTGCTTATCGAGCGGCTGCTCTAACCACTAAGCTACCATGGTCAACTTGCCAGTACGACACTAAATTCCCCAGCTGATTCGTACTTTTTTCCCAGTTAGAGCAGCCGCTCGATAAGCGGAAGATACGTGGTTCAAATCCTGGCTATGGCATTGAATGTTTCAGTTCCTGATTCCACCTCTTAAACAATGCCCACAAACGGCTTGTGTGTTTAAAAACACCAGCAGTAAGCTTGTTGGCATAAATAAATAATAATTACCTTATGTTGTAACTTATATACTTTATTATACTGAAACACTGAACCCTAAGCTAGACTTGGAAATACTAATAATACATAATATTAATCATATTTAAGGTAATAATAATGATGACAGCAGCAACAACAACAATAACAATAACAATAACAATAACAATAACAATAACAATAATAATAATAATAATAATAATAATAATAATAATAATAATAATAATAATAATAATAATAATAATAATAATAATAATAATAATAATAATAATAATAATAATAATAATAATAATAATAATAATAATATATTTACACGAAAACGTCCTAGAAAATCTAATAAACAAATTAAAAAGCCAGAATTGTAATTTTTAATCACTTAAGGCCCTCCTTTCATCATGGATATAAACTCCCTTGAAACAATAGAATGTGAAGGAAAATTGCCTGCTTAGATGAAGAATTTATATATAAAAGCGGGCATTAAACACTACAAAAAATATATATATTTTTTGTAGTGTTTAACGCCCGCTTTTGCTACTGCAGCACCACAGGTAGTGACACTGATAAAACATGGAATGAAGATGGAGCACTGGTGGAATAAGATGACGGGGGAAACCAGAGAACCTGGAGGAAACCCGCCCCAGCGCTGCTTCGTCCACCATGAATCCCACATACAGTTGCCTGGGATCGAACCTGGGCCATTTTGGTGAGAAGCGAATGGTCTAACCACGGAATTTATATGTGAAGTAAATTATAGGATTACAGAGCTATCGTCTCGTTTTAAAGAGAAAGAAATTGTGATGACAGGTTTTAATTTGGCACCTTGCAATCCTTCACTGCCTTCGCTACTGTCTCATGTGCGTATTTCCCCTCTCTTTCTTTTGCATAGCGATATACTCTGGCAACAATGCACCGTAGCTGATAAGGAATTAGAGATACTCATGTGCCTTCTTATTTTGTGCACCCTTTACAGGATTGGAATCACCCAACTAGCCTTTATG
The DNA here is from genome assembly GCA_030765045.1 of Tenodera sinensis. Classification (NCBI taxonomy): domain Eukaryota; kingdom Metazoa; phylum Arthropoda; class Insecta; order Mantodea; family Mantidae; genus Tenodera; species Tenodera sinensis. Next base: position 21,950,600 of record CM060966.1, on the reverse strand, counting down.
TCTTAAAGAGGAAGAAATGAACAAAGATCACTTATCAACATGTAGAGAACTAAAAATCCCTAGAGGATCTCCCTTACACATAGAATACCCCTATTGTCCGGCTGCTGTGTAGTGCAGCCACAGCCAAGGCCACAGGTAAGTGCAGAATGTGGGTCAATGTGCCCATTTCCCCCGCTGTAAGGAGACTACTTGATCTTTTAGGGATGCTACCTTTCTATCAAGATAGCTACTCAGCATCACAAGGCTGAATGCACCCCGGACGAGACCTCCCCACAGGGAAAAATCCCCACACAGGTACCGGGGATCAAACCTCAGTACCCTGCACCAGAGGCAGATGTGCTACCACTGTGCTATGGGGACAGTCCCAATATCTATTGTATAGAATAGAAATATAGTGAAGTTGTACATCTGGATAGAATTCTGCAGAAAAAGTGCATTAGGTTAGTTTGTAATTTTAAAAATTCAGACCTTTGTTCAAATGTATTTAAAACAAAATTACCAACACAGATTGTTTTTGTAATGGGACAGATTGTATATAACAAACTACCAATGAAAACTAAGGCATTGAGTGGAATGAGCAATTTTAGAGTAAATTAAAATACTTTTTAATTGGTTATAATTGTATAAATATGACCATTATTAAAAATATTACATGCATATAGATTTCACGTTCTATGTTTTTATATGTTGTTTATATTTTACTTTTAATCTTGTGAGAATTTTGTAGAGGTACATACATTGAGAGCTAATAACTGCATTGAATGGAACTTGTAATTTCAAAACACTACCTCGACAGCAATAAAAATGATGTTAGAAATACGGACAACTGGAATGGAAAGGATACACACATAATATCAATCAAAACTTACATTTGTAACTACTGAAATGCGTCCCAGAATGTCCAGGATGCGGAACCATACTCCTATATTCTTCACACGGTGAGGAACTGGGCGTCGATAGAAACGCAAAAACTTCTTTGCATCAAGACGCATTTCCAGCACATTATTTAGCAGTGCAAAGAATGGTGCTAAAGGAAAGGCTGCTACAAATATAGTGACAAACCCATACTGAAGCACTGTAAAGTAAAACATATTACAAAATATCATAGTTATACAAAGATTTGTCTTAAAGTGTATCTACAGAATGTGAAGCCAAATCAGAAACTACTAAAGGCTAATCAAGGAAACTGAAGCTATTAACAGTGAAGCAACAAAGGAAATTGAAGCTATTAACAGTGAAGCAACAAGATTCTAAAGTAAGAACAAATTAGAAACTAAAAACTTCACTTATCTTAGTAATATTGTAGCAAAGAACTTGCAATATTACTAAGATAAGTGAAGTTTTTAGTTTCTAATTTGTTCTTACTTTAGAATACTAAAGGCTAGTTCACAACCACCAGTACCATAACAGAACTGGAATGAAAAAGTTGAAATAAATGTATTCAAATGGGAGTATTCACAACCAATGGGGAGCTTTATTGGGTCCCGGAAATGGAGAAGAAATCTTGGTCAAGTTTTAACTTTCTGTTCCCATTACTGGGCACCATCTGTTGATTCATATTATGCATATTAGAGCTTTCACTGTACTAATTACTCAAGGCAACTGCCATGAAACAGCTGCTAGAGCCCTCTCTAGTTATAAGCTAGAAAAATTATTATTGGTCAGTTAGAAACAAATCAATTCACAATGTTAATATTGACCTCTATTTTCTATAGATAAGTACATAGCTTGATAATATGCCTAGCCGTTCTCGTTACCAGGCTATTGTGCCTTGCTTCTAGTTCTCATTGCCATTCTGGTTACCATTACTAGGTGGCTGGGAACCAGATTTAATTGCTTAGTTCCTGTACAGGAGGAGGAAATGCTGTTCAAAATTTCCTGCTGGAAATCAAAAATCCTTTTTCAAACAGTTATTCTTAATAGCAGAACTCTTAAATAACAATGCATGAATGAAGGTAGCTTGTGGAATCATTTATGACCATTTTTCTGAGTTCAGTTTCCTCAAGGCAATTTTTTCTATTTTGTATTTTTAATACGCATTTCCAAGTCTGTTTTGTTTTTAAAGCAATATTTGAAAGAATGCATATTTCTCCCTCTAATACTTCATCATTAATTATTTCTAAAAGAACTTACGGTATTCACTTTCTTCATTATAAAGCCTCAAGTTATACCCTCAAGAATGTATGTTTACGTACATCTACGCTAAATTGTGATCACCGTCAAAAAACATCTGATGTATTACACTCGTATGATTTATTCTACGCATTTTTCTACACACTTTCTCACAAAAGCTTGTTCTTCTGTATGCTTCTTATTACTTGACAGAAACATTTTCAGAAAGGGTTTTATTACCCATTTCATTGTAGGTACAAGGGTGCTACAGTAGTCTTATAGTCAAATCTTTTAAAAGTAGGTCACTATATATAAGCTTGGAAATTCCATGTTCTTTTCAAGACCAAGAGGAAACAGTAACAGCAACTTACCACTTGAAAAAAGTATGTAAGTATCTAAAAATTCAAACCAAAACTATCTTGAAAATGGTTAATGCCATAAAAACATTTAGCATAAATTGTGTGCTTTAATGAGATCCTTTTTGTCTAGTAAGATTTTGTATATTTGCTACAGTTTATCAATTATAATTAAAAATCCCTAAGACATCTCTCCCATACAGAGGGTAACCTTATAGCCCAACTGCTGCCAAGGAGTACAGGATGGACATGGCGGGGGTCAGTGCACCACTCCCCCAAATGTAAGGCGACTTCCTTTTCATCACGATAGCTAATCAATTTGCATCACAAGACTAAGTGCAACCTTCCAGTGAGGAAAATCCCCACGCCAGTAAAAACAATCGAACCTAGGTCCCCTGTCCCAGAGGCAGGCGCAGCTACCACTGCACTACGCATGCAGGTGGTTTATCAATTATACAAGTATACAGAATAAAAAGGACTTCACAGGCTATCCCCAGAAAACTCAAGATATGTAGTTTATTTCTCAAGCAAATATTTTGAACAAACTAACAAATATTTTGCGAAGCAAAGAGTAGTTTGGGATGGGGATATTAGACTCAAGTACTCACCTGCATATTGAATAAGCACCCGACCTAACAAAGCACAAACATTCTGGGAGAAAACATCTTTATTTCTCTACATAATCACCTTTCTGCTCAATAAATTTTTCCCAGCAATGTTCAATAGTTTCGATACCCTGTTTATAGTGAGAACTGTCAAGCTCTGCAAAATAGTCACCAACTGCAGACTCCACCTATTCACTGTTCGCAATTCTTTTACCACCAAGCCATTTCTTCAAGTTTGGAAACAGAAAATAAACAGAGGGGGCTAAATCTGGCAAATAGGTTGCATGAGGAAGCATGCTCATTGATTTTAGCCATGACAATAATGGATGTGTGAACTGGTGTACTGTCGTAATGAAATAACACTTTCTTTTCCCCTAAATACAGCTGTTTTTGCTTGACTTCCTCTCTTAAATACTGCAACAAGTTTGCATAATACTCACAATTTATTGCTTTTCCTTTTTGGTGATAATAAAAATTATCCCACGTGCATGCCAAAAAACTGATGCCATGACCTTGCTTGTAGATGGAAATTTCTTTGCCTTTTTTTGTCTATGTTTATGAATTTGCTGAGAGCATTCACTATTGATGGATGGCAAACAAATACTAAACATAGCATCGCAAAAGTTCAAACTTAAGCTTTATAAGGTTGGTACTTTCTACCACATTCATTTGTTGAAACAACTTCTAACTATATGTCAGGTTGTGTACTTCAAGGACAGCCCTTGTGTGCGCATGCTTGAGTGCATGCATGTGTGTGTACTGTGGGAAAATTATACTCCTTCGGCTATCTTTAAATTATTTTTATTTCTTAATATCCACTAATTACATTAGGTATGGCCTCAATCACACAAATTCATAAATATACCTCTTTTTCATTGCTTTTACAACCAGGATTTTAAAACTGGCTAGAAGTTACTGCTTCCTTGCAATGTGACGTCAGCCCATGGAATATAAACATCGGGAATGCTTGGCATTTGGGCTGTATAGATTTCTGTGCCAATGCCATGATAATATAAAGATAACACTTCTAAATACTGGTAGGCTAGAAGGAGCATGGCTTTGTTATTAACTCCTGAGCACACATTTTTTGTGCAGTAAGAATTTGTCTATCTCAGTTTACCAATTATGCAAAAGTCATTCATAATGAAGAGGACTTCAGAAACTATACCCAGAAAATTCAAGATATACATTTCATTTCTCCTGAAAATATCCTGAACATATAATAATTTAATAAAAATTGTTGGACCTATTTTCTAAAATATTAAAATTTTCAAAAAATGTTTAATGTAAAGAGTAGTTTTAATTGGGAAAAGTTTCTTAATAATCTTCGTGTCACATTGTTGAAAGATGTTGAATTCCAATACCAAGTTGGCATTTAACCAACTTTCAGTTTTTGAGTTATGCTGCCATACAGCTTCTTTCAAATTTGGGGAGTCTTACTTTAAGTACAGTGTAGAGAAAGTAAAAATTTGTAGAACAGATAGATATGAAAGGGAATTACGGCAGAAAGAGACAGTCACATGATTGCAACATTAGATTGTTTTGTTATAGGTTGCGCGTTCGTTCTTGACGAATGACCTTGAGCAGAAATCCAATGAGTGAGCCTACCCTTAATAAACAGGTCAGCAAATGTTTATGCTACGATAAGAGACACCTCTATTTTCCTCTGTCGCATTTGTGTATACAGTCGACTGCAGAAGTTTTGTGCGGTACGGATGTATGTATGCATACAACGAAAATAGCAATTCAGACGAGGGAGAGATGTCGGGAATAGAATAAATGCAAGAAAGTTAAGTGGAAACAGTTATAGAGGTATAGTGTATAATACGTGTGGCTGATATTACTGCAAGTGTCATAAATTGATTTGTAGTGTTGTACTACTTCAGCTCAGAAGCATGCGCGTCATCTCACTGCAGACTGTACCTCCTCTCTCTCGTTCCCGCAAAAGCTGAGTAGAGACTCGCATTCAATCTTTCATATAAAATTTTCATTCGTCAAGAAGTAACGCGCGACCTATAATGGTTTGGTTAAGAACCTCAAACTGTGTATTTCTGGTGAAATATTTACATCAAACTTGTGGTGGAATACGAACTTCCCCAACCCAACAAAAGTAAGTAGTAGTGCAAATCGAAGTAAAGTAGTACACACCCATTTCCAAGTATTCTGGAAATAGTCCTCTTGGGCCCCAATCAAGGAGTTTGTAATCTTCAGTCCATTGATTTGTCACTTTTGTGCTTTCCTTTTCTTCAGATACCATTCCTGTCTTTATTTGGAATGTGTTCCATGTTTTATATGCGAACCTGAGAAAATAAAATGTCCCATGTTGTACATAACTTATCTATAGACAAGAGAAACATGATGCTTAGCAGCAAATGTATATCATGATAACAAAAGCTCATTTACTGAAATTAAATGTGGAACTAATAGAGAACCTTCATTTGTACATGTAACTATATTACAGGGAATTGATTGCCCTGCAGTGTAGTGTTTCTAACTGGTTCTGTTCCCACTCCACTTTCACTCCTCTCTGTGTGCCTGCTAACCAGTTGACACAGTCTTTGGACAGAGGTCGATACATTATGAGACCAGATGTTCCAATGTTATAGTGTGTTAGTGCTGTTAGAATCCCAAAAACTCCATTTACTTTAGCATATAGAATCTTCATGTATGATTCCTACTATGTGGCAACAAACTCTTGCAGGGAAGTGAGATGGCAATTTGTACACGGATTTCTCCTATTGGTACACTTCACAGATAAATGGTTTTATTTACACTGCCATAAAGAATTAATGAGTACTGCTGCAAATTTCCTTAAAAGGTGTGAGAGAGGTGTGGCAGTGCAAGGACATCATTTCCAACATCATCTAGAGCAAAAGTATCTGGTTGTTGTAGTTCCAATTTACATGGGTAATCTATGTGCTTGAATTTAAGGGATACGAAAATCCAAATCTGCCGGCAAACAGCATACTTCCCGGTGCCCAGAAAAATTTTGTTAAGGGTAGATTGTAAGCTCTGTACTTGCAAAGTTAATTTTAAGAACTTTAACTCCACTTTTCAGAGGAACTATTTGCTCTAGAAGTTAGAATGCAGTATACATATAAATCAATACTTTCTAATTATACTGACCTTTTTATATTGCATAGTTGTTCATAGTTTTAAAAAAATATAATGAATATATTATTTTTTCACCCATTTTTTTAACAAGAAAAATTACTAGCATCCATGATTTTAATGACAACTTACAAAATGAATGGTAAAAGTTGCATTACTGTGGAATAAGTAGTTCCTAAGAAAATAGAAAAAATGTATGCAGAAAAATAAGTTTGACGAAACCTCAATCATAACTAAGGGTAGGTAGTAAGCTCTATCTTCTTTCTTGGAAGTTTGAAAACTGTTGTAATAATCAATCTAAACCAAACAGGTGAGTCGATTAACAACACTACACAACACTTACTTATTAATTTACCAGAAAATGTTTTGGAGGCTGACTTTCCATTATCTACCAGACATCAACTGGTTTTCCCTGATGTGGATGATGTTTCTTCTGAGGTCTCCTCTGGTGGTGGTTCAAGGAACTTGCTGAAGATATATTTCTTGGCCATGTCGAAATTGAATACTCTGTTTCTATTTTTCAAAATGAAGATTTGTTCTCACATGAGCAGCTCTTGTTTTCCCATTATGTGTTTGAGGAGTTTTGGTTCTGGCTTTATGTTATGGTTTTTTGTCCAAAAGTGAGTGGCAACTGCTGATTTTTCCAACTTTGTTTTTTATGTTTCTAAAGTGTTCATTGGATCTTATTTTTAAATTTCTTTTGGTTTATTCTTTTTGGTAAATTATAAGTGTTGTGTAGTATTATTAATGGACTCACCCTTTTGGTTTAGAAAGTAAGCTCTATGCTTGCAATGTTAATTTTAAGAAGTTTAACTCCACTTTTCAGAGAAACTATTTACTCTAGAAGTGTGAAATCTGGTACACATAAATCAATGCTTTTTAAACATACTGACTTTTTATATCACATAGACATTATTTCCATTCTTAAAAAAAATTTTAACAAATATATTATTTTTTTACTCATATCAGTCTTTGGACAGTTAAATTTATTTTAAAGATACTTCTGGCATGTTTTTACGGATTATGATCAAATAGAGGTTAAACTTGCAAAATCAACAAAAGATACAAATTATTATTTTATGCCAACAAGCTTATTGCTGGTGTTTTTAAACACACAAGCCGTGTGTGGGCAATGTTTAAGAGGTTGAATCAGAAACTGAAAAATTCAATGCTGTAGCCGGGATTTGAACCACAGATCTTCCGCTTATCGAGCGGCTGCTTTAACCACTGAACTACCATGGCCAACTTGCCAGTATGACATTAAATTCACCAGCTGATTCGTACTTTTTCCCGGTTAACCACGAATCTCACATTAGAGATAAATACCGTGGCTCAAATCCCAGCTATGACATTGAATTTTTCAGTTTCTGATTCAACCTCTTAAAAGATACAAAATTGATATTTCTGACCCAAACCAGCTTATAACATTCACTTAAGACAACTACTTGCACAAACAAAGGCTCTGCATAAGGGAGCCATGACCACTACATAGAATAATACTTACGGAATAATCATTTCCAGAACTGTATTCACTGACTGTTTACCAATCATGATAATGCCAAGCTGTATACATAGCTCCATTAAACATCCTCCAGGACTGCACTGTAAGCAAGGATTAATATTTATTTCATGACAAGCTATATCAAAAGTGTATGCATTTTAAAAACATCTTTGATACATACCTCTTCTTGACGGAACTTCAATATGCGATTATATTTTGAAGGATAGCCAACAAATTTTCCTTTAAGAAATGCAATGTAAAATATTGATGTATAGTAGTTCACAAACTGAAATAAGTAAATTTTGAGCGTCAAACTGTCATCAAATTCAGTTTGTGTGCGAAGCAGCTCCATTTCTGTAAGTTTTACAGCCAACCAGTCATAGAACTGAAAAATTAAACATTTTTTTTCACAATTAACATTCCCAGAATAAACAGGGAAAACAGAATATGAATTCCACAGTATAGTATTTAGAACTGTAATGTAATTTCAGTGTTTCATTCTCAATGATCTAATCTCCCATATGTTTACTTCAATAATTATTGTTAGTATTATAGAAAATCAATATTGAAAACAAGATCTTCAGCTACACTTCAGCAAAATCATTCTTTTTCATTAGCAACACTTCACAAGAAATAAAGAATGACAAGCAAGAATTAATGCTGATCATTATTTCCAAACTCAGATTAAGATGTAAGGTAACAATGACAAGAAACCTTTTTGCCACCTGCAATATATAAGTTATGACATTTTTACCCTTTACAAATGTTTATTTTTTAACTTTGCAACAAAAGATAGAGGTTAGGTTCATGCAGGGAATTACGATATAAGAAGATTCTTGCTCACATTCAGTACGAGGGTGGTTTGAAAAGTTCTCAGAATCTTTGCTACAGGTCAGTGCTAGAGCAACAAGTTGTTCACATTATATTAATTTGACTGTTGCCTCTAAACATGTGTCACATCAGTGTTCTTGTAGGAGAGCTGTGGCGGTGGTGTGGCTATAGTGTTGTTCCCGCATAGCAATTTACGAAAATGGAAAAAAATTGAGATTTGAGCAGTGATTAAGTACTTCATAAAGAAAGGTACGAAAGCAAAGGACATTCATGCCGATTTCCAGAATACACTAGGAGAATCTGCTTTTTCATATTTAACAGTTGCCAAGTGAACAAACGAATTTGAATTTGGTTGGGAGAGCTTAGATGATCCATACAGTGGTCAGTCAAGATGTTTCACTAGCCCAGGAATCATTGCAAAAGTGCACAAAATGGTAATGGAGGATCCCCGATTGAAAGTGCGAGGAATTGCTCAACCTTGACGGATGTCATCTGAATGAGTACATTACATTTTAACTGAAGAATTAGATATGAAAAAATTATCTGCAAGATGGGTACTGTGACTCTTGACGTTGGATCAAAAACACATGAGAATGGAAGTATTAGAATAATGCTTGGACTGTTTTAGGAGATGCGCTGGTTTGTGACCACAGATGAAACTTGGGTCCACTACTGTACCCCAGAGACAAAACAACAGTCAAAGCAGTCGAAACATGGTGATTCTCTGTCACCAAAGAAAGCAAAGAAAATTCATTTGGCTGGAACATAAGATACATGAAAAAAGGGCATGTTTAACAAGAGAGAAAGTTATCTTCATCAAGACAATGCATGCCCGCACACATGTGCCATGATCATGGCAAAATTACACGAACTAAGGTATGAATTGTTGCCACACCTGCCTTATTTGCCTGATATGGCTTTGCCAGACTTCTATCTCTTCCCGAAGCTGAAAATTTTGCTTGGTGGACAAAGATTCACTTCAAACGAAGAATTGATAGTCGCAGTTCACAATTATTTTGCAGGCCTGGAGGAATCTCATTTTTGAGATGGGATCAAGGCTTTGGAACATCCTGAACCAAGTACATTAATCTACATGGAAACCACATTGAAAAATGAAAAAAAAGGTTTTAGTGACGTAGGCACTTTTTTTCTCTTCTGTTCCAATAACTTTTCAAATCACCCTCATATATCAGGTTTTTCTTCTAAGAGGAAGACACGGAGGTGATCAAGTGTCTATGAATCATGAAATTGAAATTAAACACCTCATAGCATTGGACAACCCCAAGTTTGACATAAATTAGATACTTTAATTATGAAAGTTAAACACTACTTACATATTTATTTATCCCAACAAACTTACTGTTGGTGTTTTTAGATACACAAGCCGTGTGTTTAAAAACAGTTCCAATTCTACTTCTCACTACTTACATAGTTTAGCAGCATGATGCACACCAGATTAATAACAGCAGCCGAAGCAGGAATGAAAATTATAAGTTGTGACTCATCGCTGAGTAATTGAGAACCCAGCACTGCTATGCGATATAGAACTACACCAAACACTGCTCCAATTGCAACTATTATCTGAAACACAAGTTTGTTTATTAATCTTGGCTTACAAAAATACAGAATTACTTAATGACCCAAAGAGCAATATTACATCAATAACTTTGACATTAGCTGTATTTAATGCAAATTGGCAAAACAACTTTAAGAAGTTTGATGTTAGATTCATATGATCTTATATAAGGATATCTTGGAAATGGCTTAAGTCAGAACAAAAAAGTTATTTGATATAAATTCTGTGTTTTGAAGTGACCTACATTTTTTGTATGGTACGTCTTCGTCTACTGGCTATTCCTGGAAAGTTCAAGATACACAATTTGTAGTATAAACATTTGTATTCTTTGTATTCTTTATTTCTCCAATTGTAAAACATTTACAAGGATCGTCAAATTCTATGTACATACAAGTTATTTACATAAATATGAGACTAGTTGAGAATATTGGGAAGTGCAATATACCATATTTTATCAATTTTTGTACTCTTCTACAGAGTAAAATGCCTTTTCTAATAGCTAAGATTTAATATTCTTTAGTTTGATTTTTTCATTTGTTATCTGTTTAATTCTAGATGGTAGATGGTTGTACAGATCTTTGCTACTATTTTCTATGCACTTATTATTTAGACCACCTATAAGTCTATTTCTAAAATAATTTTCTTTTGTTCTAGTGTTATATTTATGGATATTACTGTTTTTGTTTTGATTATAACTTTTTAATGTGAGTTTAGTACATTCATATATATATATAAACTAAATATTCTAACGTTGCATTCTTTATATATATATATATATATATAAAGAATGCAACGTTAGAATATTTAGTTTTTTAAAAGCATTTCTACATGAATCTCTTTTTTCTATTCCTGCAATTAAGCGTACTGCTCTCTTTTGCAGCCTAAACAGCCTTAGAAGTAATGTTTTATGTGTTGTGCCCCATAATACCACTCCATAGTTTAGGTGCGAGTGAATGAAGGCATAGTATACTTGCTTGACACTTCTTTTATCTATTATTTGTGTTATTTGTTTTAGTACATATAAACCTGAATTAATCTTGCTTATGACTTTTCCAGCATGCATATTCCATTTCAAGTTACTGTCTATTATTAATCCTAGGAAATTTGTTTTATTTACTTGTTGAATTTCTCTGTTTTCTATTTTTACCTTTATATTTGTATTTGTTTGTTTTTTGTTACCGAGACTAATTTGCATCCACTCTGTTTTGTTTGCATTTAATACCATACCTAAATTTTCTAGATGTTGACTGACTTTTTCTAGTAGAGTATTTGCCCTAATTTGTAGCTCTATTTCTGTTTTTCCTGTAACTACAATCGTAGTGTCATCTGCATAACCTATCGCTATTCCCCCAGCTTCTTGAATTATTTTAAATAAACTGTTTATGTAGAGTAAGAATAGATACGGTCCTAATTTCGAGCCTTGTGGTACTCCATGTTTTACTTTTTTGAATTGTGATCGAATTTTTGTTAGCTTTCCACTTACATTGTGTATTATTTCAACGCATTGTTCTCTATTTTGTAAGTAAGAGCCAAGCCACTTTAATGGTGTGCCTCTAATTCCATAGTTTTCTAACTTTGTCATCAATGTTTCTATGTTAACGCAATCGAAGGCCTTAGAAAGATCAAGGAACATTGCGATTACATATTCCCTTCTATTTAGAGCATTTATAATAATGTCATTTCCTTTACAAATTGCTTCTATTGTAGACTTTTTCTTTTGAAACCCAAGCTGGCATTCTGATAAAATTTGAAACCTATTACAGAAACTTTGTAGCTGTACGAGAAATAATCCCTCTACTATTTTAGAGAAGGTTGAGCATAAAGATATAGGTCTATAATTTTCCATTTCTAGTTTAGAGTTTTTTTCTTGTAAATTGGTCTAACTACAACTTGTTTTAAATTATTGGGAAATATTCCCGAATTGAAAGACTGATAAATTGAGTGAGTTAGTATGTCTGTAATTTCATATTTGCAGTATTTGATTATCTCATTTGTAAATTCATCCAACCCACTGGATCTTTTGTTTTTTAATGAATTTATTTGTGCAAGAACTTCATCCTCATAAATTTGCCTAAGCACCATAGAGTTACATACATTTTTTTCATTTATCGGCACATACTGGATTTGTTTTATTCCTAATTTTGTTACAATGTTTACATAGTGTTCATTGAAATGGTCAGCTATCTTTATAGGGTCTTGTATCACTTGACTGTTAATTTCAATGGACATATTTTCCTGCCATTTTTGTTTGTTTTCCTTATGTATTGAGTTTACGATGCTCCATGTAGCTTTAATTTTATTTTCTGCATTTGTTATCTGTTGTGTATTATGTAACTTCTTTGCTTCTTTTATTACATTATTTAAGATTTTATTATATTTTTCAATATAATCATAAGATTTGTCGTCAAGATTAGGGTGTTTTAAACTATTTAAAAACTGCATACGCTTTTTGGAGATATCTATGCCTTTAGTGACCCAATTATTACCTTTCAGTATTTTTAATTTTACTTTACGTAACGGCACGGTTGCATCCAAACATTTTCCTAAGATTATATCTAGGCAATCAAATTTATCATTTATTTCATTTTCTTTACGTATATCTGCCGAATTTATTACTTGAAGATGTTGTCTTAACGCTTCTATTGTATTTTTATTTACAAGCCTTTTAATTTCTGTTATATTATCAGTATTATTTTTTTTGTTTACCTAAGGTTTTAGTTTCAATTTGTTGCCCAAAATTATCGCTAATTCCCATTTTTACGATTTTGCTACTCCAGTTCTCTAGTTTTAAGTTTGTGTACATGTGATCGACGCAGGTAGAGGAGTAGTTTGTTACCCTTGTGGGTCCCGTTTTTGTTAAGGTTAAGTTGTTTCTCTCTAGTACTACTAGTAGCAACTTTTTCTTTCTATTTTCTCCAATTACATCTATGTTGAAGTCCCCCATCACGATTATGTGTTTATTTTTTATTATGCTATGTAAACAGTCTTCAAATATTTTAAGGAATTCTTTTTTGTTTGCCATTGGAGGACTATATACCCCTAATATTATGAGGTTTTTCTTTTCAAAAGTAACCTCTATTGCAGCTAATTCACAACACATTTCTACACTATACTTTTTACAATCAATTTCTTTGTACTTTAGCCCATTTTTAACATATATTACCACTCCTCCACTTTTATGTTTTTCCCTACAAAAGCTGGGCCCTAGAGTATAATTTTCGTAATTATTTACCTTTATTTCTTCAGATTTAATGCCATGTTCGGAGAAAATGATAACGTCCAGCTGCATAGTTAGTACATTTTGCTCAATTAGTGCCCTTTTGTTCGCAATCCCTTGAATATTCTGATGCAGTATTTTAAAGGTTTTTTGTTTAAGCTTGTTTTTTGTTACTGTGTTGTGTGATTTGGGTGATTTAGTAAATTTGGGTTAGTACTATCTTTTAACTTACCTTCATGTGTTTGTGTACTAATTTTATAATCACCTAATTTATTTGTACATGATATGGTATTTGCACTTCCCATATTTAGTTTCCCTGCACTTTACATAGATTTATTATCCTTTTCATTATTATTCCTAGTTTTGAAGAACCTTTTCTATTTAGATGCAGTCCATCTCTACTAATACAGTCCTTTCCAATTTGCTTATCTATATCTACCAAAACACACTTCAGTTTGTCACACATCCAGCGAATGTTTTTATTTACACTGTTTATATAGCTGAGATTAACGTCTCTTCTTTTGATTACACCATTTAGGGTATATACGCTTAATACACTTAGTTGCACAGTATAAGTCCCCCATAACCTCTTCTGGACAGCTAGCTTGCTTGAGGTCATTTGTACCCACATGCAAGTATATAATTTCCGGATTTGTTGGAATCCCTGCCGTTTGCATATCTATTTGATTTTCCAATTGTTTTGTCTGAATGCCCCTGTACACTTTCACTTCCGCCGTTCCCTGTAGATCCACGTGTTTGATCATTGAGTCCCCCATCACTATCACATCTTTTTTCACCACGTTCGCTTTGTTTTTCTCCACATCTTTTTTGTTCCAACTGTAGATTGATGCCTTCGTTTTATGTGAGTCCTTTCGAGTGTCCCGTTGTGTATCTTCTACGTTGTCTTCTAGATAGTTGAAGCGATTTTTTAATGGAACTGTTTGTGTTGGTATGGCTTCGTATTGAGTTTCCTTCCGTCTCGATTTTACACGCTCCCAGTTCATGCTCTCATTTAGTTTCATTTTGTTTTCCAACTTAGATTTCTCTTCTATTAGTTGTTGGATTTCTTTTCTTGCTTCCTTTAGGTCATCTTGATTATCATCTGTAGTGATGCTATGATTTCCTTATCTCCTGTTGCATCCATGTGCTTCGTTACATAGCTCGTCTCCGGCTGCAAGCTTTTTGTTGATTTTTGTCTTTCCTTCGTGTTTTCCACCTTATCATCGTTTATGCGAGCACATTTGCACCTTTTGCTTTTACTGTACTCACCATCTTGGGTATTTTCTTCATTTTTATTGTTTTTTTCTCCAGAATTACGGAGCTTCAAATTGAATCTCTGCTGCACCGCCGCCATCTTGCACTAAGGCCATCTTTAATATATTGTGACAAACAACAAGTCCAGTTACATACGGAAAAATTGAAGCTATTAACAGTGAAGCAACAAGATTCTAAAGTAAGAACAAATTAGAAACTAAAAACTTCACTTATCTTAGTATTATTTGCTGACCCTGGGTTTCAAGCTGTGTCCAGCTCATTCTCAAAGCTGAGTGAATGAGCTGGGCACAGCTTGAAACCCAGGGTCAGCAAATAATACTAAGATAAGTGAAGTTTTTAGTTTCTAATTTGTTCTTACTTTAGAAGTCCAGTTACTTTTTATGTCATCTTATTCCCTCTAAAACTGAATCACAATTCACCAACTGTGACCTCACAGCTAACAGCTGTTCTGTTCTATTGTAACCTTGACACAAAACTGCTAAACTGCCCACAGCTCGCTATGGCAATTCTACTCGCTCACTAACACACTAAGAACTAACTCTGATGATAAACTCACTAGAACTGCTTCAACACTGACTCCCTTGTCCGTGCTGAATCGTTTATACATCCAAGAATTAGGTACCGGCCATTTTTCTGGAAATCAATGTTTCACAAAGCTTCTCCTAACAAGCCCAACAATTGAAGGTGCTCGAGCTATCTGGATATGGACTTTGTTCTTAGCTGACATGTCGTGCATTGTTTAGCAATGCAGTCGTGTGAGGTAGCTGACTTTCAGCTTCCTCTGACGTGCGGCCAGTATCACAATATGGCATTTTAATAAATATCATTAAGAGCCATTTTTTTGGGGAAAAAAAAAAATAATGAAAATTTTTCCAGTAATGTCTAGTTTGGGCTAGGTGAATTTTCTTTGAAATCTTCATCCTGCATCCTTGGAAGAGTCTGAACTTAAATACTCAGTTTTGTGTTTGACATTTCATTTTTGAGTTATGCTTCAGACAGATACATGGACCTTTTTCTAAAAACATTTTTTGTTTCAGGGGGCCTCAAAGCATGTATTGCCAGTGAAATCCCAACATCAAATTTTTGGGTGGAATATGATACCACTTCTACTCACTGTTAGGTACACAGTATAGAAAATAAAAAGAAACAAGCTGTTTTGGATGACATGAGTCATAAACAGTTGGCCATCTAGCAAAACTTCCACCAAAGAGCTACCCTGAGCTACAAACATGAATCTTTCAATCTAACTCTACTTGCAATGACGAGGTTTTTAAGGTAAGTACCATTTTGAGTTCAGTTCATGTATAATAGTTATACATGCACTGAACATAGAGGACATCTGACAGAACCAATCAAAGTAAAAATGGTGTGAAACAGGAATGTTTACTATAACCCATACTGTAACTTACGACTCTTGATGTGGTCATGAAAAATGCTATGAACTGGCGACTGGGAATGAAGGGGGATCTTATTCAGAGATAGAAGATTTGGATTTCACTAATGATTTATGGTTACTT
The DNA here is from genome assembly GCA_030765045.1 of Tenodera sinensis. Classification (NCBI taxonomy): domain Eukaryota; kingdom Metazoa; phylum Arthropoda; class Insecta; order Mantodea; family Mantidae; genus Tenodera; species Tenodera sinensis. Next base: position 21,934,499 of record CM060966.1, on the reverse strand, counting down.
GCCCATAGTTACGGAGATATAGAAACTAAGCTTAAAGATCTAAAAGTTGAGGCACAGGAAGTTAGACTTTAGATTAATGCAAAGAAGATAAAGGAAATATGAGTGGGAAATCAAAACAGTACACCATTGCAATTGGACGGACAGAGCATAGAGAGGGCAGATAGTTTTTGCTATTTAGGAAGCATTTAGCAACGAACAGAGGATCAAATGAGGATGTTGTTAGTCACCTGAACAAAGCCAAGTGTTTGTAAAACTTCGTCCCATATGGAGATCCAAAGAACTTAATAAAAGAACAAAACTCTGAATATTTAATAGCAACGCTGTCTGTATTGCTCTACACATGTGAAACTTGAAAGTGACAAAGTATTTGATATGCAAGATTCAAACATGTGTGAATAGATGCCCTAGGAACATGTTAGGGATATACTGGCCAAAGGTGGTGTCAAATGAGAAACTCTGGGAGCTAACACATCAACTACCGATTGACCAACAAATCAAGAAAAGAAAGTGGGAATGGATTGGCCATACGCTGTGTGGACTGGAAGACAACATAGAAGACAGGCTCTGGAGTGAAATCAACAGGGGCAGAGGAGAGGGAGACCTAGAATGACGTGGAGGAGATTGATGGAAGAGGAGAGTGAACAACTTGGCTATACATGGGGAGAGCTGAAATGCACATTGCAACATAGAATCAGATGGCAAAACCTTGTATCGGCCCTATGCTCCTCAACAGGAGTTTTATGGGTTTAAGAAGACCATTTTGAGCATGTGCAATCACTTCCCTCATTGATTAGGATACCAGACACAACTGTGTTTATCACTTTGTGTTTCAAGATATTTGAAACAGTCAAACAACCCGCCGGCTGAGAAGTTATATCAGTGATTCATTTTTTTGAATGCAAAGAATGTTGTACCAGCAAATATTCATTGCCAATTAGGTGAAGCTATTGGGAAACAATAATGAGTGACAGTGCTTGGTCACACACAGCCTAACAAACTCAACATCTGATCACATCATTTGGTAGGGAACAATTTGACCACCATCCCTCAGTCTGAATTTGGCATCAAGTTATTTTCATTTGTTTCTGCATCTGAAGAAATTCTGATGGAAAACATTTCAACAATGATGTTGTAAAAGAAGTGCAGACTTGACTTTCATCACAGGTGGCATCACTCTTTGACAAAGGCATACAAAAACAGTTTCCTGTTACAAGTACCTGAATAATGGTAATGACTATGTGGAAAGTAGTATAAGGTGTAAGACAATGAATGATAAAGTATTTGAAAATAATGTTATTTTTTAAAAAAAACTGTACTTGCTTTAAAAACATGCCTTGTATATAAGCTTGACATCTCAAATCGTTAGTCCTAGCTCCTCTATATTAGGCTTGCCTACGGTTATTAGCATTTTTCTATATCAACAAATGTGTTAGCAGTTACAAATACTATAAAAGTATTAAACAAGACAAATCTGCAAAAACAGATAGTACAAAATGTGAGTTGTAGTTACCAAACACTATTCAGACAATGGTTGAAAAAAATTGACGGCAAAAATACATTTTTGCGAACTTTAAGCTACAGTTTGACTTGCCTTAGAAATCCACCATGTGAATACAGTAGCAGAATGAAGTAATTTATTGTGGAGAACAGCCCCTTCAACAGCGAATCTTTGAATAGGACTCCGATGACCAACTAATCTCAATTTAAATTACAAATTTTACACTGTGGTTTTACATGGATTATATTTTTAATGCAAACCAAAGAGTTCAGGTAAAGCTTTTTAGCTAGATATGAACTAAAGTATACTAATAATTCTAACACTACTAATACAAATACTACTACAGGGCTTTCGAATCGCTTCTTCACCGCTGCATGGCCTTTTGCCTGTGCGAGTTTGAAGCTGCCGCGGCCAGGTTTGACGCTACTAACAAGCCGCACGTAAAACATGTATAAAAATCTTACCTTATAGAAAATGCTGGAAATGTCGTGAACGATGGTTTAATCGATCCACAGCTTCTGTTCTTTTCAGATGAGGCATGGTTTCATCTAAATGGTCGCGTGAACACTCATAAGTCGGTATTGGACATTTCAAAATTCACATCGCATTCAAGAAATCCCTCATTATGATCTGAGAGTTGGAGTTTGATGTGCTGTTAGCGCTAGACCCATAATTGATCCAATATTTTAGGACCAGACTAAATAAAGAGAGGTACCAAAATGACATTTTGATCCCATTTTTTCATGAACTGACAGAAGAAGAGAAACCATATGAGTGGTTTCAACAAGATTCTGCTACTGCCCATACAGTCCATGAATAAAATTAGAGAAGTGTTTGAAGATAGAGTGATTAGTGCTGGTGTGTGGCCCTCTCACTCCCTTGATCTAACAGTGTGTGATTTTTACTGGTGGGGTAACCTGAAAGACAAAGTTTACAAGAAAAATCCTCATACGTTGGAAGAACTAAAACAAAATATTAGAAATTAAATCACAGAAATTACAGTTGCCCAGCTTAATTGTGTGAATCAGTGTTTTCCCGATATAATGCCTCTATAGCGGAGGAGGGACGACATTTCCAGCATTTTCTATAACGTAAGATTTTTATACATGTTTTACGTACGGCTTGTTAGTAGCGGCAAACCCGGCCGCGGCAGCTTCAAACTCACACAGGCAAAAGGCCGTGCAGCGGTGAAGAACCGGTTCGAAAGCCCTGTAGTAATAATAGTAATAACTTTGTCACAGACATTTACAAAGTGAGCAAAAGCTCAGTAAATATGTGACACGTTAATGAAATACACGAGAACAAATATTATATACGTTTATACAGGTGTTTAAACAATTGACCAGGTACAATGTTTAGGGCAAAATGCCTTTACAAAATGGAAAGCATACAATTATTTAACTTTTTATAAACTATTCTCCATATATTCCCTTACTGAGTAGTATGACTCTTTCATAAACATGTTTTTGATGGTTTTACTAAATGAGTTTATATCTTAGTTGTCTTACTCTAGTGGGTAATTTAGTATACATTTTTATTCCTGCATAGAGTAGGCTTTTTTCAAATGTTAGTCTACGTTCTAGTGGTTTTATGTTGCCTTTTGTTCTGGTTTGCTAGTCGTGTTGGTTTTGAGAACTATATAGATTATCAAAGTTTACATGTATGTATTTGCGTATTTCCAGTATATATTGTGATGGGAAAGTTAACACTTCTAGGTTTTTGAATAGTGGTATACAAGATTCTTTTGGACCTGCGAGTGTTATTATACAGATTATTTTCTTGTGGCTTTTGAGTATTCATTTCCAGCCCGTTGCATGACCCCAGAGAGTTATTCCATCTGTCATAACAGAATGAAAGTAGTTAAAATATACTATTTTCCTAGTCTCCAAGTTTCTAATTTGGGACCGGCAGAACATATTAAGACAGGCACACTTTACTCTTTTAGTTATGTATTGTATATGTTCTTGACATTTAAAGTGTTTCCAGGTAGCAGACCAGGTAACAGGTACATATTATTGCCTACTTTTGTTTGTGTTCTGAACTTACCAGCATAAAAACCACAGAGAAGCTAAGAAGAGTTGCAGGAACTCTGACTTTCCAAAAGGGCACATAGGGTTCTTGTTTAAAAGTAACCACATTGAGTCTTCTTTTTGCATTTTTCAGTCTAGCCAAATATTCTGGTCTTGGATGTTCAGCCTGCACATCAAACCCTGTTAAACCCCAATGATGTGTAATATCAGCTGAGTAGCGCTTCCAAAGTTCCAGGAAAAGGGTTCCTGTAAACAACAAATGAATAAAACAATGTTATTTGGATTAAATTTACTATCTAGATTCATTATTATTTCTTTATTTATTTTATTTTTATTATTGCTAGTATGAGACAAAAAATTTACAGAGTACAAATTTTGTGTGTGTGTTCTAAAAAATTTCAACTGGAATGCTCTCACTTTACATCTAAGAACTGCAAAAAGGCCTAAGTTTAAAATTTTCATCCCCTCTTTATGCTGTGCTTCAGGTATTCTCTTGCAGTGATTGCACTGCTTGCATTACTCTCGGTTGCACTGTTTCAATATGAAAAAATTCAGTTCAGCTGTTAAAGAAAACAATATAGGAAAGTTAATTGACAAATTACTATGCCTAGAGTAGTTATGTACTGATAAAGCTTTTCTGAGGTAGCCATTACAATATTTGAAAGGTACTAATAGACAGATTTGATTCAACGTCATTATAGGAAAAAAAAAAAAAAAAAAAATATATATATATATATATATATATATTTCCACACATGTGCTGAGGTCAATTTTAGAAGTTCCTGAATTTAAAAAGATGGCATATTTTGAAGATTATAAATAAATATTTACTTGAAATCTAATAAATAACAAAATTTCAAAAAATGTTTTTGCCTATTTAAATTACAACCCCCTGAGAAAGAATCCATTACTACGCATCACTTATTTAAAAAATCTGCTGTGTTGCATTCACATGACTTTCTCTACTCTGGTACAATTCTTACAAACTCTTATTCCTCTATCTTCATGTTAGTCAAGACAAACATTTGCAGAAATTATCTTAATGCTGATTTTGTTATAGGTGTGGGATGGTCAAATCTTTTAAAGCTTTGAAATTTGGTTCTCTTTGCATGGCTATGTGATAAAGGGAATAACGACCTTCCATTGAGAAAAATCATTAGCCACTTTTGGGAAAATCAAAATCTTCGGAACATTTTCCATGTAAAGGGTAATTTAGGGTGGAGAAATTTTCTTCAAAATCTTTGTGTCGCATCTATGAAAGATATTAAACTTAAATACAGACACAAGGGTCGTTTTCTAAAAATGCTTTTTGTTTACAGGGGACTTCAAAACATATTTCCGGTTAAATTCGACATCAAAATTTTGTGTTGAATACATACTTCCCCTACTTACTATACATGAGAAAGTAAAAATGCTGAAAACCTTTGAACTTATAATCTCCTGTTTTTGTTCATCTTACACTCTCTCTTTGTTCTTTATTTACTTCATCAACACAATTTTCTCTTACTCATGCACATTTCAACCCATCAAATATCAATGAACTCTTCTCTGCTAAATTACTAAACAACCAGATGCTACAAATGAAACTATACTTACCCCAAAATGACATGAAGAATGCGAAGAAAACTGTGAAAGGATTGTCAAAGAGGTATGTTACTCTGGAGTAGCTGCAGGCTTCTGTTATATTCCAGTAAGGACATGTGTCACACAGAGGACACATAGGCTCTATTTTAAGGTTGCATATATCCTCGCTGTTAAAATACATCAAACATTAAGTATAATGCTTATAAATATTATGAGGAACAAAATAAAAAATCACACATGTCTTAAATGTTTAAAATTGTTAAAGCATTCTCTTACTTAAATTATCTCCAACTTATATACAGCCTAATGAGAATTTTCTTGGCCTCAGGAAGCACATTGTTTGCCAAAGTCCCTTGTTCATTGCCCTTAAGGACACTTGGTAGCGATTTTGAACAACAAAAAAATGGATTTTTATTGTTTTGTTTAATATGAATCTATATACAGTAGAGCCGTGGTTAGCCAAGCCCCAATTAACTGAGTTCCAGATTATCTGAGGTTCTGTTTTACAAACTGTGCCATGTAAATTTATTAAACATCATGGAAAACCAAGAAACTTTGTCCATAGAGCATGACGAACTTAGCCTTGTGCAGCTAGCTCAAACATTGGCAGATGAAACAATCACTGAAAATTATGTAGAAAAGATATTCATTTTAAAAAACAAGAACCACATTATGAATTTTGAAAGACCACCACTAGATTGTATTTATAAATTTTTGTTTTTAGAGGTTGGTGACAAATAGATCTTTTAAATTGAGCATTGGTAGCTATGGTAACTTGTTTGGATAGCCTTGAGAATAAGTTGGATGCAACTTGAAACTAGTCAGGAATATTAAAATAAGTGGAGCTTTTAGTTTTTAATTTGTTCTTAATTTTGTGTTAATCAGTGTTAACTAATGCTTACTATTTACAAAAACATTTACCTGAGTGTGTTTGAATACAATGTAGCCCAGCCATAGATGAAACATATTAATCCCACAATTGCTGCAGGAATTAGCATGTGTGTATAAAATCCAAGCCATGCAAAATACAAACCAAATTTCACTCCAAAGTAATCTTTTACATGGTCTATAGGCTGATACCTGATCCATTTGCGAATAGAGGCCCATTCTTCATTTAACAAATAACGAAGACTACCTGGTTTACGATAGTCTCCCTGAAAATAAACATTTACTAGGTAAATAGGGTGTAAATGAGAAAAAATGGTACACAGAAGCATACTGTTCTGTCCAGACGAAGCAAAACTTAATTGAAATAGTGAATTGATTACACACACTTTATACCCAGAACATGTTAACTAGATGTTCATCTCCATTGTCAACTCTATGTGCATGGCATACTGAAGAGGATCATGTAGCGCCATCTACCTGACTGTAGAGTTGTGAGTTTTTATTTTTATGGACGTTCTTTAACTGCTGTGGTTCAGAGTCCCATTATAAAATGAGTGTGAAAGACTAAGTTTGCTCCGAGGCCTCTTTATCATACTGGGGTTATTTCATGGCATGGGGCCGCCAGCTTTACTTCGCTTCCAAAGGAAGCCATGCTAAAGATTTTTACATCCAAAAAACTTCATCCCATAACCTTGGGAATCAGAGCGTAGCCCTAGACCATAGAAGATGACCCCTGACTGTAGAGAACTCAGGTCATCTATTTGGCAGAATTTTGAAAAACATTACTTGGTGTTATTATTTATTTATGCCAACAAACTTACTGTTGGTGTTTTTAAACACACAAGCCGTGTGTGGGCAAAGTTTAAGAGGTAGAACTGGAACTTAAAAATTCAATGCCACAACTGGGAAGGTCTGTGGTTCAAATCCCAGTTGTGGCATTGAATTTTTAAGTTCCAGTTCTACCTCTTATTACTTGGTGTATTTTTGGTGATGTGGATTTTTTCCCCTCATACTATGACTTCAGCTGGTGTTTTGACATTTTATGTTTTGATCCATTCTCCCCCCCCCCCCCCCCCCCTTTTTTTTTTTCTTTCTTTCTGTAGATCAAAAGTAATGTAATGAGTTACTGCATGTTTGATTATTCTAACCAGTTTAAACCTTAAGCAAGTAGATAGGAAATAAAGTTTTTAATATATGCCAAAACACCAGCAAAACCCACTGTATGGGGAGAAATCCACATCACCAAATAAAAGAATATAGAGTAATAAATTTATAATTTCTGCCGTAGATATGTCATCTACTGGCAAATTTCTCTACAAGACAGCAGACCAAAACTGAGTTACAGGAACCCCTCCACGTTCCAAAAGACATACAGCCGTTGATGGAGACAAACATCTTTGAAGCAAGTTGTAAGTTAGAATTTAGTAAGTAAGCTGAAGTATCATCAATCCACTCACAAACTTAATTATCTAAAATGTAATTACTTCTAATAACTTATCACATGACATGCAACATTTATTGAAGTAAGCTAAAGTCTGAACTGTTATTTCTGACATTAAATGAGAACTATTGCTGCCGTTTCAATTGTTGTTAAATATCTGTAACGAAATATTACAGTTATTTAACAATATTTAAAATCCAAGTACAACATCAAAACTATAAAATGCATATAACTTACATAGTCATCATTAATTTTTATTCATTGAGTACCATACTCAGGTACTACCATCAGCATGCTGATGGTATCTAGGACAGAAAATTTTGTACTTTTCAAATTTCAAGATAGGATACATTAATTGCTTCTCCATGTATAATTACTCATAAAAATGTTCCAGACATGTAAAATCTTTCAGTTTTAATTATCAACGGCATGTTTTTATATTAATCAAATAATCATTGGAAATAAATTGATGCTGGTCCATGACAGAGGTGATACCAGTAGCAGCAAAACAACAATGGATGGATGGGGGTTAGCGAGCAAACAAAGGGATAAGGCCAGGCTGCCACACATGACTGGGTGTATATGATGTAAACAATGGGTGGTAGAAACGAAAGGAATTGAGAACGTTTGGCAGGCTTCTAGCAGCCAGTAGCGCGTGTGCAGAGAGAGTTTCTCGAAGGGCCATGTGATGTCATCCCCAGTATAAAATGACGTGAGACATGAGTCAGTGAGTTAAGTTTTTAGTTGTTAGAGTAGAGCTATGGGAATGAGTCGGTCAGCATGTGAGTGCATGCGTGTTGTCGTGTGGTACGTCATAAGATCAACGAGCACTGGGGATGATGTCTAATTGTATGACAGACAAAGAAACCGGGCACGGTTATGAGAAAAACAGTTATGAATTGATAGTAGGAAAGACTGTGGACTATGTTAACCACAACAAGAAACATTTTAGAGGACAATACAGTGATCGAAAAGTGACTGGACTGTGATTTTGTCAGCTTTGTTACAATACTATACTAAAATCTGAACTCTTAGTTTAGAAAACCTTGCCTTCTGAAAACCACACAACCCTGCAGATACAAGAGCACATTGCTGATAAAAACTGCTCTATATCTATATAACTAAACTGTAAAATACGAGTAGGAAGTGAACCTGGAAATCTTGCCTAATAGCATCTCAACTGTAGGCATAAATATATTAATTCCGAAAGTTTTGTTATAAGACCGTGTCACTTTTGATGACAAAACCAGTTACCCTGAGAACTGAACCTTCAATTTCTGAATTTAAAAAAAATCAGAGTAAGCTTTCCTCAATCCATGTTATATGGTTTAAAGGTTTCTAAAGATTCAATATTTGAATTTATAGGATCACAGAACTAAATAAAAGTATGCTAAACATTAACATTTTCCAAGTATTACAACTGGAATCATTATTTTCTCCTGAAGAGTAGATTATATACGGCTACACTAGAAAATCATTACATCATAATGATCAATGAGATAATTTGATACAATTTCAGAAATAAACTCTTTTCTATTTCCCATAAGAATTTATTTGAATAAGAAAATTCTTCTATCAAAAGCACAGAATGTAAGAGAAGTGAACTTCAATATTGCCAATTTCCATAGGACTTATTCACAGGTTAGATGCAGCGCCACCATTGCTTTCTGGGGTCTGGTCCACACATCATCAGCTGCATGTCACGAAGTAAAAAAAAAAAAAATAAATAAAAATAAAATAAAATAAAATAATATCTGCCAGCTATGTCCAGATACCTAATTTCTTATATCTGGACGTAGTGTGCGGATATTTTGATTTATTTAAACTTATTTATTACATATTCAAGATGCTCTCGGGCTTCAAGCCAGGTGTAGTGATGAAAAGACATCAACGTTTCGGGAGTGTACATCTCTCCCATCTTCAGGATGAATGACTAGCAAGAGTGAAGGGACCAGTACTGTCAGCCAGTACGTACCGAGTAGAAAACACCCAGTCTAGTGTGGAGGTGGTTCACCGCTCCGTTGGAATCTGTGGAGGTGGTTCACCGCTCCATTGGCTGACAGTACTGGTCCCTTCACTCTTGCTAGTCATTCATCCTGAAGATGGGAGAGATGTACACTCCCGAAACGTTGATGTCTTTTCATCACTACACCTGGCTTGAAGCCCGAGAGCATCTTGAATATGTTCGTCGCCAGGAAAGCTTCAAGTCATATTTTATTTATTACAATTTGTTCACAATAGAATGTGCAGAAGTTACTAACCTAAATTAAACTAAATAACAATAAGGAAAATTAGTGATATTGTAAAGTTATATGTGATCTCATAGTATTCATGCAGTTTATTGTTCCCTAGCCGCTGCTATTCGTCTCTGGTAGGCTGTCCAAGTCTCATCAGGCTGTCGTTTTGGCCTCGTTCTTCTCCTTTCTGCTTACAGTTGGTTTGACAATCTAACGATCGACGGGATGGTGCTACAACAGTCGCTGGAGGTGTATAAAAATTTCTTAGATTTCTTTCTTGTTCAGTTTGTCTTAAAGATCTTTCTGCTATACTGATTTGAGTCGCTAACTCATTTAAAGTATTTCGATTTTCCTTATTCCTGACCATTTCCGATAAAGTGAGGTACATGAGCTTTTCCCTGTTAGATTGTGCTATTTCACTGTATTTCTGACAGTTAAACATTACATGCTCAGGAGTATCTTCTGTATTGCATCTGGTGCACATTTCAGAGTTGATGATACTAAAACGTTTTAAGTAAGTGCCATATGGCCCATGGCCCGTAATATAGTGTAATGCAGCTTGTAAGGGATTTAGGTGCTTTAGTCGTAACCTTTCTCGTATATTAGGGTAAAACATATAGGTGCGTCTCCCAGTTTGCAGGTTATCCCATTCTGACTGCCATAAGGATATTAACTCAGCCCTTATTTGTCTTTTCATATAGCATCGTTTTCCTATTATATCTTCTATCTTTTGTTGATTGCTTTTCTTTAGCCAATAGTAAGCACCATATAGGCGAACCTGTAGATCTATTGGCCAGGTACCAGTGGCCACAAGAAGAGCCATAGTAGAGGTCGTTCTTGCTGCTCCAGTAAAACGGAGAAGAATTTTCCTCTGGCATTTTCTGAGATCTGCGACGAGGTTTAATTTTTGCATACACTGTGCCCACGCTCCTGCACCATATGTAATGATGGCAGTAAAGATACAATTATGATATGTTCTAATGGTAGTGAGAGGTAGTTTATATTGACGTTGGGCAATACTGGCAATCTTCATCATAATTTTACTGGCTTTGTTGCAGACCTGAGTGACATGTGTCTTGAAGTTGCCTTTCTCATCAAGCGTTATTCCAAGGTATTTAATATACTTGTGGCGTTGAATACGTTCTTCGTGTATTCGTATAACTGGGTTTCTTAATAATTTACCTTTAAATAGCAAATACGCAGATTTGTTAGCTGCAATTTGTAGTTTAACAGAGTTGCACCATCTATATACCTTCTGGGTCACATCAGAAGATTTTGTTTCCAGTTCCAGGCGGGTGTTTCCTTCTATTAATAAAAGCAGATCATCCCCATATGCTATAGTGGTATATATTTGTGTGTCAACTACTAACCCATTAAGCAGAGGCTCCAAACCTATATCCCAGAATATTGGACCCAATATAGAACCTTGCGGGCAGCCTTTCGTAATATCACGTGTGACGGTACTATTTGCCCCTGTGATGTTGACTCGGCGGTCTACACAATAGTTCTTCAGAATTCTATAAAGGCTTTTCGGGTATTCTTGTTGGCACATGCGTTCAAAAAGTGCAGGCCACCAGAGGTTATCGAAAGCTCCAGCTATATCAAAGAAGAGACCCATCACATAGTTCTTTTTAGAGTTCTTAGCTGCAATTATGGCTTTAGTTATTGCATCCGTGGTTGACTTTCCAGATCTAAAACCATATTGAGTAGGATTAAGGCCTTTCAGGATCCTAAACTCTTGTATGCGTTTACATAGGAGTTTTTCTTGTACTTTACCCAAAAGGTTAAGTAGACAAATCGGTCTATAAGATTTTGGCAATGCAGGATCCTTATCGCCACCTTTATGTAAGATCGTGATACTGGCTTCTTTCCAGCAATAGGGAATACGGCCTTGCCATAGACATTCATTAAAGAGGTCTGTTAGATATGGAGTTATTTCTGGTGCAATGTGTATGAGTATTTCTGCATGTATTTGATCATGTCCTGGAGCCTTCTTCTTTTTGAGGATTTGTAATGCATGCAGAACTTCAGATCTGTCAAAGGGATAGACGGCTCCAGCTGTTGGTTCGTCGGAGGTGAAATCCTTTCTAAGTTGTTTGTGCTGGATTGTATCTGACTCATGGTTATCTGAGGGAAGGACAGTAGTTAGCAGGGTTTGTATAGATTCAATCCATCCTTTAGTTAGTTCACCGTTTGGTTTAAGTAATGTAGAGAGGACTTCTGGAGACTTTATTTTTTCAGTGGCTATCTTGTATGGGATGCCTCATATATTGGTGGTTAAAGCATTCTCAACAAAATTATCCCATGATCTTTCCCTCAGATATTTTAAAGAAGTTCTAAATTCCTCTTTCAATAGTTGGTATTTTCTAAGGTGTGTTTGCCTCTCCGTGTTTAAGATAGAAGTCTGATATGCTCGACGTGCTTTCCTCATTTTAATCCGAAGTTTCTGCAATTTTTCGTTCCAGATATTATTACTAAAAGGACGTGGCTTACTTCTTGGAATTGCCTCAATCATAGCTTTCTGAATGGCCTTAGTAAGCTCAGAAGCTTTGTAGTCAATATCGTCACCCACGTTAATTGAGGGTGGCATTAGTAGATTTTCTTTCAGGGCTTCCCAATTTGCCTTTTTGATGTTAAAAGGTCGTCTTTTAGATGTAACAGTTGCTATAGTGTTCTGTTGTTGCCTATATTGGAAGTAGATGAGATTATGGTCACTGGTAGTACGATCCTGACCTACCATCCAATTCGAAACATTCTCAGCAGCTTTGTGGTTTGCTAATGTAATATCAATATTACTGGTTGAACCAGCACCATTTTGGAATGTTGGAGGATTAAGCTGCTCATTTAGAATGTGGAGCTATAATTCTGCTATGGCTTCTTCCATTAGTTCACCTCTTGCATCTCTAGTGGTACTATACCACCAGGAGGATTTGCTGTTACAATCCGCAGCATATACGACTGGAGTATGGGGATACATGTTGTTTATTATGCGCATCTTATTGATGAATGGTTCTATCGGATGACTGTATTGAAAATACATGCTTACTAAGATGAGCGTTCCTCTTTTATAACATACTTCAACACATGAAGTATGTTCATCACAGACTTGATGGATCCTAGTCACTTGTAGATTAGCATTCGTTATTAAAATTGATGCTTTGGGACTAAATCCTGTCGTAATATGTCTGGTGGAGATGGGAAGGTGTGCAGGTTTACCTTTAATGCAATATGGTTCTTGTATACACAAAACATCAAATTGCATTTCTTCGGTGACTTTTCTAATCTCTGCCATCACTAAACGGCTATTCTAAGCATTAATTTTTCCTATTTTAAGAATGTTTTGATTCCATGTTTGGAGCTTAAACGCCATAATCAGTTTTTGCTATCAGACGTTCCCAGTAGATCTTGTAAGTGAGGCAGTCTCGTCGTCCTTTACAGATTTTTCCTCTTCTGAGGCAAGGAATACAAGTGGCCGGTCGTCCTATCTTTTTGCAATTAGGTTTGGTATGACCCAACTCACCGCAATGCCCACAACTGGCTTCTTGTGCTCTGCAATTTCTTGCTATGTACCCTAAGTCGTGACACTTCATACATCTGGCAACTACTATGTAGTCTTTTATGGCAACTGCCTGGAAACCAACATATAATTTCCCAATTTGTAAAATCTGCTGTCTCATTCTTGCCGATACTTCAGCCACATGATGTACTGTCGCCTTTTCCCGTGGACCAGTTTTAAAATGTAGACGGAAATGTTTGTTAAATTCTTCAAAGGTCATTAAATGAGAAAAATTTTGCTGATATATGTTTTCAGTTATTTCTTCGTTAGATTGTCCACTAAAGATATCATATAAAATCATAAGCGGAAGTCTTTTTTTCGGAAGCTCCACTTTTATAGGTTCATCAGATAAAGCTGGATGGTTCATAATTTTGTCAACATCCTCTTGGCTCTCAGTTTCCAAGACTAATTTATCCATAGTTGTGCGAATACGCTTTACTTTTATTTTATCTTTTGCCGGATGTAATTTTTTGGTGACAACTTCTTGTACTTCCCTCACACTTTGTCCATTTGTTGCAGAGATAAAAACGGTGTGTCCTTTCTTTTCAATTGTTCTATGAAGTTGGACTTATTTTTCCGGTCGTGCAGGTATGGCTAGCGCTTGCGTGTAAGTAAAACTATTTATAGGCATCTGTTGTGACTGTTCTTCTTTTTGTGGTTTGTTATTTTCAGCCTTTTGCGTTATTAGTTCATCACGAACATCTTGGTACAAATCCGTGCATTTTCGAATGAACTTAAAAAGAGTCTCCTTTTTCTTACCCACTATCTTTACTTTGGCTATAATTGTTGATATGGCCATAATAACTTCATTAAAGTCGTTTCTTTCAGAAACTTCTGCTTCAGGATTAGTTTCTGCATCTACTTCCAGATCAGTATCCTCCTGGTCACACTCAATTTCAACTGTCTCCTTATTTACCTTATTTTCCAAAGATTGCCTGCTCACATCCAGTGCATATACATTAGTATCTATATTGGTTTTATTGGAACTGGAGTTTGGTTTGGGAGATTTTACTTTTTGTATCTCATCACATTTGTATTTGTCACATTTGTCTTTATTGACATCGATAACTGCCTTTTTAGATCTCCTGTGCATATTGAGATTATTATTAATATATCCGAATGCTCCAAATATCTTCAAAAAGCTTTCTAATACACAAACACTATGTATAATGGTTCGGCAGCAATATGGACATTTTATCATTATTATAATAATAATAATAATAATAATAATGATAATGCTAATAATAATAATAACAACAACAACAACAATAATAATAATAATAATAATAATAATAATAATAATAATAATAATAATAATAATAATAATAATAATAATAATAATAATAATAATAATAATAATAATAATAATAAATATTGGTATTAGGTTAAACTAAGGCTTTAAACTTGTATGAATAATGTAAGTTGTTGTGTATTCCACTAACAGCTTCCAACTAGAGGTTATTGTTCATAAATTTTACATAAATATAGATTTTTGGTGAAATGCAGTGTTGCCATCTATCATGAAATTAACAATACAGATGTTTTAGGTGGCCTTTTCCGTATTTAATACAAATCGTAGGTTATTCCAGCTAAATACGCACAACCGTAAAAGATCTTACTCTTAAACGTTTATCACTATCTGAGAATGCTAGGATAACACCACTATTGCACTTGGAAAACACAATTTCCACAAAAATCCATTATAACGCGACTCGACGTTAACCAAGTTTGATCTTGAACACATACACAACACAAATCTCTCTAGAACTTACACAAGCCTTATGTGCCTTTGTTACTAATAATCTTACTAGCACAATATGCTTTAGTGAACAAATTACGATGTAAACTAATTACTGATGATCACTATATATTGAAATACACACAATAAATGATGAGCCATTTGGTCAAACGTACCGGTTCTTCCTAGGCCTACTAGGAAGTAGCTGATGTCAGCTAATGTTCACAATACATATTCTGAATTATAAATAGATGAGCCAAGCTTACATTGAGTGTATTATATTGTGATGCCAACAGCACATCAAAGCAGGTTCAAGGTCAGCCACATCGTACCATTATCTTGCTAGCCAACGTGGCCAGTGACAATGAGTGGGCAGAACAAAAGCATGTTCTACACAGTACGAGAACCTTCAAGAAAATGTGTATTTCCAGAAAAATCAACAGCACCTAACTCTCAGCTATATAAGTGAGTCAAACGGGCAGTTTTCAGTAAGTTTAGTATTGAAGCAGTTTAGTGAGTGTAATGGACACAGTACACAGTTAATCGTCAGTTATTTGATGTGTACAATGAGCAGTATTTTTGTCAAGATAACAATAGAACAGAACAGTTGTGAGTTGCAAAGTCACAAGAAACTGTAAATTGTGTTAATGATAAAACAGAGCATGTATTTTGTGATTAAATTTCAGAACAAATAAAGTGACATTAAAAGTAAACAGACTGGTAATTTGTCACAATATAATAGTGATTTTAAAAATCTGATTTCAAGTAACATAACAATGGGTGATTTTGTATTAGATATTGTGACATCGGATGCAGTGCAAAACAAAGGACTGTTGGGGCTAATTTACTTCAAGCAAAGATACCCAAGGTCAGGTTGCCCCGCACAACTGTGTATGCGCCTAACAATAATCAGAGCAGCAGAACCAAAAGGGGTTTACTCTGGAGCCTTCAAGAAAGATCTGGCTACATCATCACCAGCATATTTGAAGGAGTTCATGACATCATCCCCACTATATAAGGAGACGAGGAAATAGAGTTACAGACAAGATTTGTTCAGTGTGTCAGCGAGTGTGAGACAACCGTGTGTGTGTCAGTGCATCATAAAGAAGATTTAATGAGTGTAGCGCGATTGTATTTTAGTAGTTAGAGTATGAGAGACAGAGAAAGCAAGAAAAGACACAGAACGGACAGTGAAGGTTATGAGAAGTAAACAGATGTGAGTTGTGACAGCATGAAAGACTGTAGACTGTGTTAATGATGTACTTGTGCTGAAATTCAAAAGACAATAAAGTGATAAAAAAGTAACCGGACTGGATTTTTAATTTTGTCCCAATATACATGAAGTTTGGAACCATTATCAAAGGTCATATGCTTCCTTTGTGGTTAAATTTATCATTAGTATGGTTTTACAGTAATTTTTTAGTTCTTCCAATCACGCAGACCTGCAGCCTAATCTCCCACATGGTAGCTCTACTACAAAACTATCACACATACAACACACTTTTTTTAAATGAGTCTGAAACTTCAGTTCTGCAGGACAATAAACAATCAGGAAGAAGACGAAAATCTGCCATTTTCTGCCAAATTGTGTTCTTTTCTTTCAGTCACACCATCTTTCTATAAGGTTAGTAGTTCTGGGAGTATGAAAAGAAGTAGCAGTTACAATTTGCTCATTGCATAACAGACTTCAGTCTATTTATTGTACGAGCTATTTGGGTTATAACACATCAGCAACAAAGAAGCAACACCAACAAGAAACAAAATATATGAATAGCTTAAAGTGTTTCACATTATGTTTACAATTAATATTCTATTTGTAATGTTATGCTACAAGTTATAATTTTACATTGTTGTAATATACATACATCATGGAGAGGATAAGCTGCATTGTATGTGCCATCATTTATAAGGCGATGAATGCCTAAGGCAAATGGATCTGTTTCATCCTCAGAAAATCTTGTACGATCAAGAATGAAATCCACAACAGTTGTGCGAACTGCAGCTGAGAAGAAATTTTCTGAATCAACATCAAACCTGAAAAAAATATACATCAACCTTGCAGTTACCTGTTTAATTAAAATATATTACTTATTTCCTCTTATTTTCTCAATACATGTGCTTTAAGATTACATTGGCAATGAGGTTTAGCCCATCACTGAAGATAAATCTCAAAGCACTTTTAGATTTCGGTTTCACGTTATGCTGACCCAATGGGAAAATGCCCAATGCAAAAGCTGAATACAAATGAATCAGAGTACCTATTCCTTATTTTTAATGTGATAGAGGGCATGAAATTAAATTTCTTATTTTTTTTTTGTTAATGTCCACAAATTCCTAATTTTTCAAATTAAGGCTGGTTCACAACCACCAGTAATAGAAACAATAACCTGAATGAGAAAATTGAAATATATGTATTCAAATAGGAGTATTCACAACTGATGGGGAAGCTTTACCGGGAAAGAAGACTTGAACCAAACTTTAACTCTCTCATTCCCGTTACAGGGAATGTTAGATTCATGTTGTGGGTATTAGACTTTTTGCTATAGAAATTATTTAAGGCAGTTCGAGCAATGAAACAGCTGCTAGAACTCTCTCTATCGGTGCCACTTTTTCAGGAGTTTAGATTAACTGCAATTGCTTTACTAGGTTTTACTGCATATAATCCTTCTTTAAATTTAGTAACAAATTTCTAAAGATAGTCACTTACAAATACAATTTATTTCTGCTGAATTCTGCAGTCAATCTGTGCTCCTGGGGACGAAATATTTCAGGATCTACATGGACCCAATCCATAAAACGATGCACCAGGGTCTTCATCTCTTCCATTACATCCAGAGAGGGTTCCTGAAGCTCTTCTGGCATTTCAAACTGTAAAACATAATCACTACATTTTGGCAATTTCAACCTTTAAAACCACTATTTTTATAAAGAAATACATGTAGGACTTCAAGTACACTACTGTAGTTTTAGTATAATGTGAAGCAACAATTACATTTTATGTAATTGTTGAAATTCAGAGGACTTCTGCCTTCAAATTGAAAAAATTATTATTTTGAGTTTATGTTGAGTTTTACCTGAATGTGAATGAGAGAAAAAGAGAGAGAAAGAGAGAGAGAGAGAGTGAGTGAGTAAATGAGTGAGCAAGTGGGATTTAAGGACCCATCAACAACTAGGTCATTTGGGTCAAAAGGTAAAAAATGGGGAGAGAGAGAGAGAGAGAGAGAGAGAGAGTTATAACTATTTATTATACCAAACTTTAACAAAGCAAAATTTTCCTGGGGAATATCATATAGTTCATCTTTCTTGTATTCAGAGGAAGCATCATTTTCATCTGTTTTAGTCTCACTTGTGCATAGATATTCTTCTTCAATCTTTTTTAATTTATTTACTTTCTCCAGGTTACTAAAGGATTCTTCATCTGGCTGCTGTGAAGACCACCTCATTCTTGAGTATCTTGGGAGGGTACTGAAGCTGAATCCTGCACCCGTTAATTATACGGATGCACATAATAATTATATAGTATTGAAAATAGAATGTAGGCAGATGTACAAAAGTTGAATTTTGGTAGAAAGAGGAAAGGTGGAACAAGGGTACAGGATACAATGATCCCAGGCAGGTAACGGGGTGACAGGAAGTGCATCCACCTCCAAAAGAAAATTAACAAAAGGGCTGAAAAACCCAAGACAGCGAGCTTAGGCATATGTGCTTAATCATAAGCTAAATTTGACCAAATGGAAGAACCGAAGTCAAGAACAAAGCTTCTGAGAGGTGGAAGAAAACACTTGCCTCTTCTTGGTATGATAAAGATGTGTGAGTTCAAAGATTGAAATAGTGTACGACGCTACAACACAGGTTGGCGACCAGGCATAGTTGTCGCACAAAACAACAATAACCAGGCAGAGTCTGAGACTTGTGTGTCAGAGGGGGCCATAGGTAAATGTAACGTCAAGTGAATCTAACCATATTTATTAAAAAGAAACAAGCTAATATGGACTTGATTATTCACCTGAATATTCCTCAGCTGGGCAACTCTGAGATAAAAGTCTCTTACCTACCACATCCTTCAACGTACTTCTATGGGGAAGGACCTGTGCGAAAAACAAAACGACAAACCAAAAGCATCCATGCTTTCCTAATACACATCTCCTTGACAAGACCAGAAACCCCAGTACTCCAAATACACTGCACAAGTACCTAGAATCTGCTGCTACCACGGGAGGTTGTGTTGCTATGACAGTAGCTTCATCCCTGGCCACCTCCTCATTTGTGCCATTTTTGGGAAGAATACTGAGATGAGCTGCTTTTTTGATGCACTGAGTAAATACAGGCAATATTTTACCAAGAGTTTAGCCACATCTGCCTCTATATCAGGGGTGTCAAACAGCACTCGCCAAGTGTGAAAATATTCCCCTATTTTCCCTCCCTTCAAATCGGAAAACGGGAAAAACAAAGCAAAAACCGGTTCTACTAGCACATGCTACTGCAGTTAAGGAGGGGTGGACTCCTCTCTTCACACCCTCGGAGTGATGTTTGACATGCCTGCTCTATATGCTTTAACATCTCATTTTTGGTTGCTGTTCCTTATGTGTCACTCCCTCCTTCTTCAGTTGGTCACTACAATTGTTTAAGATGTGGTAGGCCACCGCCAGATGATTTCAGTCCTCCCAGAAACAAGTTTGAGTCATGAATCCAAAAGTCAGTCTGCCAACCTTCATTGCCCGCAACATTGGTTCAATTTCAGGATCACAAAGCAGTTATTTCAGCATTTCATGAATAAATTTTAAGTAGTTCTCGATGTGGAAGAATTTGTGGCACACAAAACTAAGGATCTGTAGATTGTTCATCACCAGTCACTCCAGCAAGGTTTTCTTTCTGCTTTGGATATGATGACCAAGTTTTCAGAAAACAGGCCATCAATGGAAGGTGTAGAAGACGACAACATTCCCATCAGTTATCTGGCAATAAAGAGCTCTTGCTACACAACAATTTTGTGCCACAGGCTTAACTAGTCACTGACAAGATTTCAACCATCCCAAACATACTACAGTAATTCTAAAGTAAGAACAAATTAGAAACTAAAAACTTCACTTATCTTAGCAGCAAATCATACTAAGATAAGTGAAGTTTTTAGTTTCTAATTTGTTCTTATTTTAGAATCTTGTTGCTTCACTGTTAATAGCTTCAATTTTTTCTTATTTATACTACAGTAATGTTATAATTGCAAACTCATTAAAATTCTGAAGTTACTATTAACAGTGAAACTGCATAAAATGAAACCTCAAATTCACAATGGAAAAAGAGAAAGATAGATGGCTGCCATTTTTAGTTTTAAAAATCATGAAAAACAAACATAATTTAACATTTGGTATCAAGAGAAAACTTATGCACATAGACAGTTATATAAAGAAACTACACCAACAGTTTCCCACTAGATACAGGCCAGTTAATGCAACATTAACTATTAAGAGTACACACACATAAGAACATGAATACACAAAAGTATAGCTCAAGAGAATAAGTTGATAAATTAACCAACAGATATAAGTAACAAAGTCATATAAAAAAGATCAATAACCACAATTTAAATACTCAAAATACACCACTACAGTATCACGTATTTTGAAACATTTTTTCGAAGATTACAATATAAGGCTATTTCCACTAAATAAATTCACCATAAAAATACCTTCTTAAAAATCCTGGTTAAGAAAATATT
The DNA here is from genome assembly GCA_030765045.1 of Tenodera sinensis. Lineage (NCBI taxonomy): Eukaryota > Metazoa > Arthropoda > Insecta > Mantodea > Mantidae > Tenodera > Tenodera sinensis. The sequence continues at coordinate 21,913,811 of CM060966.1, read as the reverse complement.
CCAACATATACAAAAAGTTCTTATATGTTATATTCACATGACTTCTGCTATGCATTCCTCAGTAAACTATCTACTTTATGTTAATGAAGATAAATGTAGAAATATGGTTTTATTATATATTTCCTTGTAGGTACAATGGGATTAGAATAGTCAAATTTTTTAAGAGCTGGCTGCCATGCGATGGTTTTGAAATTCCATTCTCTTTGCATGACAGAAAAAACAAATGACTTCCCATTTAAAAAAAGCATAGGCATTTGAAAACTCAAACGAATAACAAGGAATGTCTCAAAAATGGTTAACTCTACAAAAAAAATATTAGCTTTAATGAGATCTATATTTTTTGTGCAGTAACATTTTGTCTTTCTCTTATAGTTTACAGATTAGGCAAAAGTCATTCAGAATGAAGAGGATTTCAGAGGCTATTCCCAGAAAGCTCAACCCCCCCCCCCCCCCGACTCTCCCCACTGTGAGCAGACTTGATCTATTGTGCATCCATTCACTAAGATCCATCCATGCATCAAATTCTACATTTCACTTGACATGAAAATATCTTATGGTATTTTAATCAAAATAATTTTTTCTGTAAACTGCAGTTTGGGATTGGGGTATTATTTTGAAAATGTTCATATCTCATTCTTGGAAAGTATTGAACTTGAATACCACGTTTGGTAAACTGAAAAATATGTCAATATTTCTAAACACATTCTGCTCCAATTTACTTGTAATTATGGGTTCTCCCCATCATTCAGCTGTGATTGACTGGTTAAACATCAGGTAACTGCCTCCCCCTTCTCTCGTTGCCTGGTATGCTGTTCTTAAAGGTTACTCATAAGATGTTGTCTATGATTGGTATGTCGAAATTCATCAGCTGATCTCTATCTTTAATGATGTAAATATTTTCTTGTTGCATTGTAGAAGAGAAGAGTAATTGTAAACAAGAAACACAATGAGTCAGGACATATAATGTTGACCATGATAGTTTCTGCATTAATTTGAGGATGAAGTATTCTATAGAAGCATAAAAGTACCAAAAGTCACATGAACAGATAGGAAGCAAATTTAAACTCCATAGACATGAACAGAGTATCAACTACTCATGTCGCAAGTTGTTGTTGTTGTTTTCTAGTGCCTTGCATCTGGCAATGAAGCCATTAGCATTCGTGCTTTCAAATACTTTTGAACTGTAGTTTCTTCTGATCTTAATGCTTCACAGGTCTTCAAGTGGTCTTCGTTCATTTCTGCTGGATCGTTACACAGGACACGTATTGGTGAAGCTGAGATACCTATTCTGTAGAGATGACTTACTAAGCAGTCGTGATTTGTCAATAGTCGGAAGGCTGCAACCACTGTTTTCCTTGGTCTCTGGGGGATTATATCTGGGTTGGAAAGTAGTGTAATCCATTTTTTATCTTTGGCATTTGTTTCTATTTCTTGAAGGTATGAATGGGAAAATTTTTTAATGATCAAGCGTTTTATTGAGGAATATGAGAAATTGAATTTAGACTTTTGTTTTATTGTTGTGCCTTTCTTTGCAAGTGAGTCTGCAGCTTCATTCCCCATGACTCCACAGTGTGCTGGAATCCATTGGAGATGAACAGTCTTATTAACTTTTTGGAGTTGTGTTAACATTTTGTAGCATTCTCTAATTTTTGTTGACTTCTTTGTAGTATTTGAACATATTCCCTGAATTGCAGCTTTAGAATCTGAAAGAATTACTGCCTTGTTAAATTTATTTAAGGGAAGATTTAATAATTGTCGGAGAGCAATGTATATAGCCTCTATTTCTCCATCATAATTTGTTGTGTCTCTGCCAACAGAATGATAAAAGGAAAAATGTGAACATGTAACTCCAGCTCCAGTAAGGTTTTCCTTGGAGGATCCATCAGTATATATGTGCAGCCATTCTTCTGTGGGATACCTAGTATTGATTGTTTCCAGAGCTAGAAGTTTTTGTATTTCTTTTGGTGTGTCTGATTTACTTATTTCCTCTATTAATTCCAAATTGAAGGTAGGTTGCAATAATTCCAATGGATTTTCTCTTATAAGTAGATTTTCTCTGGTGTTAGGAATGTTCAATTTGGATTTAATCTGTGTTACCTTTTCTAGGAAACTACTATGAGTTTTAAGGATTGAAGGGGGGAGGTTCTCTTCTGTCCATTTAGAGTTTGGCAGTCGTAACATTTTCTCGTGTTGGAGCAATGCTTGTTCTTCTATTTTTGTTGTTATTGATGGGGTCCGTGTTAAGGCAAGCATGGCATCAATAGGTGTGGATTTAACTGCTCCAGTGATTAGGCGAAGAGCCTGATTTTGTATTTGTTCAAGTTTGTTGATGTTAGCATTTGCTGCTGTTATTAAAGCTTCAGAACAGTACAAGAGGTTTGGTTTAACATACATTTTGTATGTTGTGTTAAGGACTCTACTTGAGCAGCCCCATTTAGCACCAGCTAACCTTTTCAGGATTTGCAGTTTCTTTTCAACCTTTTCTGAGACGTTTGTTATATGTTTTTTCCAACTTAGCTTTCTGTCGAAAGTGATGCCTAAGTATTTGGCATCATCAACTGCTTTGAGTGGTTTACCATTATAATTTATGTTAATATTAACTGGTTTGTATTTTAGTGTAAATAATTCATAATTTGTTTTTTCCACATTGATAGTCATGAGGTTTTTGGAACTCCATTCATGTACTTTGTTTAGGGCTGTTTCTATTCTGTCTTTAATTAATTCAGGTTTTTTTGGAGAGCCTGAAGTCCAAATGACTACATTGTCAGCAAATAAAGCAATTTTGGTTTCTAAAGTTTTTATTATTGATGGAAGGTCATTTATATATATGTTAAAGAGTGTTGTGCTCAGAACAGCACCTTGTGGAAGTCCTCGGTGTGTTTGTTTATATTTGGAAATGTATGTATTATATTTTGTGGCACAAAATCTTTGTGAAATAAACTGAGTTATCCATTTAAGCATGTTACTTTTCACACCTATTGATTGCAACTTCTCAATTAATTTGTTTCTCCAGACTGAGTCATATGCTGATTTAAAATCAATGAATACTGCTAAGGTATCCTCCTTTCTATTGAAAGCTTCCTTGATGTCTTGGCTTAGTAGGAGTACATTTTCACTTGTACTATGATTCTGTCTGAAGCCGGTCTGTGAACTATTAAGTTGTAATATTCTAGGAACCAGTTAAGTCTAGATGCCACCATTCTTTCCATCACTTTTGCAATAACACTGGTCAAAGATATTGGTCTGAAACTATTAATATTGTTTGAAGGTTTGTTTTTCTTTAAAATCGGGATGATAATGGCTTTTTTCCAGTCGGAAGGTACAGTCATTCTCCAACACGTGTTATACAGTTTAAGTAGGATTTCCTTTCCTTTCCTGCCAAGGTGTTTAATAAACTCTGGGTGGATCTTGTCAGGTCCTGGAGATTTTTTGTTCTGTAATTGTTCTACTGCTAAATCCAGTTCTGTTTCGTTAAAATCCTGAATAAAAATTTCATTTCGTATACCTTTTGGCTTATTAGTTTCTCTGATAGTTTTTTGGATAACCTTATCTTGTTTTTTATACGCTTGGGGTATTCTTTGTGACTGAGCATAAAACTTGTTAAGGGATTCTGCTATTTCCCTATCTGTAGTTAAGCTTTTGTTATTATGTTTTAATGGTTCAGTTGTATTTTTTGATAATTTTGTTTTATTAAGGAATTTGTATATTTTATTTCCATCTTTCCTATAGTCCATATGTTCTACAAAATTTGTGAAACTGGCCCTCTTTGCTGTAATTAATTCTTTCTTAAAAATGGCAGTATGGAAAAATAACTACCACTATAGAATTTACAGTATCTACAATCCTCCAGACAATACACTAGATCTAAATTCTATTCCCATAGAACCCAAAAGTATTTTAATAGGTGATTTTAATGCACACTCCCCTAGGTGGGGGTACAGAGATATAAATTCAGCAGGAAGAGTCATAGAAGACCTATTAAACTCATCAACAATGGAATTAATATTTAATCCAAATGATCCACCCACTTACCTTCATTATAATGGTTCAGGTACAAATCCTGATCTTCTGATGGTGTCATCTGACATAATTGACAATACAAAAAGAGAAATAATAGAAGACCCAGGTTCAGGCCACAGAATCACCATAAACTCCATAAGAGGTCTAATAAATAAAAGTAACTCATGTCGGAAGTACCTGCACTTAATTATCATGAAGTATTGATAGTATTTATGCTCCCCACAGTTAAGAATTTCTGCATTATCTAAGAAAAGAATAGATACTTGTCTAACTTTAACATTCTTTGGATTTATACTAAAATGGAAAACATCACAGGTGTATCATGACAAATTATAGATGAAATATAAAGTACATTTTAAAAATCTGATGTGTTGCACTCACATAACTTTCTCTGCTCTTGTACTAACTATACTTTACAAATTCTTATTACTTTATCTTCATGTTAGTTGAGATATATATTTGCTTTTGCTAATTTTCTTGTAGATACAAGGGGAACAAAGGGGAATACAGCAGGCTTTGAGCAATAGTCAAATCTTTTAATGCTAGTCGCTATATGAAGCCTTTGAAGTTCCATTTTCTTTGTACAACCAAGAGATAAAAAAAGTGAACAATGTACCATTTATGAAAAGTTGAAAGTATTGTAAAACTCACACCGAATATCTCCAAAATGGTTCACTCCACAAAAATTTTCATTTAGACAAAACATGTTTTAACGAGATCTACATTTTTTTTTATAGTAAGATTTGGTCCTTCTCTTACCATTTACCAGCTATGCAAAAGTCATCAAGAGCAAAAAAAAAAAAAAAAAAAAAATATATATATTTTGTTTAAAGACGCTGTCAATTGCCAGGATCACATCAGCGTCGCCGGTGTGCCGGAATTTTGTCCCGCGGGAGTTCTTTTACATGCCAGTAAATCTACTGACAAGGAGCTGTCATTTTTAAGCACACTTAAAAACCATCGACCTGGGCTGGGTTTGAACCCGCGACCTTGGGATCAGTAGGCCAGCGTCTAACCAACTGAGCCACCCAGACCGACATCAAGAGCAAGCAGGACTGTATAGGCTATAGCCAGAAAATTCAAAATATACATTTTATTTTCCATAAAAATCTCTTAAACATATGACATTTTAATCAAAATCGTCAGAGCCATTGTCAAGAAAATCAAAATTTTCAAAAAAAATTTCCATGTAAAGAGTGGATTAGAGTGGAGGAATTTTCTTCAAAATCTTTGTGTTGCATCCTTGAAAGATATTAAATAACAACTTTAGTTTTTAACTGACTCTTCAGTTTTGAGCTACGCTGTTCATAGACGGACACGCGCACAGACATGCATGCATATGCACACACAGACTTGGACCTTTTTCTAAAAATGCTTTTTTTGGATTCAAGGGACCTCAAAACATATTTCCAGTGAAATCTCAACCCTGAAATTTTGGGCTGAATACAATACGTCCCCTACTTACTATATGTAGTAGCGAAAGTAAAAACTACGAAAATGAGAGTCTCAAAAACTAAGTTTAAAACAAATACAAATATCACAAATTTTCAGAACATTTTTGTTATTGTTTCTACTGCTCCTAAGACCCGCCACCATTTATATTTTTATGCTAATGACATAATGTATGTAGGCAACTTCTACTTCTGCTGAACACAACCCACTATCTTCCCTTCATCCAGCAAACCATAACAATTCTGTATTACATCATATGTAGCAAGGGTAAAATGTACAAAAACTACAAGTAAAATAAATGGGAATACCATTTCAGAAGAATCCATGAACTCGTGAAGCAGCAGTTTGATGTTATCCTCGAAGGCACCAGTATCCAATCTCAAGAGAACTTCCTAAATAAGTACATAACAATTTGGAACTTAATTCTAAATATTATTGTTCGGTTTCTGGTATGGGTAGCGTCTTGTTGGCTTTTTTAAAAAATATAAAATTATGCCAACATTTCGCCGCAAAAAATCCATCCAATTAGTGACTGCTTACTCCGACTGGCTCGTTATCCTGTCCCACTCGTAATCCTATTGGTTCCTTCTCCTCCAGTAGGAAGTTGGCCTGCTAGTGGGGTCTTCCATATCATGTTGAGTGGTTTGCCCATGTGACGGTTCAGACTGCTCTTTTCTTTAAACATTTCTATGCTTTCCTTCACAATTCATTGAGAGAAATTGTTTATAATTTGCTAAAATGTTTAAATTGTCAAAGTCAATGTGGTGGCCAGTGTTTTCTGCATGTTCCGCGATGGCAGATTTTTCTGGTTGAGAGAGTTTCATGTATCTTATATGTTCCTTTTTTCTTGTATTGATAGATCTCCCTGTTTGACCTATGTACTATTCACCACAATCACAGGTAATTTTATAAACACCTAGATTATTTTGCAAAGGGATCTTATCTTTGATTGGTGTTATAAAGGAACACAACTTTTTTACTGATGTGTATCTTGTTTGGATTTTGTGGTGTTGAAGTTTGTAATTCTTTCCATAACTCCTCGTACGTAAGATATGTAAGCTTTCTTTGTATCAGTCTTTTCTGGATTTTGATATTTCTGTATTGCCTTAATATCTCAGCTCAGATAGACGTTAGCCGTTAGTACATCTAGGACATGTTTTAGTTCTTAGTCCAGATTTTCTTTGCCACATGCACGTAGGGCATGCCGATGGAGTGTGTTTATCATGGCTCTTTCTATAGCTGGAGGGTCATGTGAAGAGGCTTCTATGTACCTATCTGTATGAGTTGGTTTCTGATACATGGGACTTCACAGTGTTTTCATGGCTATATTCTGTTCCACCAGCACACCTAAAAATTGTGGTCCTCCATCCTTCTCTAAGTCCATAGTAAGTTTGATGTTGTGCAGACTACTGAATTTTTAGACCACCTCAATAGTCTGCACAACATCAAATTTACTATGGAATTAGAGAAGGATGGAAAACTACCATTTTTAGATGTGCTGGTGGAACAGAATATAGCCATGACAACACTTTGATATCCCATGTATCAGAACCAACTCATACAGATAGATACATAGAAGCCTCTTCACATCACCCTCCAGCTATAGAAAGAGGCATGATAAACACACTCCATCGGCATGCCCTACGTGCATGTGGCAAAGAAAATCTGGACTAAGAACTAAAACATGTCCTAGATGTACTAACGGCTAACGTCTATCTGAGCTGAGATATTAAGGCAATACAGAAATATCAAAATCCAGAAAAGACTGATGTAAAGAAAGCTTACATATCTTACGTACGAGGAGTTATGAAAGAATTACAAACTTCAACACCACAAAATTCAAACAAGATACACATCAGTAAAAAAAGTTGTGTTCCTTTATAACACCAATCAAAGATAAGATCCCTTTGCAAAATAATCTAGGTGTTTATAAAATTACCTGTGATTGTGGTGAATTGTACATAGGTCAAACAGGCAGATCTATCAATACAAGAAAAAAGGAACATATAAGATACATGAAACTCGCTCAACCCGAAAAATCTGCCATCGCGGAACATGCAGAAAACACCGGCCACCACATTGACTTTGACAATTTAAACATTTTAGCCAATTGTAAACAATTTCTCTCAATGAATTGTGAAGGAAAGCATAGAAATGTTTAAAGAAAAGAGCAGTCTGAACCGTCACATGGGCAAACCACTCAACACGATATGGAAGACCCCACTAGCAGCTCAACTTCCTACTGGAGGAAAAGGAACCAATAAGATGATGAGTGGAGAGAATAACGAGGCCAGTCAGAGTAGACAGTGACTAATTAGACAGATTTTTTTGCAGTCGCCCACTGAAGCAGTCAAACATAGTTATGCGGCAAAACATTGGCATAATTTTTAATTTCTTAAAAAAGCCAACAAGATGCGGCCCAACCTGGAAACCAAAAAGTAATGGACAAAGGCCGAGGAAGCCTACATAATCATTTAATTCTAAATATGTTGTAAAATAAACACTACTGCTGTTCTGAACATTTTAAATTGAAGACACACTCAGTTCTATCATACTAATATTATTTCTGATCATAAATCTTTGCTGCTAACTAGGACAATACATCTTATATATCTGCCAACATCTAAACTCTTTTAGGGCTTTCCCTCCTCTAGCAAAGTGAAAAAAGTTTTGTAATGACATGGCATAAAATGCATAAAATATTCAGTGCAATAAAAGAAAAAAAATTACATGTAAAATAAACGGGAATCTGACAACTGCGTGCTTAGCAGGTTAAAAATAAAGGGGGGGGGGGGGGGGGGGGGTATCACTGCTGGTATTGTGTGAGTCGTCCAGGCCTGAGTTAGAGTATATTTAAAATATCCCTTTTTTTTTTTGTTTCTATCATACTTGTGACTTTCCATAGGGTGTAATATCATAAAAATGTTTATGGGACGTAAAGTAAAGAAGAGCTTGCTACCTAGTCATCAAAGAACAGATAATGTCCTCATTTGGAGGCTTTCAAACCATGCAGCCAATCATCTGTAGCAACATGTATAACTTATGTTCAAAATTCTGCATGTTTCTGTTACATGTTATTACTGGATTTACTTTCCTAATTACATGTTTATCTCAAACACTATTTATACATTTCACCTCTAATCATCAGTTTGGTTTTGAAGCAGCAGCCTGATTATTGACATTTTATTGATGTATGATTGTTTTTATATGTTTCAATTTACTCATTTTAGGGCCCCCAGATTTCTGTGTCATGTCAAGCAAGCTTTACTCTTGAGAATGTCCCATAGTTGATAATCCAGCAGATTCAGATCTGGGCTTCCTGATGGCCAATCTTGGTGCCAATGTAGCATATGTTTAGCCTGATGAGCCAGTACAAACTCTTGTTGAAAAGCTCATTGTTATATGTCATACGACTCGGCTCCAGCTCATAAGGCTAAATGCGTGCATCAATGGCTTAAGGACAATGTTCCAGAGTTTATAGCACACCAAGATTTGCCATCGAAGTCTAGATCTGAATCCACTGGATGGGACATCGAGAGTAAAGCTTGCTAAACACAACACAGCTATCTGGAGGCCCTAAAACAAGATTTGAAGTGAACAGTAAAGAATTTTGATATAAATGTCATATGTACTGCTACAGATGATAGGCCGCACCATTTGAGAGCCTGTGTGGCCCCCAAAGTAGAACATTTTGAGTAGCTATCTGTTCTATTATACTTAATAAATGGTATGAAAATTTTTTGGATAGTGTCATTCTTTGCTGTGCTACCCATGTTTATAGTTGTGACAGAACTTGTGATATGACTGTAAATATATTTGAGATTTCTTTTTCTCCATTTATACTTGAACTACTGAAGACAGCTCAATGAAATAATTTTGATGTGACAGAAACAATACCTCAGCAATGTTACTGATCTACTTTAGTGTTGATTGGTAATATGTTTTAAAAAAATGAATTGCTGAAAAATTTTAATAAACATTTATGTAGTTATGAAAAAAAAATTTCCCTTAATATACTGCATTATTGTATAAAAATATATCAGAGGACTAAAAAAACATGCATTTAAATCCTGTAAAAATATCGGTCTGGTATTTTATGTGGTTTCTGAACTAAAGTTAGCAAATTGAGTATTAGTATATTGGGACTTCTTATTTGCCCTTAAATCATGCAACTAAGCTATTGCTTACCTTTTTCATTGGCATTCTAAGTTTCAGAATTTCTATGTATCTCATAAGTACTTCATGAGGTGCGTGAATTTTCACAAAGTGTAACAACTGGTGTTTCTCTCGTTCAATTAGCAACCCTTCCTCCTGCAAATTTTTCTCAAATATTTCTCTCTTTTTAAATGCAGCATCACTGCTAGTGGTTGCAGATCCCTCTGCCCACACCAAGACAAAATCCACAGACTGTCCCTCATCTTGAAACATAGATGGACTTGTAAGATTCTGAAAAAAATAAAGACAGTAAATAATCACACTAAGACCACTTCTTAACTAAGGTCAAACTTAGTTTGACATGAAAAAATGAAATTGAAATTAAAATTCTTGAAATTCATTGCTTTAAACTTCAAGAACTTGCAGTATATATTAAGATAAGTGAAGCTTATAGTCTCTAACCTATTTGCTAATATTGTAAAATTTTGAATCTTTCTTTAGGGAAAACAATGAAGTTATTTTCATTTATTGTGTAAAATGTTTTTTATTACTCTAACTTCACTTTCTACACCAAAACTTATTGGAACATGTTTCGGAGATTTATTGTCTATTCATTAGGCATATTGGCTAGATCAACATCTAGATTGGGGAATCCATGTAGTTAAATCAATAGCAAAATTTAAACATTTTATTTTTTATTAAAGGTAATAAAGAAAGAATTAGATATGAATACAATAAAAATTAATGTAAGAGAACATAATACATCCCTACTTATAAAAGGGTGAAGTATTTTGGGACTATGCTATTTAATAAATTTTCAGCAAATTTAAAAGAGCAGTCCATATGTTGTTTCAAAAGAGATATGAAGAGCTTGCTACAGTGAGAGGCTTATTACAGCATAGATGGGTTTTTAGAGTCAGTTTAATAACTAATTAAATGTATTGATGAATTCAAATTAATAAATATTGGAATTAAATTGATATGAGGGTAACTTTGAATTAATTAATGTCACCTGACAAAACATGTGTACTTTGTTACATTAATGATGAATAAACTGCAAAAAAAAAGTCGATGGCATTTTGGCTGGATGTACTGCACAATGAGAGGCAGTACATCAAAGTTTAACAAATTGTATTTATTTTTGTGTATGAATAATTTTTCTCAAGCAGAGAGTTCTGCTGGTTTTCTAAGGCCTTAAAACTTAGGTTTTTCTTTCAGCTGATGATTTGTGGACCAAAAATACTCTGCAACTGTTGATTTTTCCTTTTGTTGTAGTTCACATTCCTCATATGTTCTTTTAATCTTGTATCAATGTTCCTCTTTGACTTCTCAATGTATATCGTTTTGCAATCTTTACATCTACTTACATAAAACAACACAAGTTTTCCTCCCAGCATTTTGTCCAGTGTATTAGCCCCGAGTATGTTATTTAAGCAATGCTGTTTAGTGGGGTCTAGGGTTACACCATGTTCTTTGAATATTTTAGTGAATTTCTGAAAGGCACTGGACAGAATGCAATTTTTTTTTTTGTTTTTTGTTTGCTTTATGCTACTTTGTGTAATGATTTACTTTGTTTCCTCTTTTAAATTTCTTTACCTTTTTATCTACAATCTCAGGTTAGTTAATAACGGGAGATCAAAATACTTCCAAATAGGCTGCACAATGTTTTTCGACTGGGTGTGTGGAAACATAACGGAGTGCTGCGTAAACAAGGTCATGCTGCTGACATGGTATTTTTTTTCCTGCAGTACTGAATTGACAGTGATGTGATGTGGTTCAGTTATTACAGTAACTATTATTTTGTCCTTATTTAGTCACAGTCATATGTGATAACTCAGTCAGGTCATCAAGTGAGACACATTCTGTATTTCTTTGAGAAAAAGTTGAAACACTTTTTCACTAAACCAGAAACTCATTTAGAATAACATAATACATGGGTTTTATAATACATTAACTTTAAAGGAAATTTAAAAAAATATGAACTGCATGGCAAAAATTTCAAAATACTTGCAACCACTACACATATTTTATTTTTTATATAAAAAATAGTGGCAGTTTCTGGGTGATTGCATACCCGCAAGTGCACACCCACTAATTTTTTGCTGTATGTGAATATGTATTTACCTCTATAGACATGCACATGAGAAAGTCAAATGTTGTACTTCCTTCTATATGAGCTTGTTCATTTAATTTTCCCATGCCCTCTTTACCAAATGTCAGTGCATTCTGCCAACAAGCTGTAGAGAGGCATAAATCCGATTTTGCAACTGCCAAGGGTAGCTTTATGGTGAGGGTTCACAGGGAGCAATGCAAAGCTTGCATTTATAAGAGTATGACGAATTAAAGCAGCATTATCAACAAGGCAAACAGATGCAATTCTTACTGCACAAGCGCACCAGGTACTCGTACAATGACTGTCAAAGATAATCTCACTTTGCCTCAGGTCTGTCGCATTATTTATCGTTGTACAAAGCCATGGTTATTTCTTTGGATGTTTTAGGCCTTGTTGCAAGGGTATGTAAATCAACCAATGAAATGGCCAGGCTTCATACAATGATAAATAATGTGACACACATCGGAGGCGCAGTGATATTATCTTTGGCAGTCATTGTGCAAGTCTTCTCCATTTTCCTTGCTATGAGCATTTCCCTCCCTCTCGTTTAGCAGAGTTGCAATGAACCTGGTAGGCAGTTAGCCAATTTGATGTTTCTAAATTTAATGTAGCCATTTTCTATATTAAAATGACAGTTGTGTTAATGTTATAAACACATCTATTTTTATTAAACGGTTGTAAGTGCATATAATTTACTCTTCATGTCATAATTTACTAAGACCAATGCTTTGGTTTGAAATAGTTATTTTGTTACAGTGTTTATCACTGTTTGTTATGTTTGTTTTCTGGTAGCAAACTGCATGCAATTGTGTCTGCTCATAGTAGGAAATTGGAATCCATGAAAGTGGAAATGAACAGCATGCAGGAGATAAATTTTTCGACTTTATTGTTAACAGGGAAACTGTTTTCCATGCTTATTGTTTGCAAGTGAGAGAAATGACAACTGGACATCTGGACAAATAATTGTGATATTGGTAATTTAAAACCAAAAAATAGCAAAACATGAGAGCTCAATTGTCCATATGAATTGTGAATTAGAATTGTGTGGTGCAAGTCACAGAGAAAGAGTAAAGGTGGAGAGCATATAATTTACTGCACACCCACTGTGACAAGTAACGAGCTACCACTGATCAAAATATACTAAGTTAATCTTAAATTCCATGCACGAGGTTTTTTTTTTTCATGTTTTATTCAATATACAGTAAAAATGTTGGCCTTATAGCACCTAATTTGTGGATATTATTTCATTATGAATGAATAAAAGTGTAGCAAAAATTGAAGTGAAGAAAATAGAATTTAAAAGTTTTTGTGCATTTTAAGTAGAAATAATTACTTAGAGACCTTCCTAGAAGTGTCCAGCTTAATACTACTTGGCAAAGCGTTGAGGTGTATTGACCTTGGTGGTCGAGCGCTACGGTCACTTCTTATCTTGTTTATTAGAAGAGCAAAATATCAGTAACTTGGCATACAGTCAGTGATAAAACACAAATAGATGATCTCTTGCGCCTGCCTATATATGAGACGTTGCTGTCCTGGAGATATGATTTCATCTGAACAGAGTGTACATATCTGTCTTGCCATGTGCGTGCGATAAGCTCGCATAAACTGCTGGGCAGTTTCACATTCTTTCCGATACGCTTCATGGCTTTGCCAGGTAGTAAGTAGCTTATAGCACTTTCTTTCCTAGCCATTATCACAACTATTCAAGTCCTTCTGTTGCTATATATACATGTATTTACACTGTACAAGAACTGTGCTAAAATATTTACAATGAAGCAGTACTACACTAAAATATTTACACTAGACTTTGTGTAGAATGTAATATTAATATTAGATTAACAATGTAATAAGAAATTATCTGAAGAATTAGATTAACTATATAATAAGAAATGATCTGAAAATACTTTGTAACACAGCATGTAGTTACGATAAACAAAGAGACAAACACGAAACCACTTTTGAGTATACATGTGGTGCTGTTTTTATAATTATTCGTCGGTGATGGTGATGAGCTTTTGACTCCTTCGTTATCTCGGGTCGTGGTACTGGGTGGAATGAACATACACTCGGGGTTAACTTTAGTGAAATATTTTATTCGCACCTTCTTGTTCACAGTATTTAAATCGTATCACAGTAGCAAGTCTTTTATTTCAGTAGATTGACTTCCCTAGCATCGCTGAGATTTAATGTCTGAAAATTTAGCGATATTTCGCTAAATGTGTTTTCTATCACTTTACACTTCGTCTATTTTACGTCCTTTCATTTAATTGCACACTTCGTATTAACTAACTTGTTAAAGTTAGCTAATGTTCCACTTATTTTACTCAAATTAACGGTCTTTAAACACTTAGTAAATTTACTTTCACTATTTTATGACATGCACACATAAAAATGCGTCCATCTATACCAAAGACACGGACGCTATTAACAAATTCTTTTGGTTGCGAGTCTAGGTGCACATGTGCACATCCGCATATGCGTTCATCAAATAGTTCCCGCATTGTTAGGGAAGCGATCTTTTAGCTATTCTCCCTTCGCTTTCAATATTGAACACATATAATTCTTTTATTTATACATATATATTAAAATTAAATATGGGAATATTTATGACGTCTTTAAACAAACTTAATTGTTCGTAACAATGAACAATAGTAACTTGTTTTCGTCATTCAACCAACTCGTACCAACACCAAAAACAAATTACACTCTTAACAAATATTCACATAAACGATTTTCTTTTGGGGTCTTACAATATCCTGTCTCACATGTTTGAAGAAGCCAACAAAATACAAAAGTTTTTCTGTTTCCTATTCCTTTCATAGAAGGCAGAAAATTTGATTTGTTACATGACATCTATTGCCATAGCTGCTGTTACCATGTTATACCTACCCAGCACGGTGGCTCAATTATGAATCAGAAACCAATCTTCACGGAAAAAATCCCACAAAAATCAGTAAAAAAAGGAAATTTTTACTTCAGGCAGCAATTTTACTAGGTACCTGCCATGCCCTATCAGAGTGCAAGCCTTTAAATATAACGTAATTGTACTTTAAATCTTTGTATACATGCACTTCAAACCATCTAGTTTTTTTGGTACAAAAAACCAAAATAAATTTGATGGAGTGCGCAAAACTTATTTTGTAGTTTAACAATGCTGTCATTTGCCAGGATCATATTAGCATCACTGGTGTGCTGGAATTTCATCCTGCAGGAGTTCTTTTACATGCCAGTAAATCTACTTGCATGGAGCGGTCATTTTTAAGCACACTTAAAAACATTGGTCTGGTCCGGATTTAAACCTGTGACCTTGGGGTCAGTAGGCTAGCATCTAATCAACTGAGCCACCCAGACTGACTATGGAGTACGCAGAATATGCATGTGAATAAAATACTAGATCCGCCCTCAGCTGAGTCAGCGTTAGCTGCCACACCACATAGCGTAGCACCTGTCACACTTTTTTCCATACCATAAGCACTTGCATTCAATTCCCAGTTGAAAATATTTAATAATTTTGCACACTTTGAAGTGGAAGCCATGTGTCACGAATCTGGTCACTATGTGTCACAGGCCATATAGGGGTTGAGTCCAGTCTTCGTAAATCATCACATCCGTGCGGTAGAAGTCATTCCATATTTAATTTGTATATGTCTCTTCCCTTTCCCATGGAAGTTCGGCACAAAAGGTGTGGGCTGCTGTTCGGCCTATGTATGGTAAGTAGCTAGAGGGAAGTGTCCGGTTTTTTCCGGATTGAGGGATAGGGATGACAATACCCTTTCGCCAGGAAGATGGGAAAACCTGCTGAAACCAGATGCGATTATATATGTTCAGCAGGAAGGAGAGAGCCACTGGTGTAAGATGAAGCAGCATTTGGCAGTGGATGTCATCAGGACCAGGAATAGAGTCCTTCAATAGGGACAATAAAATTTTAACAATCATCTCTGCTGAATGAAATGATAGAGTAGATACCTTTGAATTCAAAATGTTTCTCCCCTTTTTTGCCAAGAAGTCAGCTTTTTCATTCCCTTTTACTCCAACATGGGAAGGGATCCACTGGAAAACAATTTCTTTTCCGCCTCTTTCAGCTGTCTTAGGGATACTCTTTCTTTCTTTCCCTCATTACCCTTCCCTTACTTACACCCCCTAGGACTTATAAGCCAGTGCCTAGCGTCAGATGCCTGTCAGGGAGCAGAGGGACCTCTGGATCAGAGTAAAGAGTGGTCAGCCAAGCACCAGGTATCATAGTGAGGAAGAGGATGATATGAAATGCAGGCAAAATGGATGATTGGAAGGGTGATAATGGAGCAATTAGTGGAATGAATGGCAGGGGAAACCAGAGAACCCGGACAAAACCCGCCCAGATACTACTTCGTCCACCACGAATACCACATGCAGGTAGGTGGTAGGCAAGCGGTCCAACCACTCAGCCATGGTGCTGCCATTATACTTCCAGACTCAGGAAAGAATGAGGAATAATTTTGGCTGGAGAAAAATTTGTACCCCCCTGCCAGGAATCGAACCCAGAGCCCCTTGCACAGCATGCAGGTGCTCTACCAACTGCACAACAGGGCCAGCCCAGGGATACTCTGATTTCTCTAATTTTTAAGGTAACATCACATTCCAATTTTCCTATGGCTTGGATAGCCTGAGCCACAATCTAATTTTTCAAATTCAACATGAAATGAGAGGTAGAATCAGAACTGAAAACTCAGTGCCACAGCTTGTGTGTTTAAAAACACCAACAGTATGCTTGTTGGCATAAATAAATAATAATCATCAACATATAATGTTTATTTTACGACTGAAACATTAAAGTATATGCATATTTTCTTCAGGCTATTAAAATTAGTAATTTTATTTGACCATTTCAATAAAATCTGTGGTCAGAGTACTTAAAAACTGCCTATGCTCCTTGGTGGAGTTGAGTTTTTTTAGTTGTCAACCTTATTTATTAAAATCCAGTTCAAATGTGTTCTGGTGTATTGGAAGTTGTTAAAGAAGATCTTGTTACACATTGTGTAAAAATCAGCTTTTAATTAACCAAAGCAGTTGCATTTAATATCTATATTGTGGTGTTATATAACAAAAAGTGGAATAGTTTATTTTATTTAATAAGAATTGCTGATTACAAATGCCTTTGTAAAAGTGAGAAAAAGTATGCATTCAATTAGTTAATAACAATGGGATTGCTAAAGATACTTTTTCTATCTGATTAAACCTTTTTAAAATCTGTAACATACGCAACATACTGTTACAGCAAGATCATTCATAACAAGATTGTTTTGCAATAATGCACCATTGTTGTGCTTGGCACAAGACACTTCTGACAAGGTAGTAATTACCAACCTGTATCTGCACTTACATTATGTTTTACTTCAGGAACAATAAAACATATACATATTTAATATATTTTGGACAAATTTGATGTAATTTTTTATTTGTTGGGGCAACTATAAAAGTTAATGCTGAAATTTCAAAGGCATTCGTTTAACACTTAGCAGTTTATTATGTTTCCTTAATGAATATTGGGACACAATAGTTCAAACTAGAACACTGTAGATTAGTGGAACACAGAAGAAGCTGTACCTTGAGAAAGGGAAAGATAAAAGTAGAATAGGGAAACAGAAAAACAAAAACCAGTCAAGGATCCCAAGAAATTACAACAGAAACGATCTGAGACTGCTGAAAGAGTTTGAAAGTGGAGGGAGAAAATGATAGAAGCACAGATGAGGAGGTACTTTTCAAATCGTATTATGTCCATTATGGCAAATTTTTCAGGAGAGAAGAAAATCTAATAACTCCTAAATGCTTTGAGATAAATTAAAGTTTTAAAAGTACAAAACAGTGTATGGATTCCAAGATTAAGGATGTGTTTTCACCGAAATCAATTCCAAAACAGGGTAGTAGATACTTATTAAAACAATGTAGACATAATATGGTTTGATGTGGAAATAAACTCTGAGCTTTGAACATTCTTAAAATTTACATTTACTTACATAAACAAAATATACAAGTTAATGTTTTCTTATGAGTTCCAAAGTCTAATTACTCTGAAAAGGTTATTAAGGAATGAGTTAATGCAACATTTGTTTACTGAACTCATTAACAAAATGTGAAATTACTGAATTCAATTCCTTCAAAGTCTTAACTGTCCTTGTTTTTATCAGAAAGACAATTTCTGTGTATAAATTTGTCTGCACTGAAAGTTTTGGTGCTCATTCTTGACAATCTATTCCCATGCACTGGTGCTCACCAGAGACCGAAGTTTAGGCATTATAAATAATTGAAACAGGCAGTCAAAATCGCATTATAAATAGCTCAAATCGACAGGAAAAAAGGCATAATAAATACTAAAAAAGGCAATTACAAAAACCCATTCATTTAATAGATTACACTATTCAATAACTTGATCGTCATATTTTAAAGAACTTCAAAGTTTTAAACAACATGCTAGTGTTATAATTAGGGCTAGGAAGTTCATGCATTTGCATGTTTTTTTACAGGGGTTAAAAACGTATGCTTTTACATTATGTGCACGAATTATAGATTTTTCAGTTATTTGGACATGATTTTATGGTGCATATAACTGCATATTTTCTTGATTTTGATAAATGCATAATATTTCAATATTATAGCCCCTATATTGCATATTTTAATGATTTTTATGGGTTTTTATTATTTTTTCTAATATTTTTCATATTGGTAGTATTGCACATGATGATGCAACTCACGAAGATTTCAATATTATAGCCCCTATATTGCATATTTTAATGATTTTTATGGTTTTTATTATTTTTTCCATGTGTGTAATACTTTTCATATTGGTAGTATTGCACATGTTGATGCAACTCACGAGGTGAGTCATGTCATGCAGTGAACCCCCTGTTTCCATCCCTTCATTATATGTATGTGCGTAGAGAATAATCAGTGCGTTATCTGAGAAGTTTATATTAACAAAGATAAAGTGCAGGTCAACGTTTTGAGCAGCACGATTATCGCATCGCTTGCCTGAACTCCAATAGTTATGGCATGGTCTTCAAACGTAACAGTGTTGTGAACTGGTTCCCACCAAATTAAATTAGGTGTATAAAATGTTAAAGAGCTCTTCAAATGCCGAAAATAAAACCAACTTCGAGTGCTAGATTAACTAATTTACAGAAAGAGTTTTCGGGTGATTTAATATCTACAGATAATAGGGTACTGTTTTGTGGAGCATGTGAGAAAAATGTAGGGAGTGAGAAAAGATTTCAAATAGTTTAGCACATAAACACAGCAAAACATAAGGAGAATTTAATCAGAAAACTCGCAAACAGAGAACCTGTTCAAAAACAGTTAGTAGAGTGTTTAGGAAGTAGGGTTACTGAATTTTCCTATGACTTGTGCCAATCATTTTTAGCTGCTGATATTCCCTTGTTCAAAATTAATAATCCGACATTTAAAAACTTTCTTGCCAAGTACACTCGACAACATGTGCCTGAAGAAAGTGCACTGCGCAAGACTTAGGTCGGACATTGTTACAATCACGTACAGTCAAATATACAAAATGAATTAGCGGATCAGTTTGTGTGGTTGTCTGTTGATGAAACCCCTGATTCTGAGCGCCGTTCTATTGCTAATATAATCGTGAGTGCTTTAAATAATGAACAAAAGACTACACCTTATCTTCTTAATGTGTGCGAATTGTCGGCCACTGACATACCTGTAACCCAGCTTGTGATGGACTCTTTGAAATTACTATGGCCATGTGGAATCAAATACAACCGGTTACTTTTATTTGTTACTGATGCAGGTTCTTATATGGTAAAACCAGGACAAACTCTGAAAGGTATTTTTCCTAACATAATTCATATAACTTGTTTGACACACGCTCTTCATCGCATTTCTGAGACAATACGCGATTCTTTCCCATTGGTAGATAGATTTGTATCCTGTACAAAGAGAATTTTTGTTAAATCTCCTAAAAGAGTTAAGTTGTTTAGATCAACTGCATCTAATATCTGACTTCCTCCTGCACCAGTGTTAACTCGATGGGGAACATGATCGATACAGTTTTATATTATGCTGAGAACATAGGTTGTTAATTCATTGGACTCGAAAGATGCTTCATCAATAGAAACTGCAAAATATTCTGTCAGGCACTAGGTCAAAAGAAAATCTTAGTTTCATATCTGCCCATTTTTCTGTCTTAACAACAGCCATAACGGCATTAGAAGCTGTAGGATCTCCTTTGCATGAATCACTTACTATCTTTGAAAAAACAATGTGATCTAAGTTCGGTTCCTGGTGGTATAGGACAAAAAGTAAAAGAGAAAGTGAATTATGTAATTTCAAAAAATTCTGGTTATAAACAGATGTGCGATATTGGAGACATCCTCGAAAGAAAACCATCTGTCACACCAAGAGACTTGACTCTCTTTGTAAAGCAGTTAACATCATTTAAATATGCCCCGATAACATCTTGTGACGTGGAGAGAAGTTTTTCATGTTACAAAAGTGTTTTGCGAGACAACAGACGATGTTTTACAGTTGAAAATTTGTGCAAAGTGTTGGTTGTGAACTGCAATTTAGCAGTTAATACTAGCAGCGGGACCACTTCTGTTTCATCCTCTAAGGAATAAGGTAACTTTATTATTTATACTAACTCGCCTTGTCTACTGCAAAGGGGCACTGTTTTAATTCAATAGTGCATATTTCTTGGCATATTTTCAAGATTTTAAGAGCATATTTGCATGCATATTTCAGTGTTTTTTAGGGCATGAACTTCCGAGCCCTAGTTATAATTGACACAAAAATGAAATATTCTTTTAAAAAGGCCTGTGTATTGCAATACCTTATTCATTGCACATGACAACCAAATGCTTTTTTAAGTTCTCTGAGGTCAAGTTCTCAACAGTCTCTGTCAGTTAACACATTTTTCATATGACAAAATGGCCTCTCAACATCGATGGAGATAATTGGAGCAAATCTAAAACATAGCATCATTGTAGGATCCATTTCAACTGCAACACAATTGTCACCTTATAGAATTTTTGAAATGTTTCTAAGTTTATCCAGATCACAATTTTTCGATAAAACTGTTTTACATTTTTCGCTAACTAATGAACCCCGTCCCTCTGGTACACTGTTCAGTCTCTTCACTGCATCATCCACAACTTTCACTAACTTCTTGAAGCTGGTTAGATCACTTGTGACAGGAACCCAAACTTGGCCATAACGAAAGTTAGGTCATTTTTCCCTTCCGAATAGTTGAGAGGTCTCTTGGCTGCTACAATTGAAGATACTTCATCTTCCAGAGCATTCACCACCTCAGCTACATTCTGGAAATTTGAAGCGTAGTAAAGTGCTGCTGATATCCATGTCTCTCATCTCATTACGATAGATTGGCAGGGGGTGGGGGCAGAGGTACATCTGGTGCAATGGATTTAAATGTCAGGATTCTTGTTGGGGCTTTCACAAAGGCCCTGGAAATCAATTTGTCAACATCCAGAAACAAGCATCATATCTCTTCTGACACCTGTGAAAGCAATGTGCTATGCAGGCGGCAGCGCCGTGGCCGAGCAGTTAGCGCGCTCGCCTACCACCTAGGCGGCCCGGGTTCGATCCCAGGGACCCGCATGTGGTATTTGTGGTGGACGAAGCGGCGTCAGGGCGGGTTTTCTCCGGGTGCTCCGGTTTCCCCCGCCATCTCATTCCACTGGTGCTCCATCTTCATGTATCATCAGTGTCACCGCCTGCGGTGCCGTAGTAGTAAAAGCGGGCGTTAAACACTACAACACACACGCTATGCAGGTCTCGTGAAGCATGTTTGGATATAGCACTTTCAGCACTATTCCAGCCTTTTTCATATATGGTGCAGCATCACTGATGAAAAGTAAGATGTCATATTGAATCTGTTCAGGCCACAGCAACTTTAATGAACTGGTGAATAACTGTGCGATAGTTGAAGTGATAACTTTCTTAAGACACTCCCTTGTAAGCAGGAATGGTTTCATTGACTCATCTTCTGTAGGATCTAATGGTCCAATAACAACATTGGCAATGAAATGACCCATGATATCAGTTGACTCGTCTATATAAATCTAGATCATCTTATTTTTCATTTTATCCTTGATGATTTTCATTTTGTCACCGTAACATTCGGCTAAGTAACATTTTCGCAAACTTGACTTGCTAGGTACAGATTGGTTAAGTATAATCTGTCTCAACCTAGTTTGATCCTGCTATAAACATCTGGAAGGGAAGAGAGACAGATACAGAGATATTGGGACAGAAAACGGTTAAGCTGTTGATTGGTTTAGCGAAGTTAATGGCGTTTTCTTTTATTTGCATATGTACGATAAACCCCTCCTTTAAGTACAGTACTATAAGTAGTTTTCTGATCACTGCTCTGCGCGAGCTAATTTCGGAGAGAGAAAAATATACAAATGTTTCGATTCTTATAAACGTAAATAGCCCCACATTTTATCTTTCTGCTTTACATACCACATAGATGTGTTCTGAGCTTGTGAGTTCTGAAAGGAATATATACAACAGATATATACATAACAGTATACTATATACAGATTAGACAGAAGACAGGTGAAATTATACACGCTATTAACTTATTATGTTAAATTAAGCTGTATTTCCAGGGACCGCCAACTGACATGCACGGTGTGCCTATACAGTTCGCACGGTGCTGGCGTGCCTGGTCATTGCTGGCGAGTGCTAGGGAGATATACCAGTGGCATTCCGTAATCTGCACTTCTGTTATCAAATAATTACGGACAGGGTGGTAGTGAAGGGACAATTCAGAAACTGTATAATATGTGGTTTAATATCTCTCTGGTACTTATTAAATTATAGACAAAACAACCCAATACCAGTAAGATTATTATAGCCTTCAGTCCTATACAACCAAATGATGGCATATAAAAGCAATATTTTTAACTATAAGAACGAAACAGTACTTTGTGGAAATTAGCACAATTTTGATCCTGAAACAATTGAAAAATATAAAATAACAAAATATTTATCTTCCTTTCATAGAAGTTTGAAAACAGTGTTGTTATAATTAATTTAATTTAAAGCGTTGTTTAGTGTTATTAATTGACTCACCTTTTAAATTAAAATAATATTTATTATACAGTGCTAATATTACACAGAATACTTCATATTAAACGAATATACACGTTTCAATTAAGAATTTTATACATTCAGTTTTCAGTAGACACTCTTGCTTTCTGACATCTTTGGTTTTCACAATATTCGCCACATTTGGAGACAATGAAACACAACTCTGGATCCTTAATGCACACTTCAAGTTATGATCACTGATGTTGGCTCTCTGGGGATTTTTAATACGTTTCATAGCTGAAAATAAGGATTCACATACACAGGTCAAACCAAACATTGCAATCATAGATGCTGCACGCCTGTGTAATCGAGGGAATCTTGATTTAGGAAATCTCCTGTAGAAATCTAGCAAACTTCCTCTATTTCTGTAACTGTCAGCTCAATATCACATTTCAAGGTGATAAGCTCCAGTTAAACATCTTTGGGAGTATCATAAATATTCATGCTAAACAGTGTAGCGAATACATCAAAATCCATTTTTAAGCCCGTGAGATCGTGAAATCTTTCATCAAACACACGGGAAAGCATGTACAGATTTTCAACATAACATCCCACTTCTAGGGAATCACAATCACGGATCACACTTTCCAACCTGGGAAAATGACAAGGTTCACCATTTGACAGTTGACATTCCCATAATGAGAGCATATTTTTAAAAGTTTCAATGCTACAGAACATATCTGTGATTAACTTGTTTTTACCTTGAAGTGAAACATTCAAAGTATTCAAATGTTCACTTATATTGGCCAGAAATGCAAGATCACATTTCCACTTAACATTTGTGAGCTCTTCAATAGGTTCTCCGCACATTTCCATGAACAAGCGTATCTCATCCAATAATTCAAAGAATCTGCTTAAAACTTTGCCTCGACTGAGCCACCTAACTGCTGTATGATATGGTTTATCATCATACTCATGCTCCAAATCTTCTAAGAGGCTTTTAAATTGTCTGTGTTTCAGACCGTGGGACCTCAGTTTGTTTACAATCTTCACAACCAGACTCATTACATTGTTTACATTCAGTGTTTTGGCACACAAGTTTTCCTGATGAAGTATGCAATGAACTGCTGTTATTTCTTTTGCTAGTTTATTTTTCAGGAGGGTCACAAATCCGTTGTGTGAACCAACTACAGCTGGGGCACCATCGGTGGCTACTGATATGAGTGTATCCCATGGAATCCCTGCATTCTCCACAACTTCTACTACACAATTCAGAATGTCTGATCCTGTTGTGCCTTTTATTGGCACCAGACCTAGCATTTCTGCCACAACTTCCAAATTTTCATTTACTTCACGAATAAAAATACATAATTGAGCCATACTTGATAACTCAGTGCTCTCATCAATGGCAATAGAGAATGAAACGAATTCGCTTGCTCTTTCAATATGTTGTGTGTAAATGTTGTCCACTAGATCTTGAATTCTGCATGAAATAGTATGAGGTGACAGACTGACACTCTCGAACTGGTGAACACTGACAGGGGTAAATTTACTTGCAGCTATAAGCATACATTGTTTAATAAGTGGACCATCAGAAAAACTACTAGATGATCTGGCAATTTCTAGTGCTATTTCGCAACTCACATAAACTGAGGTTTCTGCCATTCCGCCATCCTCTTCTTCCTGTTCCTCTTCCTGCGATGTGATCTTTTCTCTGAGCTTTTGTATCTCTGCAGTGCATTCTTCTTTTTCTGGGGCCGAATAATCATTACCATGCAATGTATTAAAATGTCGCTGAAGATTAAATCGTTTCAGCACTTGCAATTTTTTCTGGCAAATTAAACAAATAGCACCACTGCTACATTTCATGAAGAAGTACTCAGCTTCCAATTCAGGATTGAAATAATGTGTCAGCACGGGTGCCCTTCGCTTCAATAAGTGCCCTTCCATATCAAACTGACACTGACCGCCACTGCTAAGGAAGACAAACCGACCGCTACCACTGCGAAGCACGAACTGATGCTTGTAGCCCAGCATATGCACCATTGCAAGCGAGTTGGCTATGGCTGGATTAGACAGAAGACAGGTGAAATTATACACACTATTAACTTATTATGTTAAATTAAGCTGCATTTTACTTAACAATAATTACTAAAGGCCATTGCTATTATATAATATTTTGGCATTCCTATACCAGGCAGCTCTCTCACAACGAGGTCTGTATCGAGTTGAATGCTAATTAAGATGTTATTGTTTATAGTGTGGAGTTGCTTCTGATATTTAACACTGTATTTCCTGTACATCTCGTGTACCTCACAAGCCCAAGAACACTTATGTATATACAATTTAAAATCAGTAAGTTTTTCATCATGGAGCAGTCTGGTGCTTCAGCCGAAATGAAACACAATCCAGGCAAACCTTTAGGTGGATGATCACACATTGTTTTGCAGTGCTTAAAGAAGGAAACCCAGAATCGTCTATAAAAAACATTGAGAAAGAAACTGGTGATCTTAGTGTTTCCGCAAGTAGTGTACACAGTGTTAGATTGGAACAGCAAGCATCCGGAACTCTAAGAACACCAGGAAAATCACGTAAATGCAAACAGCACATGGAGACATACGACGATTTTATGAAAAGTGCTATACACAGTAAAGTTCATGATTATTTTTTCAGAAATGAACCGCTGACTGTAAATAAAATTTTGCATGTGGTAAATTCTGACACAGACTTGCCAAATTTTTCACAAAGTACTCTCCACCGGTTGCTGATAGATATTGGATTGAAATTTCAAAAGCGAGGGCAGAAATTAGTTATAGTGGACAAAGACATTGTAATGTGGAGACGTAAATATATGCGCCAAATCAAAAGTTTTCGTAGTGAGAGCCGAAAATTTTATTTTCTCAATGAAACTTGGCTAAATGAAGGGTACGCAACATCTGCAGCTTGGTATGATACACTGTGAGAGATAAGAAATAAGCATTTCTCTCTAGACTCTCCACTGGTCTAAAAGAACCAACAGGCAAAGGAAGAAGGCTCATCATAGATGACATAGGAAGTGATACCGGATTTGTAGACGGTGGCTTATTGACTTTTGAATCCAAAAGCACAAAGGACTTCCACGAAGAAATGACTGGTGCTGTTTTTCTTCAATGGTTTAGATCAGTCCTTCCAAAGCTTGATCCCAACTCTGTTATCATATTAGATACTGCTAGCTACCACAGTGTTAAAGCGGAGCACATCCAAAATGTGTTATGGAAAAAAGGTGACATTAAGTGGCTTCAGGATCATGAATGTGAGTTTAGTGCCGATATGGTTAAACTGGAACTAATTGCATTGTAAAGTATGTAAAAGCACAATTCGATAAGTATGTTGTGGAAGATTGTAAACTCAATCCAATTGAGCTAATCTGGAGTCAGATGAAATGCTATGCGCGTAGGCACAACACTACTTTTAAGTTGAATGAGGTTTGCTCCCTGCTTGCCACTGCAGTAGAAAATATAACGACACGGAATTGGTTCAACTGTGTTCAGCATTCAATAAAAGGAGAAGAGAAGATGTGGAACCTGGATGGACTCACTGATGAAAGACTTGTAATCATCGACGGTAGTAATTCAAGCAACTGTAAATATACATTGGGAGATGACAATACATCTCTATCAGGAGTTGAACTTCTGCAGGAATTCGATTAAAGGTAACCATTATGTTACTGTATGATTCTATTAATATTCCAACTCATAGATTTAATAAGTTAATGTGTAACGCAACTCTATTTATTGTCTAGAAGTTAGCGCTGCTATATATACTGCTAGTGTTGCAAAACTTATGTGCATGCATATAGGTCTAACATGTGGCAAGTTGAGTCAGCTCCGCTTTGTTGTTTACAGCAGGATTGAACTAGCCTGAGATATGGTGTAGTATACTTCTCCAAAAAGTGTAATAATGTAGGATTCTGTAATTTCCATGAAAGGATTCCAGCGCTGAGGAAAGCTTTTACATAATTCAAATGGAAACTGGAATTTTTGACTCAATGTTGCAATTACTGTCGGAAGCAAAGAAATCTTCTTCCCAGCACCTTGGAAAATGCATTTTTGTGTTTGATTGTGCCAATATGTTGTGATATAAAATACTTCTTTTTGTAGTTCACTGGCTGCTTGCATACTTAGCATGCAAGTACTTCACTGTCAGTACAAAATACGTTGGATCCAAAAGTATTAATGTAACTTTGTAATTTACTGTGTAAAGGAACACTGAATTTCGGCATCTTGCTGCTAGCTACAATAATGTCGCAATGAAAACTGAAAGAAAAACAAAGTTAGACCTGCACTCATTATTGACTTTTAAAATAAACACAAGTGGTAATTCAAACGCTTTCTGTTATCTATACGTTTATTTGCGTGGCAGCATTCATTGTTGCAAAGAAAAATAACAAACTGAATGAAGGATGCCTATGTTGTCTGCAACTTAAACACAATAATATACATTCGGTGAAGTAACTTTCATTGTCATGGACCAATGGTTATTAAAATAAAATGTACCTGAAGGAAATGTTTAATAATTAATAAATAATAGATAAATAATGAAATAAAGGCAACATAAAACTGTGGCATTTCTTCACAAGTGTATAATTTGTACAGATTCATTTCAAATTGAATTTAGCTTTGTCAGATTTAAAAAGGCATTCTGCCTAAGTTTCGGTCTCTGCTGCTCACTATTGAAGTCTATTCATATGTGTGATTGCTTGGAAGAGGAAGGACTTAATATGGTTTGAAGTGGACCAAATGGTGGACAAAGTATGCTTTGAAGTGAACCCTGTAATTCAAACCTCACTTGCTTGGAAACTATTATGGTTTGATGTGAAATGAATTTACCATTGGATAGTGCATGTTCAAAATACCATGAATACACATAAAGCTTAATTTCAGAAAAATGTGGACTTTATATGCTTTAAAAAATACCTCCTCAGATAAGGAAAATGATCTTGCCTCACAAATATGGAAGCCATAAATCTCCTTAGTCATTGGGTAAAGCAGTTAGGAAGGTGAAAAATACATTGTCACAGAACCAAGGAAATAAACAGCAATGGTAAAGAAACTCATAGATAATGCATTTCCATCTTTGGATACAGGCCCTAGCCAGAGGGCTGATTAAACGGTTAGTATGGAATGCAGTTAAATTCAGAAGAATCATGAAATTGTAAGAAAATGTCTTTAAGTGCACTAATAAACTTAGCACTAACATTAAAGGTCTTCATCTGTCCACAAAGATATTGGTGAGAGTAAACAGGCACTGCCTGATAGGTGGCAAACCAATACAGGGATTGCATTCTAAACATTACTTCAAAGCAACAAATATAACAAATATTAAGAGACCAAGCTTCACTGATCTTTATATTTGGTGCAAGTTGTTGAAAATTAAACACATAATACAAAGCTAAGTGTAGCTCAGTCTCTAAATATTTGTTATATTCATTGATTTGTATTGTGTCACTATTAATAGCTTCAGTTTGTCAATGTCAAAGGCTTGTCAGAGAACAGTGTTCTTATCAGCTGTACAAGTGAATCAACAAAAGCTTTTCATTTGTTTAAGAGATGCACATTAAGATTCTGGCAGTAAAGACAAGTTTTGAGTCTAATTCCAGCACAAACTCAGAAGTATTGGAGGAAGAGTGTGGCAAGCAAACCATTTACAATTTAAAATAATACATTTGTATTGGTTGAGTTCCCAGCTCAAAAACACTAAAGAAAATGTGAAGTATTGTTATGCAGTCATTACTTAATCAAGTGTTGATGAAGATTTAGATATTCAAGTAATTTGTTTAAGAATGTATGATACAGGGACAGATACGACTTTCAAAAGGATGTTCCAGATGTAAAACTTCCACAAATATTACAGATCCTGCCTTCTCCAAAGCTGAAACACATTGGAGCCAGATTATATTTTGAGATCCTAAAAGCACTTACTATTTTGGAAAAACCATATGTTAATAATGGATTTTTTTACTCTACTTAAAATTGATATCATTTTTATAATCAGAAGTATTTGCTATATGCAGTAGTTACACTTTTATTCACTGTTACAAATCCTTGTATAAGTCTGAATTAATAAAATGGAATTTTGAGGTAATAAAAGTAAGAATCTAAGACAGCAGTTATTTTCCTAAAAGTTTTCCACAGTAATGTACGTGATAAGAGCTGGCCAATTAAAACACTAATCAGTTGCTGATTTTGCATACGGTAACATATTTAACACTGAGTACAACATATGTAACAGAAGAATAAAATGATACTTTCAAAACAAATCTCATGAATGACAAGTCTATAATATGACTTTAAAGCACATACTCAGAAAAAATATTATGGAGTTCTTAAGTTGCACAGAAATCTAAAGTATTAGTTGTGACAGAATGTATGTCTATTTGGTGTAATATATATAACACGCAAAACCAGAGTGATGAATAGCATTAAATGTTAACTGTTGATGCACAAGTAACTTCTGTTCCTAAATTTAATTTAATTGTTTATTTTATAACTTTAAACTTGTCTGAATGTAACATAAATGCTACTTGACAAAGCAACGAGGTGTACTGACCTTGGCTATAGACACCCTACAATTGTTTCTCATCTTGTTTATTAGAACAAAATAATAGTAACTTGGTGTATAGTCAGTGAAAAAATACAAATAGATGACCTCTCACATCTGCCAATATATGACACGTTGCTGTCCTGAAGACATGATTGCATCTGAACAGTGTACGTAAGCTGTCTCATCTTGTTTGTGCGATACGCTCTACATAAACAGATGGGCAGGTTCGATTCTTTCCAATACACTTCATGGCTTTGCCAGGTAGTAACCACGGAATGGCTCAGAGGTAATCTTTGTTATTGGTTTGAGTTTTTAAATATGTACTACTTATCTCAAGTAATGAGTCACATTCATTTTTTTACAATGGTCATGCAAAGAGCACAGAACTTCAGTCATCAAATAGCGATCTGCTTTTAAAAACCAAGTGTTGCTTTAGCCTTTCTACATATCTTCTTATACCTATAAGGAATGTGTGCAAGTATAATGAAAGTTTATCTAGTGTAACAGGAAATAGACAAAAGTACCAACTTTAGTAAGAACAGTTTGCAGAAGAGTGAGTAAAGAAATTTATTTATTTATGTGAGTACAACACATCAAATGGTTCAGATTAGGCTTCTTCACTGATACTATGTGTGTGCAAATGCCACACCCATGGCAACAGAATGGCCCAAATAAAATTGGATATAAATGAAATGCAGGGAAACTATTATACCTCAGGGAAACTAAAGAATGGATTTCGAGTGAACCTTCAATGAACATTTATGTGCACAAGTGAAATACACCAATGGAAAGTTAAGACATCTGTAGACCATGATAAACAATGAAAGATGTTACTTCTGAAGACTTCCTATAATGGTCAATCATTCAAATACTTGATACTTACATTCATTTCCACATGCACTTGTTCTGGCTCTGCTGATGGTGCTACTGAAGACATTGTTGAAGCTTCTTTTGCCAATTTTTCTTCATCAGTTAACTGTAGTTGGGTATATTGTGGAATATCCTGTGCACTGTGATACACTGTACAGCGGGATAAACTGATGTACTCCTTTCCCTTTTTCCAAACTGAATCTGATGCACCAGAATTCAAAGAAACGGCATCTTCGAAAAACTCAGTTTCCTCATCCATGACAATTAAGACCTCTCAGATGAATGACATCTGCAAATCTGATTAAAATACATAACTAAATCAGTATGCGAAACGCTTAATAGTACATTATGAAAAGAATTCTCATACTGTGGCATAGTTTCTCACGATGACATGATGTGCAACTCATAACCGGTTTGTACTTGGTCTTTGGCCTTCATGCACTAATATTAAAATGCCATTATACAATTTATAACATATACTGTCACATTAACTTACAAACGTCATCCACTCCATAATTGGCATCGCTTACAAGATATGTAGCGATTTGGAGTTTGTTCTAATTTAACATAACCTATATACAGCATGGGACATTACTGGCCGGAATGAAACTCATTGTACATTTCCGGGGATGACATCATGGACTCGCTAATGCTGTTTTCACAAATAACATTTAACTTGAAAAGTGTCACTGACTTTTGGTGCACAGTGCCACAGTTTCTAAGTATTTCGCACAATTGTCCAGGCTCCAGGACCTTTGTACCATTCCGTTATCATAATTACAGTAAATGTTAAAATAAACACTGAATTGACTAGCCCATTTTACGATAGTGAGTAAAGTGGGAGTAATGTTGCCTTCACCCACAGATTATACAGATTATGCCTTCAGCTGAAAGGTGAAAAGTGTTCATTCATATGAATCGGAGGAATTTAAAAGGAAAGTTTCATTCTTTGGAAATGTGGAATAAGTAACCACTTCGCATTTAAGAACTGGAAGTTCCACCTAATTGTTCCACAAAGCCAGTTATAAAAATCTGATGTGTTGCACTCATATGACTTTCTCTACTCTTGTACTAACCATTCTTACAAACTCTTATTTCTATATCTTCTTCGTGTTAGTTGAGATAAACATTTGCAGAAATTATCTTATTGCTTATTTCCTTGTATTACCTGGCAGAGCCATAAACCATATCGGAAAGAATGTGAAATTGCCCAGTTGTTTATGCGAGCTTATCGCATAAACATGGCTAGACGGTGTGCGTACACTCTGTTCAGATGCAATCATATGTCCAGGACAGCAACGTCTCAAATATCGGCAAGCATGACAGATAATCTGTTTGTGTTTTATCACTGACTATACTCCAAATTACTGATATTTCACTGTTCTAATAAACAAGATAAGAAGCGATCGTAGCCCTCGACCACCAAGGTCAATACGCCTCAACGCTTTGCCAGGTATTAGGTGCATGGGGAATATTAGAATACAGTAGGCTTCGAGCGATAGTCAAATCTTTTAAAGCTTTGAGATCCCGTTCTCTTTGCACGCTTAATACCTATATAAACAAAATCTGACGTGCTGTACTCACATGACTTTCTCTGCTCTTGTACTAAGCATTCATACAAACTCTTATTCCTACATCTTCGTGTTAGAGATAAACCTTTGTGCAAATTATCTTATTGCTTATTTCCTTGTAGGTGCAAGGAGGATATTAGAGTATAGTAGGCTTTGTGCGATAACCAAATCCTTTAAAGCTTTGAGATTCCGTTCTCTTTGCACACTTAAATTATAAAAAAATGAACAACGATGTTCTATTTCACGAACGTTTTGAGTTTTCGGAACTCACACACGTAACAAGGAATATCTCCGAAATGATTTACCCTACAAGAAAATTTATTTTGGCATAAATTTCGTATTTTAGCAAGATCTACATTTTTTGTACGCTACGATTTAGTCTATCTCTAACGGTTTACCAGTTGTGCAAAACTCGTCCAGAGTAAATACGACTACAGGGGCTATAGCCTGAAAATTCAAGATATACATTTCATTTGTCATAAAAATATCTCAAACATATGCTATTTTAATCAAAATCGTTAGAGCCATTTTCAAGAAAATTAAAATTTTCGAAAAATCTTCCATGTAAAGGGTAGTGTGGGGTGGGGCTATTTTCTTCAAAATCTTCGTGTCGCATCCTTGAAAGACATTAAACTTAAATACCAAGTTTGGCTTTTAACCGACTTTTCATTTTTGAGTTATGCTGTCCACTGACTGACAGACACAGACACACACGGACCTTTTTCTAAAAATGCTTTTTTTTTTTTTGGATTCAGGAGGTCTCAAAACATATATTTTCAGTGAAATCTCGACATCGAATTTTTGGGTGGAATACAATACTTCCTTCTACTTACCAGTAGAGAAAGTAAAAATGAACAACGATGTTCCATTTCACGAAGTTTTCCGAAACTGACACAAATAACAAGGAATATATCCGAAATGGTTCACTGTACAAAAAAATTTATTTGAACATAAATTGTGTATTTTAGTGAGGCCTACATTTTTTTTTACAGCAAGAATTTTTTACGGTTCACGAGTTATTCAAAAGTCATGCAGAGTAAACAAGCCTACATAGGCTATAGCCATAAAATTTAAAATATACATTTCATTTGTCATAAAGATATCTTAAACATGTCATTTCAATCAAAATCATTAGAGCCATTTCTAAAAAATCAACATTTACGAAAAATGTTCCATGTAAAGGGTAGTTCAGGGTGGAGCAATTTTTTTCAAGATCTTCGTTTCGCATCCTTGAAAGACATGTAACTTAAATACCAACTTTGGTTTTTAACAGACTTTTCGTTTTTGAGTTATGCTGTCCACAGACTGGCAGACATACCTTTTTCTGAAAATGTCTTTATTTGATGCAGGGGGTCTCAAAACATTTTCGGTGAAATCTCATATCGAATTTTTGGGTGGAATAGAATACTTCCTATACTTACTAGTAGAGAAAGTAAAAATTCTGATGCGTTACACTCACATGACTTTCTCTACTCTTGCACTAACCATTCTTACGAACTCTTATTCCTATATCTCAAAACATTTTCGGTGAAATCTCATATCGAATTTTTGGGTGGAATAGAATACTTCCTATACTTACTAGTAGAGAAAGTAAAAATTCTGATGCGTTACACTCACATGACTTTCTCTACTCTTGCACTAACCATTCTTACGAACTCTTATTCCTATATCTTCTTCGTGTTAGTTGAAGTTAAGTCATTTACAGAAACTTGTTATTGCTTATTTCCTTGTAGGTGCAAGGGGAATATGGGAATACCGTAGGCTTTGAGCGATAGTCAAATATTTTAAAGCCTTGAGATCCCGTTCTCTTTTCACGCTTAACATATAAAGAAATCTGATGTGTGTTAGTTGAGGTAAGCATTTGTACAAATTATCTTATTGCTCATTCCTTTGTAGTTGAAAGAGGAAAGTTAGAATACAGTAGGCTGTGAGCGATAGTCAAATTTCTTAAAGCTTTGAGATCCCGTTCTCTTTGGACGCTTAACATATTGTAACTTTTTGGTGTGGGTGTGTAAAGTAAAGAAGACAGATGTAGTCGAGATAAACACTTTTATTTCCGTAAACAGTAACTTGTACACTCGTTGCAACAACAAGAAAGTCTTTTCCGATTCTCCAACAGCACGGCTCCGAACTCGTAACACAAAGAACTAACTCTTCTCCGTCGGCACAACTCTCCACATCGTCTGTCCGTCTCCGTCGGCACGACTACTCAGCCTTCACATACGTCTGACTCACTCTTCTCACACTTTACCGCTATTTATATCTCCCAGGCACTATTCTGTAAAGTTCAGTTATTCGGTGAAATACAAAGCAGACATTTCTAGAGGCCTCTATCACTTTCTCTCTTTCGGCAAGCGCCCAACAATGCGGCCATTCTCTGTCTCTTTCCTTCGACTCCTTTGCGGTAGCGCCGACAATAATGCGCTGGGCGACAATATAAAAAAATGATCAACGATGTTCCATTTCACGAAAGTTGTTTTCCGAATCTGACAGAAATAACAAGGAATATCTCCAAACTGGTTCACTCTACAAAAAACATTATTGGGACATAAATTGTGTGTTTTAGTGAGATCTACATTTTTTGTATATTAAGAATTTGTTTATCTCTTACGCTTTACGAGTTATTCAAAAGTCATCCAGAGTAAACAGGGCTACATAGGCTATAGCGAGAAGATTCAAAATATACAATGGATTTCATTTTTCATACAAATATGTTGAACATATGACATTTTAATCAAAATCTTTAGAGCCATTTACAAGGAAATCAAAATTTTCGAAAAATTGTCCATGTAAAAGATAGGTTAGGGTGGGGCTATTTTCTTCAAAATCTCGTGTCGCATTCTTGAAAGACATCTTTAACTTACCAACTTTGGATTTTAACCGACTTTTCATTTTTGAGTTATGCTGTCCAAAGATAGACTGACAGACGGACACACATTGACAATGTGACAGTATATGTTATTAATTGTATAATGGCATTTTTAATATTAGTGCATGAAGGCCAAAGACCAAGTACAAACCGGTTATGAGTTGCACATCATGTC
The DNA here is from genome assembly GCA_030765045.1 of Tenodera sinensis. Classification (NCBI taxonomy): domain Eukaryota; kingdom Metazoa; phylum Arthropoda; class Insecta; order Mantodea; family Mantidae; genus Tenodera; species Tenodera sinensis. The sequence continues at coordinate 21,878,952 of CM060966.1, read as the reverse complement.
ATCGTGAGAAACTATGCCACAGTATGAGAATTCTTTTCATAATGTACTATTAAGCGTTTCGCATACTGATTTAGTTATGTATTTTAATCAGATTTGCAGATGTCATTCATCTGAGAGGTCTTAATTGTCATGGATGAGGAAACTGAGTTTTTCGAAGATGCCGTTTCTTTGAATTCTGGTGCATCAGATTCAGTTTGGAAAAAGGGAAAGGAGTACATCAGTTTATCCCGCTGTACAGTGTATCACAGTGCACAGGATATTCCACAATATACCCAACTACAGTTAACTGATGAAGAAAAATTGGCAAAAGAAGCTTCAACAATGTCTTCAGTAACACCATCAGCAGAGCCAGAACAAGTGCATGTGGAAATGAATGTAAGTATCAAGTATTTGAATGATTGACCATTATAGGAAGTCTTCAGAAGTAACATCTTTCATTGTTTATCATGGTCTACAGATGTCTTAACTTTCCATTGGTGTATTTCACTTGTCGTGCACATAAATGTTCATTGAAGGTTCACTCGAAATCCATTCTTTAGTTTCCCTGAGGTATAATAGTTTCCCTGCATTTCATTTATATCCAATTTTATTTGGGCCATTCTGTTGCCATGGGTGTGGCATTTGCACACACATAGTATCAGTGAAGAAGCCTAATCTGAACCATTTGATGTGTTGCATTCACATGAATTTCTTTACTCACTCTTCTGCAAACTGTTCTTACGAAAGTTGGTACTTTTGTCTATTTACTGTTACGCTAGATAAGCTTTCATTATACTTGCACACATTCCTTGTAGGTATAAGAAGATATGTAGAAGGCTAAAGCAACACTCAGTTTTTAAAAGCAGATCGCTATTTGTTGGCTTTGAAATCCAATGCTCTTTGCATGACAATTTGAAAAAATGAATGTGGCTCATTCATTACTTGAGATAAACAGTAAGTATTTAAAAATTCAAACCAATAACAAAGAGTACCTCTGAGCCATTCCATGGTTAGTTATGTTACATTCATACAAGTTGAAAGTCATAAAATAAACAAACAACTTTAGGAACAGAAGTTACTTGTGCATCATTTAACGCTGTTCTTCACTATGGTTGGTTTTGCATGATGTTGATTAGATTATCTTTTATTCTGTTTGTAATATGTATTACGTTAATACTCCAGAGTTCTGTGAATTATGCAACTTAACAACTCCATAATATTTTTCTCCGAGCATGTGCTTTAAAAAATACTATAGATTTGTCATTTATGAGATTTGTTTTTTGAAAGTATTGTTTTATTCTTCTGTTACATATGTCGCACTCAGTGTTAAATATGTTACACTGTGCAAAATCAGTAACTGTTTAGTGTTTTAATTAGGGGGCGCCTGGAAGAATGAATGTGAGCGCATTTTGTAATGAAAATTAGTACAAATCAAGGAGTGGCGACGCGTGGTATTTGATGGTGTTTCAAACAAGTGTCTTTGATGTCAAAACTGTTGATATTTTTATCACTATTGTTATCGCCATAAACAGATATAATAATAATAATAATAATAATAATAATAATAATAATAATAATAATAATAATAATAATAATAATAATAATAATAATAATAATAATAATAATAATAATAATAATAATAATAATAATAATAATAATAATAATAATAATAATAATAATAATAATAATAATAATAATAATAATAATAATAATAATAATAATAATAATGATGATGATGATGATGAGTAACAATGTATATTATATATGATTATACAGTAATGGGAATAATAATGTATTTATTTATTGTCCCAGTCTAACACTGAAGTCGTTAAAAACATGAATAAAATTTATTAAATTCGTGCATGCTTTACCTTATTTATACTTGAGATCGATGCATTTATTGACTTTTGCATCAAATATGTCAATGATTGCACCGTAGAAGTTCGGTCTTGTCATCATTTCATTGAGAAGAGCCTTCTCGATGTACATCAGCGACAAAGAAGAACGCGTTTGCTGTGACACAGTGTTTCTATGATACGAGCTGAAAAGCTTCTTCCCTCCGAAGCACTTGTCGCAGGCAGACCGTTCAGAACCAGCTCCGCAAGTTGTGCTATTTCCCGATAAGACGAATCTAGCCCGGTGCTTTTAAGTGTGGTATAAAAGTTTAACAAGCTATTATCATGAGTTACTGGAGACGAGTACAGGACAGAAAGCTCGGTTTTGAGTTTCAAGAAGTCAAAGAAGTTGTTATATGTCCTTTTTAATGTTCCAGACTCTTGGTTTGGAAAGTTTTGTGAATAGTCCTTAACATTTTCAAAATCTAGCAAAGCCAGAAATTCATTTGAAGTTATTGATGAAAATTGTTCCTTTGGAATAGTAATAAAGGTATCCAGGATTTCACAGTAAAGCCGATGGCAACAAACTATAGTGTCATTATTTACATTTTGTTATTGTCAGTTTCTTTTGAAGAGGAACATTACATTTGCTATCCGCATGCCAAAGTCTTTCAAGAGTAAACTCTCAAAGAGTTTAAGAATGTACACAATTTTTGAATCTTCTGCGAATACGGATTCACATCAGACGGATTCTTTTGCAACTTATTGAAGATTAACGTCGCTCTTGGCAGAATTTCAGCAAAAACTTTCAATAAGAATGTAAAATGCCTTTGCGCACATTTGGGTTGTACAGTCCCATTCTTCTGCATTATTCTTCTTTTTCACTTAAGTATGCTACCAGATCAGGATAAGTAGAGGAACTAACTTCCACCAGCCTGCAAATGTAATCTAACGCCGAACAGGTACATTCAGCATAGTGTGACGCCGGGCGCGGCGCACAACACAGGGCGGTCGGGGTTAAGCTACTTCACACCACATATCGGGCCGGTGAGTGAACACAGGCAAAGTCAAGTTGCATCACGCGACTGTTTGTGTATACGTGACTAACAACAATGAGTGCGGCGCATGCTGGAACCCTCGAGTCATCCGGTGGCCGGCGTGTTTGTGGAAGTCGAGAAAAGTCCATGCTCCGTCATCCTCACTATATAAGGAGGCGAGGAAACAGCAGAGGGGTGAGTTACGGTTACAGAGATATGTCGGTCAATGTTCAGTGGGTGGGAGACAGCTGTGTGTGTGTGGTACTGTCATCATAGAAGATAGGTCGCGTCGAAGTGAAGAAGTCTTAATGAGTGAAGAACTCTATCATCGGAGTTAGTGTGTGAGAGACAGAGAAAGTGAAGAAAGACGGTGAAAGGGCTAAGTCAAGGTTACGAGAAGAAAGCAGTTGTGAGTTGTAATATCACGGAAGACTGTAGACTGTTAACGTCAACAGAAGATAACTGTGTTTTTGTGCAAAAGTTTAGAAGAAAATAAAGTGATGGAAAAGTAACTGGACTGATTTTGTCGTTTTGTCACAATACGTCTTTGTATTATTTTATCCAGAGATGCAGTTCTTTTAGGTGACTTTGTAAAGAAGGCTGCAAAACCAGATAATGTCTGAATAAATCTCTTGCACTGCTTAATGTGCTGGATAGACTGTTGTAGCACTATATAGGTTTAATCAGTATTTACCCCTTATTAATTTTTGCAGCCCTCCGTGAAGGCAGTCATTGCTGTTGCACCATCATATGTTTGGGTAACCAACTTACTGCCGCACTTAAACTCCTCTAAAAGTGAAAAAACAATATTTGCCGTGCAATATCTGAGCTATTCTCACTGATATCGAAGAAGTTTAAGAATTTTCCTACAAATTTATTCCCTGGAACAATATATCTCAAAACAATGGACAGCTGCTCTTTATTGCATATATCAGTGTGGTTTCATCTATCATGAGGCTACAGGATTGGCTTTGTCCTGGGTTCGATTCCCGGCAGGGGGGTAGGAATTTTTCTCCAGCCAGGATTATTCCTCATCCTTCCCTGAGTCTGGAAGTATAATGGCGGCGCCGTGGCTGAGTGGTTAAACCGCTCGCCTACCACCTAGGCGGAACCCGTGGTATTCGTGGTGGACGAAGCGGCGCCTGGGCGGGTTTTATCCGGATTCTCCGGTTTTCCCCGCCATTCATTCCACCAATTGCTCCATTATCAGCCTTCCAATCATCCATTTCGCATGTATTTCATATCATCCTCTTCCTCACTCTCATACCTGGTGCTTGGCTGACCACCCGCTTCCAGGTCTTCACTCTGTCTGGTCCAGAGGTCCCTCTGCTCCCCGACAGGCGTCTGACCCTAGGCACTGACTTGTAAGTCCTAGGGGTGTAAGTCCTACAAAAGAGGAGGGTGGCACAGCCTCTATTGTATCTTTGTATATCCCTGGACATTTCCGAGAAAACAGTGAAATTTTCTAAATGATGACGAAATGTGCCATTTTTTTGCTTGTGCAAAAAATGCAAGAAGTTGTTTATAATTCCCTCGGTTTTTCCTGAATGGTCTTCTTCGTTATTCCCACGAAATGCGAGCTCTTGCTTAATCAAATAGTACACAGCTTCAATTAAATTGCGTATTATACATTTGTTGTGTTTTACCCTTCTATTGTGTTGTTCTATGCTCTTATTGTAAGCTACGCTAAGAAACAATTTAATGAAACCTTTTCCAACCTTACTAAGTCTGCAATAACTTTTGTGTGTGCAGAAGATATAAGGTTGTCTCTAAGTTCGTTCGTTTCTCGTTACGGTCCGATCACTAAGAACGCCTGGGAGTACAGCTCACCCGCAGCACAACTACGACAGAGCAGTTGCCAAACTTTCCGTTTACACACAATGACGTACCCAATAGCGAGTCTGGTTCGACCTAAGTCGTAGGGGTGGTTAGGCAACTATCACACTTGAGTATATAGAGGTTCAGGGTTTCTAGGCGCTATAGATGGAACTTGCGAGCAAAACGAACTTAAAGAAAACCGTACACATCATGCCTGCGTCACAATGTCCTAAAGCTATCCAAATCGTCTATCCCATCTACATTTCAAGCATTTTTCCGGAGGAAAACAACAGACAAGGCCAGAAATAATGCTTATTTGTTTTTAAGCATCAATACACACAAGCAAGATTCTCGTGCCAATTATGAAACTACCTTTTTATTTTTCTATTTAATTCTTTTACTAAACTTGTGAGAGAATGAGTAGCTCTACCTTGTTTAACGATGTGGTGCTTATGGTTAAAACTTCTCGCAGAAAATGGCTGTAAACAAGTCTTCAATTACACAGTTACAATCTCGAACTGCTGAAGCACTTTGCGGATTCATCATATAGCTCTTAGATATATTTTACCTTATCACATCACAATAATTATTAATTTTCATCTTCAAAACAGCACTCGAGGTAACTGCTGGACAGGGTTGCCAACTCGTACGATAATTATGGGGGTGTACGATAATTTCGATACCGGCGAAATATCATTTTCACTGGTTTGTCACACCAGCGAAATGAAACTAATTACCAATATCGACAGCACTTTTGCCCTCATAGCCTATCTCCACCCCTCTAAGGCAACCATTTCATATCCTACTAATCCTTCTACCCTTTATCCTCTTATTGCCCGTGTACCTAGATCTGGTAATCTCAATGAAGAAGGCACTGTTCAGAGAATTGATGATCAATAGAGAAAACTCGGAGTAACTGATATTTCTTGTGAAATAAAGAACATGCCTGAACCTGGCAGTTTCTGGAGTGCTGTTAAACACATGTCACCTTGGTGGAAATACTTGCCCCACGAGAAGATGTTAAAGTTTATCTCAACAACAAATTTGTATAATACTGCAAGGATTGAGGAAGATGAACTTTCAGATGAATAGCGCGAGAAATATAAGTACCAAAGTTGTAATACTGGTTGAGGTCATCAATCTTTTAAGTGGGTACCATAAACATCAATACTACTACATTCTCGTAAGTGTTATACTGATATTTTTTATTGTTGTAGCATTTGCTTTGTGATGTACGATAATTTTGACTCCAAATCTATAATTTTGAGTGGCCGGTACGGTAATTTTTGTTCCAAATGTTGGCAACCCTGCTGCTTCACAATAATTATAAGGGCTTCCTCTGAGACACACTTCCCACAGAAAAAGTGACGGGGCCATCCGCTCTCAGTATTGGGATAACAATAACTGCAGAAGGGGTTGGTAAACTGTGTTGGCACGTCCTTCTAACAAGCAAAAAGGTTGCATATGTCCAACAAAAGAAAGAGAATCCGTTCTAAGATATTTCTGTATTTCCTCTCTCACCCCCTCATCCTACTGTAACAATGCGGCCTAATGACTACTGTGTCCAGTGTAAATATGTGGAAACCGAACAAGACCAGCGCAGTGGCAAACTATCAGTTATTCAGGGATGCACTGTAAGGCGGCGAAAGTTAAGCCTCTCAAACTCTCACCAGAATTACTTGAGATTCTAACATTATTCATGATTCCATGCGTTTCCAATGACAACAATGGATACAAGCACAACTCGCCCCTGAAATCAAGAGTAACAGCCTATAGTAAAGGAGTTACTGTGTTTGTCTCTTGTGGATAACACAAATGAACCTGAGTTGTTTATTCCTCTCGCTCTGGCGTTTTACACCCTGCTTATCCTTTCTTTCCCGGTACAATAAATATTACGCGAAAGAGCATCATTAGAGTAGCCGTCAGGAACGATGGCGGTAAATGACATATAACGCGGGGAAGTGCTGTGTTGCAACTGTTTCCCATCTTTCTCAGGAAATATTTGTACATATTATACACCATTTCTCTAGCTTGATTGTGAAAAACGCAACGCTATTTTGCTTCCGCTATCACCAGAACTCTTAACGAACTCACTGTCATGCTTGGAATAATTTAATTTCACTGTTAAACTGTAGACAAGTATTCTCACACACGCTCTGGAACACACTGCGGCTGATTGGCTAGAAAACACGTGACTGTGACGTCGTTGAATATTTGTCTTCTGCGTAAACACCTTGATTCGTGGCGGCGAAATAATTACATTATCGCATCAAACAAAGCAGTTTTTATCATAACTTCAATAATATCACTAATGAATTATATTTATTGGAGACTCAAGAAACCATACGATATAATACTGTAGCAACACTGGCACTTTTACAGTTCAACTGCGTTGTAGACAATAATTTCGAACTGCTTATGCTACTCTATTTTGGTACGTTTATTCGTAGTCTTCTTCTTCAATAGATATGCGAAAGTGGGGAAGTTGACGGGAACAAATAAGATCAGAAGAATTTACTAGTGAATGAAGCGATGAGACTCTTGAAGCTTTTCATCGAAGTTCTCGATGTACCTCAGGGCGTGGTACAGGTCTACGTCTTACAAGGAAGATTAAATTTCCTTTTTCTCTTTTGAATATACTTATTTATTGTTCCTTCAAGCCACAAACAATAATACAAATATTCAGGATTGGCGTCCTTTTTCACCAGCCCTGCGGGGTTCACACAACCCGAACACGGACTACGTAATTTTGCGAGTTCGTAATCTTCTTCTATCTTTTGATGCAGCCTTACTGATTATATATCAGTTCTCTGCATTTTTACTCCTGTTGACTTTTAAAACACAATGTTTTTCCCATAAACACTATATGTCGATAACTTTTAAAATTATTCGCGGACTTTGCGATTTCCACATGACGCCAATCCCAATAATACATGAACAAGAACAAGCTAAGACAATTGAAGATCTCTATCATTGCCCACTAGGACAATGATTCACAATTTTAGGGGGCTTTTTCTGCCACCACTATGAACACAAATTTTAACTATTTTAGGAGGCTTCTTCTAAAAATATCGCCTCAATTTACATCGTACCAAGAAGCTCCCCACTCTACAGCGCGATTGCACCTTCAAGGACAAAAACATTCTCCTGGGTTAATTGACAGTGCTTGTTTCTATAATACGATAGTCTGCTATTTTAAGAAGGGGTCGTTATGTTATAATGGCTGACATTTCATGCGCTTTGCATGACCTTTAGGGGGGGGGGGGGAAACGAATATCAACTTTCCACAATAAAAAGTGATGCAATGATGTCTACTAGAGGGAAGACTCCTAATCTTTATCTTATTGTTTGTTTTCGTATCCTATCTCTTCTGGTTTTACCCTCTATCTTCCTCAGATAACTCATTTCTGTAACTTGAAGTGGCTTCTCTGTTTAGATGACAGTAAGCATGATTCAGAATCATAAACTGTAGTTTGTACATATGCGGTTCTATATACTGCTCGTTTTGTTTTGTTTGTAACTTACTTTTTATTAATAGTTTCTGTTAAGGACAGAATAATCTGCCTGCTGCTGAAATTCTATTGTTAATTTTTCACCCATTTTCCGTCCATTCATAAATTATAATATAGGATATATATATATATATATATATATATATATATATATATATATATATTCGTATATATGGTAACCAGTGCTTCGAGCTCTTTCACTGCGCGAGGGAAGCGAGAGTCGCCGGGAAAACTGTGTCCTCAGAGACGTATTAAAATCCTTACCTTATAGCAAATGCTGAAAACGTTGACCTGTTCATTGTCAGGATGTTTCATAAGAGTGTCGCTCACTCGCATAAGTTCAGCGGCGGGAATCCTTGTGACTTCTTGCACAATGTTGTCAATAAGATCCTGTAGTGTACGAGGTTTAGAACGGATACTGTGAAACCCTAATCCTGTAATAACAATAAACCGTTAATCAACTTGGATTTCCACTTATCGCAAGAACCAACCTCTCCCAAAAAGAAAACAACATCGTGAAAAAGAAAAGGCGAACAAATCACCTATTTATTACGAAACAACTTATTCTCTAAAACAACCAGTCTTTCCAGTTAATCACCTCCTTCGTCGTCTTCTTCTTTTTCTTATTCTTCTTCCCGTATGGAGGACTTACTCCTTCTAGGACTTACAAGCCAGTGCCTAGAGTCAGACGCCTGTCGGGGAGCAGACGAACCTGTGGACCAGATAGAGTGAAGACCTGGAAGCGAGTGGTCAGTCTAGCACCGAGTATGAGAGTGAGGAAGAGGATGATATGAAATGTAGGCGAAATGGATGATTGGAAAGGTGATGATGGAGCAGTTGGTGGAATGAGTAGCGGAGAACCCGGAGAAACCCCGCCCAGACGCCGCTTCTTCCACCACCAATAGCACATGCGGGTCTCGGGTCGAACCTGGGCCGCCTTGGTGATAGGGGAACGGTCTAACCGCTCGGCCACGTCGCCGCCATACCTTAAAGACATGGTATTTTAATCAAAATGGTTAGAGTTATTTGGGGGAAAATAAAAACTTACAGAAGTTTTTCCAGTAAAGGTAGTTTGGAGGAGCGGGATTTTACGAGTCCTGTAATTTTGGTATTTTAACGATTATTCACACACCGCACGCGCTGTTACACCTTTTATAGGGTTTCTCAAAACGCGTATTTCCGGTTAAATCTCGGTAATGAATTTTTGGGTGGAATGCAACAGTTAGTAAATAACTTTCGTTCTCCCGCTCATGGTTGTACATAACGGTAGTAATACGTATTTTATCTAAGTGCCCCAAGATACGCTGGGCGCCGACGTCCTCATTTCATTCATGTGTGAGGGTTTTGCAACATTTTGGAGTCATCAACGTTCACGCAAATATGTTATCTAAGATAATCTAACCATGTGACAAATCTTGTGCGTCAGAAATTACCAAACTGCGTCAGCTATTTCACTTGAAGCGTAAAAAAATAAATATTTTGAATGATAGTGACTGCAAACAAGAAACGAACATTTGCAAGCATTGCGAGTAATCTGTGAAGCATTTCCTGTAAGATAAGATGTATAATCACTTACTACTATGAGCCTCTCCTTGATCTCCTTTCAAATAGTATTACATGTATAACAACTTACGTCAGGAAGCTTAACTCCTTTAATTCTTTGAATCTACGTTCAGAGGAAAATTTCACGAGTTTCTTTCGACGGAGAAAATAATAAAGTAGTATTGATAAAATTCATTCTCATCCTCCTCCTCCTCCTCCTCCTCCTCCTCCTCCTCCTCCTCATCATCATCATCATCATCTATATATTCGGAAATAATCCCAATCATCGACAATTTCAGGATGCTCTCCACATAGACCAGCCTACGAGCTTGAGTCAGTAAATTGATAGCATATTTTTGATGAGGCATCTAACTAAATTTATATTAATAACTATATTAAATAATAATAATAATAATAATGGTGGTGGTGGTGGCGGTGGCGGTGGCGGTGGCGGTGGCGCTGGCGGTGGCGGTGGCGGTGGTGGTGGCGGTGGTGGTGGCGCTGGCGGTGGCGGTGGCGGTGGCGGTGGCGGTGGCGCTGGCGGTGGCGGTGGCGGTGGCGGTGGTGGTGGCGGTGGTGGTGGCGGTGGCGGTGGCGGTGGCGGTGGCGGTGGCGGTGGCGGTGGCGCTGGCGGTGGCGGTGGCGGTGGTGGTGGCGGTGGTGGTGGCGGTGGCGGTGGCGGTGGCGGTGGCGGTGGCGGTGGCGCTGGCGGTGGCGGTGGCGGTGGTGGTGGCGGTGGCGGTGGCGGTGGTAGAGGCGGCGGCGGCGGTGGCGTTGGCGGTGGCGGTGGCGGTGGCGGTGGCGGTGGCGGTGGCGTTGGCGGTGGCGGTGGCGGTGGTGGTGGCGGTGGCGGTGGCGGTGGTAGTGGTGGTGGCGGTGGCGGTGGCGGTGGCGGTGGCGGTGGCGGTGGCGTTGGTGGTGGCGGTGGTGGTGGCGCTGGCGGTGGCGGTGGCGGTGGCGGTGGCGGTGGCGCTGGCGGTGGCGGTGGCGGTGGCGGTGGTGGTGGCGGTGGTGGTGGCGGTGGCGGTGGCGGTGGCGGTGGCGGTGGCGTTGGTGGTGGCGGTGGTGGTGGCGCTGGCGGTGGCGGTGGCGGTGGCGGTGGCGGTGGCGCTGGCGGTGGCGGTGGCGGTGGCGGTGGTGGTGGCGGTGGTGGTGGCGGTGGCGGTGGCGGTGGCGGTGGCGGTGGCGGTGGCGGTGGCGCTGGCGGTGGCGGTGGCGGTGGTGGTGGCGGTGGTGGTGGCGGTGGCGGTGGCGGTGGCGGTGGCGGTGGCGGTGGCGCTGGCGGTGGCGGTGGCGGTGGTGGTGGCGGTGGCGGTGGCGGTGGTAGAGGCGGCGGCGGCGGTGGCGTTGGCGGTGGCGGTGGCGGTGGCGGTGGCGGTGGCGGTGGCGTTGGCGGTGGCGGTGGCGGTGGTGGTGGCGGTGGCGGTGGCGGTGGTAGTGGTGGTGGTGGCGGTGGCGGTGGTGGTGGTGGTAGTGGTGGTGGTGGTGGCGGTGGTGGTGGCGGTGGCGGTGGTAGTGGTGGTGGTGGTGGCGGTGGCGGCGGTGGCGGTGGTGGTGGTGGTGATATGATGAGCCTTTCCCACAAGTCCTACTGAGAATTTACAAACAGAAGCTAACGAGCCGCCCCTGCACACAAGTAGGAAAATCCTGAGTTTGTTGTGTGCTTTAAAGATAGTTGCCCCACTAGACGGTTGCCTTCCCGTATCTCTTCCCTCCTAACGACAATAATCATAGCTCAACTGGAAAACCCCAAGGCACTTCCTTTAGCAATAGAATTTATAAATATATGCATGAGATCAATTTAGCTTTTCCTCCTATGATAAAACTCAAACGTTTCAGCAGTAGCTCTTGGAAACCCTAAGCCCCATTATCATCGCCATTGTAGCCAAATACAACAAACTGTAGATATTTACCATTTCCAGCTAATGTTTCACGAAAACTGTGGCATGCATCAAAACCTCACACCTATACATATATACTAATGGATCCGAAATAGTGGTTATGCTGTGGTGCATCCTGAGCGTACAATTTCCTACATTCTTCCGAATTGCCTAACTATATTCTCCTGTAAGCTTTACGCAATAACATTTGCCTTGGAATACATAATGAGAACTGAACACCGTTGTTATATCATCTTCATTGATTCCATGAGCGCAGTTCTTGTTCTTCAACAAATATCCAGAAATTCTATAGTTCAGTTTTACCATTGTATAAGATAAAAGCATGCAATAAACGTATGGTACTGGCATGGGTACCATCTCACATAGACATATCCCGAAGTGAGAATAAAGCTGAAGAGACTAAAGAAGCAGTATTGCACCCTTCAAGACAGGCTGAGTTCAAGGTTCATGACTTCCAAAGTTTCCTCAAGTATGAAATACGTAAGCAGTGGAAGCTAAGCTGGAATTCTGTATCCAATACCAAAATACCGTAAGCTCCAACCATAGTCACCCAATAAGACATCTAATTCGTTGTGACCAGGTACTTGTCACCTGACTACGTATTGGACAACTGTAAGTTCGCATTAGTACCTCCTTGCAGAGGGTTCAGGTACTTGTCACCTGACTACGTATTGGACAACTGTAAGTTCGCATTAGTACCTCCTTGCAGAGGGTTCAGGTACTTGTCACCTGACTACGTATTGGACAACTGTAAGTTCGCATTAGTACCTCCTTGCAGAGGGTTCAGGTACTTGTCACCTGACTACGTATTGGACAACTGCAAGTTCACATTAGTACCTCCTTGCAGAGGGTTCAGGTACTTGTCACCTGACTACGTATTGGACAACTGTAAGTTCGCATTCGTACCTCCTTGCAGAGGGTTCAGGTACTTGTCACCTGACTACGTATTGGACAACTGCAAGTTCGCATTCGTACCTCCTTGCAGAGGGTTCAGGTACTTGTCACCTGACTACGTATTGGACAACTGCAAGTTCGCATTCGTACCTCCTTGCAGAGGGTTCAGGTACTTGTCACCTGACTACGTATTGGACAACTGCAAGTTCGCATTCGTACCTCCTTGCAGAGGGTTCCCGATTTACTTGTAACCATTGTCACTGCATTCTTACAGTTCAGCACATACGCGTAGGTACAGAGAGCGCCTTTTCTACATGCTCATCGACTTCAGTGTGTCGCTGCTGCTGATGTCTGGGTAGCGTTGAGTGACCAACAGTCTGCCACAATATAGTCAAGTTTGCAAAAGAAATTAAATTGCAGGGGCGTAGCGTCAATGGAAATGGGAGATGTATTACATACCCTGGAATTTTCCTCAAACTGATTGCCAAATCGATGTTCATTATAATTTTGTGTGCATAATCGTTTTAATGTCATTAAAATCAGCCCTTCCTAAACATGACTTGAGTTCGCGCCGCTCTGCAGCAATATATTCCTAAACAAAGCTTGAGTCAACGTCATCCACCGTCAGAGGAACTCGAGTTCTGTGCCTGACCCCAGGTATGTCACATCTCATGTTAAGAATCACGCTCACATTATTGCATTTAAAGTCAGGAATGTTTCTTGTATGTGTGCTCTTCAATTGTGGACATTTGAGCATGATTTGGACACTTGGTTAGTTACTATTAAAGCAAAATGTAGGTTAAGATCTGCGTGAATCCCGGGCGAAGGTATGCAAGAGAGCTAGAGCATGAACACAACTGCGTTTCCGTGGCGTTGTTGTAACGAAAATCAAAATAAACTGTTGTGTGATCGACAAACTCAACGTAAGAACCTCCAACACATTAACATTTCTCTAAAAAGCAATGTGTAATTAAAGCAGATCCTCCAAAGCCCGCATTCAGTATTACACGTACATTAAAAAATGTATAAGGTATTTCGACATCAAAGTTTATGAAAGTGAATCCTGGCTGTGTCGCAATACTTAAAACAAATCTTTTGCTGGTCTTTTCTCAAAAGCAGTAGCGTAAATAACGGTCTCGCTGACCGCGTGGCGTGGTGAGGCCCCGATCTTTAGAGGCCCCAGACTGCCTTCAATAGTTTTCTTAAAAAGGACATTTTATATTCAATTCAACCATAGAAAATCGCTAGCAAGAAGCGCTAGAAGAGATATAGTTCACTAATGACGTACTAAAACGAAAATTTACCATGTAAGCATTTCTTATCCTTTCTTGCCTAAAAGTGTGCAACAAGCTTACTTCCAAGTGTGTATGCTCTCAAAAGCATTCACAATCATACAAATAAATTCATTAAAGCACGGTATTTTATTCAATGCGGTTGTTATAAAAGGCGAACAAACTGCATAGGAAGTACGACTATACCGCTTGCAAAAGTTAAAGGCATGTGAACGCTGGCCAATGCTCAAGCAGAGCGCTGTTGCCAAGCGTAGTGCGTGTACCGGCAGAGGTTCTGTACATAACAGTGTGTGAGATGTATGCACCACATTCGGCAGCGCTGGTACGAGGGGCAAGCGTAGGATTCGCTGGAGTCCGAGGTACGCCCCGCCTCCATATGCCTTTAAGTTTTGCGAAGATTATAGTACCTATGCGAAAATCTAGTCGATTGCCCAATAAATTGGAGTATTTTAGAATTTGATAATAAGGTACAAACATAAATCCATATGTGTTGTTCTAACCAGTTGTTCTGTGTTATTGCTTCTGAACGATATCTGAGGTACCATAAACAGAAGTTTGTTTGAGTTATCTACCCAGAATATTGACAAATAAATAATTATTTTGTTTTACCAATGGACATTATGCGTTTAGCGAGTGTATATTGTTTATTTAGGAAAAATAACCATTAGTGTTGGTAATCATGGACTGCTATTTTAACTATTCGCTAGTTGTTTGTTCCAAAAAGAGTTCATCACTAGGTAAGTCTATTTCACTTTCATGCTATTCTACGTGAGCAAATATCCAATGTTTTGATATCTCCATTTTTAAGTAGGACCCCAACATTTATTTGCAGGAGCCCCCAAAGTTTATTTTCAGGGGTGCCACCAAAACCTTAGCTACGCCATTGCTCAAAAGAAGAATGACTTTGAAACTCCAGCGTTACTGAAGATTTCAATAACATTTACAAGGCACCATAAAACAATAACTATTTTTGTAATCACATAATATGTGAAAAACAACTAAAATGTTCGAGATAACTCCAAGGATAGAATTTTCATTGCATAATCAGTATAAGCTCTCAATTGAACAGCATAACAATGAAGTGGAAAAGAACAGAGCTTTACTTTCTCATTTTGTACGGGCTGTATGTTTTCTGGGAAATTGGCATTTGCTTTTCATGGTCACAATGAGAATGAAGGATCTTCAAACAGAGGTAACTATATTGAATATTTAAACGAATTAGCAATAAATGACGCTACTCTGAAAGTAAGTGCACTTGGAAAAGTCGACTGTTATTCGTGCAACTTCACCTGATATTCAGAATGACTTAATTCCAAGTGTGAGTTGCCGTCATGACACGTGGAATTAAGGAAGAAATTTCTGATGCCTTCTTTGCTTAATTAATATTAGATGAAACTCCTGACATTAATAGTGAAGATCAACTCTGTACCGTTCGTTACACACGGACATTGACGGAAATGTTGAAGAGAGATTTATTTGATTTAAGATGTAAGTTCTGACAGAAAAACAGATTCTCTTTTGAATCATGTTCACAGTATTATCCAAGGTTTCCTTCAGACTGATAAAAGATGGAAACTCCCAAGGCCAATTCTGTTTAGGTTAGGTCATATTTTAACGAATTTTACAATATTCGTTGGGTTACATACCCGAGTCTGATAGTCAGGCTATGCCACTGTTAAATTGTATAATCTTTTATAGTCAAGTTGTAATTTGTTTCAAAGAACTGTAACTTAGAATATATTGTAGTCGCGATATTACTTGTTTAAGCGACAATCCCTTACCCCCGTGAAACACAACCCATCCTGGCCAAGGCTTACCGCCCGACCATTGCGTCCCCCACCTCTGCACACCACAGGCGTCACGAGTGGGGTGCAGTATTGGAGGTGGGACGTGGTCAGCACCCCGGTCCCTCCTGGCTCGTTATGTAAAGGCTCAAGTAGCGCCTCAATTGGTCCTTTAGGGACCTAACGAGGCTGAGTGTACCCCGTGCCAGACCTCCCAGCGGGGGAAAACTACCACTGCGCTACGGAGACGGTCGTCTAAGTGACAATAACAGTAATAACTTATTCATTATTATTATTATTATTATTATTATTATTATTATTATTATTATTATTATTATTATTATTATTATTATTATTATTATTATTATTATTATTATTATTATTATTATTATTATTATTATTATTATTATTATTATTAATTATTATTATTATTAATTATTCATTTCTTTGTTTTCAAAGAGCATCATATTTTTGCACATACTAATTTTTTGGTGATATGTTACATTCACATGGTTTTCTCTACCCATTCTTGTACAAACTATTCTTGCAAAAACGTATTTTTGTACCTACAGTCGGCTTAAGCGATAGTCAAACCTTTTAAAGAGCTAGCCGCTATGTGAACGCTCTTTTTGCATGATCAGATTGAGAAAAACCGAATAAAGTCTTCTCATTTCAGAAAAGTATAAGTATTTGAAAATTCTAACCAACAATAAGGAATATCTCGGAAATTGATAACTATATATTATTTCTCATAGACTGAGTATACATCTGCATTATTTATAGTAAGATTCTGTGTATCTCTTAAGGGTTACCAGATATGCAGAAATTATTCAGAATGAAAAGGACTTCAGAAGCTGTTCCCAGAAAATTCAATATGTACATTTAATTTGTCTTTAAACATATGGTATTTTAATCAATACCATTACACCCATTTTTGAAAACAAATCAACATTTTCGAAAAAATGTTCCATGTACAGGATAGCTAGAAAACTATCCGTGAAAATCTTTGTGTCGCATGATTTGAAGATGATGAACTTCAAATATCAAGTATGAAATTTAACCAACTTTTCGTTTTCGAGTTGTGTTGTTCACAGATAGGCACACAAACAAGGACCTTTCCCTAAAAGTGTTATTTTTGATTCAGGGGGCCTCGAAACATGTATTCCTGGTGAAATTTCGGTATTCAATTTTTGGGTGGAATACATTTCCTTTATTTACTGTATGTAGTAGAGAAAGTAATTATAAAATTAAATAAATTGAATTATAATATTAGTTTTATACGTTTACACAATTTAATAAGAACACTTCAATGAATTTTGAATACCTGTAATGTTAATGTGACATTTGAACTTGCCCTTCATTTATAATTTCTCAATATTGGGTGTAATTTTTTGTGGACAGAACGTATATTAATTAGTCAGATGTGCTTCTGCAATACTTGAACGTAATAAATATTCCTTGGAGAAAATACAGAATGAACGCAAAGTCTTTCCCTAACTTCTGTGCTAGATAGAAAAACAAATCTGATGTGTTGTACTCACATGACTTCCTCTACTCTTGTACTAACTATTCTTACAAACTCTTATTCCTTTATCTTCTTTGTATTGGTCGAGATAAACAATTGCAGAAATCATCTTACTACGATTTTCCTATAGATGTAAGATGAATACTGCTTTGAGCGATAGTCAAATGTTTCAAAAACTTTGAAATTCCATTCTCTTTGCACGACCAAACAGATAAAAAAAGTGAATAACGACCTTCCATTTGACAAAAGTATAACTACTGCAAAACTCACACAAATAACAAGAAATATCTCCAAAATGGTTCACTCCACAAAAAATGCATTTGGACATAACTTGAGTGTTTTAACAAGATCTACATTTTGTGCAAAGTAAGATTTGGTCTATCTCTTACAGTTTACCAGTTTGCAAAAGTCATCCAACTAAACAGGACTACATAAGCTATATCCAGAAAATTCAAAATATAAATTTAATTCGCTGTAAACATATCTCAAACGTATGGCATTTTAAGCAAAATCATTAGAACAATTTTTGCGAAAGTCAAAATTTTCGAAAAATTGTACATGTAAAGGGTAGTTTAGGCTGGAGGAATTTTCTTCAAAATCTTCGTGTCACATTCTGAAAGATGTTAAACTTAAAGACAAACTTTGGCTGTTAACCGACTTTTTGTTTTGTACTATGCTGTTCACAGACACATACAGACACAGACATACACACACACACACACACACACACACACACACACACACACACACACACACCTTTTTCTACAACAGCTTTTTGTATCCAGGGGTCCTCAAAACATATATTTCCTGTGAAATCTCGAATTTTTGGTTGAATACAATACTTTCATTACATTGATTTCAACCAGCGATGGATCTCGGTATTTTGAACACATTTTATATCCTATGTTTTGTCTTTGACCATTTCCCAGAGGGATATTTTAGTTTTGTCGAAGACAAGCTGGCATCACTGCAGATTGTGTGGGTGTCACTTTCACTAGATCAGTACATAAACAAGCGTAGCGTGATGTCTCGTGAACGTAAACAAATAGTATGCTGTGTTCTTCCATATTTACTGTGCGAGTGTAGGTCAATCAGAATCGTTAGCTCCCAAAGCATTACACTATCCTGCTAGTGACCGACTTGTTTACATCCAGAAATCAGTTAAATTCCCTGACCAACCTCAGGGCAACGTTGTCGAGTTACTTCACGTCTGAAAAAGCTGCTCGGAGTATTCCTTCAATTCTTTTAAGTGACTGGTTATTTCGAAACACTATTTGTGTGTGTGTGTGTGTGGGGGGGGGGGGTAATTACTACCGAAACTATGTAAGAAATAAGTTACTCTACGCACCTTACAAGTAACAAACTGTTATCTCCGTACATTCTTGTGGAGTTACGCATCCAATTTGGAACAAAAACCATTTATTTTTTCGAAATCGGCTGATCGAAGAACAAAATGACATTATACTTTTTTGTTTGTAATGGTTCTATGAAGGATATACTAGAAAGTAACGAAATGGAAGGACAGGAAATCCTTCCCAGCATTTGCCTGACGACCTGGGGAAACCTCCGAAAAAACCCATGACTCAGTAAGGCCGGCCGCGGGAATCGAACCTGTGACCTCCCAATTGCGGGCCACAGAACTATGGCCTGAGCCACCCTACGCGATATCTCTTTCCTTGTGCGTTGTTCCCAAGAAGTATTAACGCTAACAAAATTTGTTCTTAGCAAATAACGGGCGCAGAATCTCCTCGTTCTTATCTTAATCTGATGCTGATGTCAACTGATGAAGAGCTGAAACAATATTTACGTTAGAAATAGAACAAACAAAGCGTAACATATCACTTTTATGACTTGGGGTCACGCAGATGAAAGTAGTGTACAACAGGGACCTCTGACCTCCAAATGACGTCATGTAGAAAACTGAACGTCATGCGATGGGGCGCGAGCTCGTACAGGCTTCCTTATTGGCTGGGAGTCCCAGCAATGCTTTACGACTGACTGAAACTGGTAGATTCTTTGCGTCAGTGGTGATAAGCTAAACACGTGATGTCTCCAGATTATTGTTTATGCGAGATAAGATTTGTGAAAAATTAACTTCAGCTTGTGTTGCCGAGTCCTCAACATTAGCCGTAAGAACTGTAAAAAACAAAAGAGTTAAAAATTGCCGTAACTCATAAATAGGGTCCGGATTTAGATGACCTCAAGAATATTAAAAAAATGACCTTAAAATGATGACTTTATGACCCTAAAATTTATTAAAATGACCTAAAAGATCAAAGAATGGCTTAGAAATTTGCTTCACTTTATCTCCTTGAACACTTCACTAATACTTTATCACTGAACACTGAACCTACGCTACAAACAGCTTTTGTAAGTTTTCAAATTTGAACGAGTGCCTAATGTCATCTTATACGGACTTACACTTTGAGAAGCTTCTTTCAACATTAATAGAACATACGTTTGCGAACGAGGGGAGGTTGGATTTACCTCCTTCTACATTATACGAACTGAGCCAGTCTTTAACACTCAGGCGTGCATTGTGCTACAGTGGCTGTTTAGTTATATTACGTTGCGTTTGATTTACGAAAGCATTTCGAATCTTATGTGATGAACATCTATTCAATAGTGATTCCTTTGGTGCTGCTTACGTTTAAGAAGTCTATTAATATTTAGCAACAAGGTCGAAGTGCATAGCCTTAGAAGATACACCAAGTGATCGTCGCGTAACCTATTGCGATACAGACTTTTAATATACTTCAATTTGGAGAAACTCTGTTCACAAATATATGTAAAGCTATACTCATTCTTATACGCACTATTCTTGCAAATGCTTATTTCTCTACCTACTTCATTTTAAACGACATAAGCATTTTCAGAAAGCATCTTATTGCTAATTTTATTGTAAATGCAAGGGAAATAGGGGAATACAGTAGGCTTTAAGTAATAGTGAAATGTTTTAAGAGCTGGTTGCTATGCGATGATTTTGAAATTCCGTTCTCTTTGCTAGGTCAAGAGATAAACACGAATAATAGATTCCTATTTGAGGAAATTATAAGTATTGTCAAATTCAAACAAATAATAAATAATATCTCGGAAATTGCTCATTAAAAAAAAAAAAAAAAAAAAAAAACAAACAAATTGTGTGTTTTAACGAGATCCAATTTTTAGTAAGCTCTTGTCTGCCTCTTATGGCAAAGGTCATCCAGAATGAAGAGGTTTTCTGAGGACTTTCGCAGAAAATTTAAAGTATGACTTTGAAACTGCCATGGAATCATCTGTTTGTGTTCGTCACTGTAAGCTGATTGTGATTTTACACGTCACAGGCATTAGGTTATTCATCCTCCGACTGAAAGAGGAGGTGGGGTTGTAGCGGCTAATTACGTAAGCGTCTCCGAAGAGACAAAGTTGGATATCGCTGTACTAGAGCATGCTTAAAGCAACAAATATTGCGGGTTTCCAGCTCTTCTTCATTAAAGGAATACCTCTTACCTGATAGTACATCAGAATTCCTGCTACTGTACTACATCCACTGTTATTGTTCAACACATTTTCCATTTTAGAAAGACAAATTTGACCACTTCACCTTGCACACGACTTAAGATACTTGCAGCTGATTTCACCAACTTTATTTAATGTACAATTCCGCGGAAATACTTTTGACTTTCGGCATGACGAAATACAAGTGACACCTCAAACACCAGCTTCTACTGTGTGAAGACTGCATGTAACAATAGGTGTGGCCGGGGTCAAATGACCTAGTTATCGATGGGCTCTTAAACTCCACTCATTCCTACCCTCAAAAGTAGCAGGTATATTCACCCCTCATTTGTTAGACAACAGGCGTGAACCGTTTAATTGAACGAGACCAAATGTTTAACAACAAATCGGTTATGTTGTCCTCACGTGACTTTCTCTACTCTTGTATTAACTATTCTTACACACATTCATCCTCTATCTTCATGTTAGTCGAGATAAACATTTACAGAAATTATCTTATTGCTCATTTGCTTGTAGGTGCAAGGGGAATATGGGAATAAAGGAGGCTTTGAGCGATAGTCAAATCTTTTAAAGCTTTGACATTACTTTCTCTTTGCACGCCCAAAGATAAAAAAGAGAATTACGGCCTTCCAGTTGAAATATCTCCAAAATAGCTCGTTCCACAAAAATAAAAAATCTGATGTGTTGCACTCACATGACTTTCTCTACTCTTGTACTAACCATCCTTACAAACTCTTATTCCTATATCTCCATGTTAGTTAAGATAAACATTCGTACAAATTATCT
This sequence comes from Tenodera sinensis, assembly GCA_030765045.1. Taxonomy (NCBI): domain Eukaryota; kingdom Metazoa; phylum Arthropoda; class Insecta; order Mantodea; family Mantidae; genus Tenodera; species Tenodera sinensis. Next base: position 21,857,549 of record CM060966.1, on the reverse strand, counting down.
TATTGCTTACTTCCTTGTAGGTGCAAGGGGGATATTAGAATACAAAAGGCTTTGTGCGACAGTCAAATCTTTTTGACCTTTGAGATTCCGTTCTCTTTGCACGATTAACATAAAAAAATGAACAACGTTGTTGCATTTCGCCAAAGTTCTAAGTTTCCCGAAACTCACACACATAACAAGGAATATCTCCGAAATGGTTCACCCTACAAGAAAATTTATTGAGACATAAATTGTGTATTTTACCAAGATCTAAATTTTTTGTACAGTATGATTTTGTCTATTTCTAACGGTTTACCAGTTATGCAAAAGTCGTCCAGAGTAAATACTACAAGGGCTATAGCCAGAAAATTCAAGATATACATTTCATTTGTCATAAAAATATCTCAAACATATGGCATTTTAATCGAAATCGTTAGAGCCATTTTCAAGAAAATCAAAATTTTCGAAAAATTTTCCATGTAAAGGGTAGTTTAGGGTGGGGCTATTTTCTTCAAAATCTTCGTGTCACATCCTTGAACGACATTAAACTTAAATACCAACTTTGGTTTTCAACCAACTTTCCATTTTTGAGTGCTGTTCACAGAGAGATACAAAAACACATACACGGACCTTTTTCTAAAACTGCCATTTTTTTATTCAGGGGGCCTCAAAACATATTTCCGGTGAAATTTCGATATCGAATTTTTGGGTGGAATACAATACTTCGCCTACTTACTAGAGAAAGTAAAAATGTATAGGACAGCCATATTGCAACGGATTTCCAAGAACTTTTATATTTTGAGGTTTTGAAATTTGTTTCTACTAATATAAGAATATTGCAACCAAACTGCGAAAAATGATAAAAACTGAGATTTGTTCTTAAAATGACTTAAAGCTAACTTATAACGTATAAAAGGTACCATATAAACATTTTAAAAAAATGACTCTTAAAATTGGTTTAATTTCATTCAAAATGTTATGATCACGTAGGTATATCGCCCTAGCATCATCAGAAAAGATATTACCCTCCCCTTATGTAGGACTTACAAGCCAGTGCCTAAGGTCACACGCCTGTCGGGAGCACAGGAACCTAACAGAGTGAAGACCTGGAAGCAGGTGGTCAGCCAAGCACCAGGTATGATAGTGAGGAAGAGGATGTTATGAAATGTAGGTGAAATGAGTAGTTGGAAAGGCGGTGATGGAACAGTTGATGGAATGACTGACGGGGAAACCGGAGAACCCGGAGAAAACTCGCCCAGACGCCGCTTCGTCCACCACGAATACCGTATGTGGGTCCCTGGGATAGGGATAGAACCCGGGCCCTCTTGGTGACAGGGGAACGGTCTAACCGCTTGATAGAGAATTTTTGTGTGGAGTGCAGTACTTCCTCTACTTACTATAATTACGTGGTAGAGAAAGTAAAAAAGGTTCAGAAATGAAACATTTACGTCGGAGGTTCAGTGACAGTAATCAAGGAATGGTGTGCCTTTTAGCTAATTACCTAGTGGGTGATTACAAAGCGCTTCGCTTTTAATTTGTCTACCATTTGAAAGGTAAGCGACACTGTTACTTTCCTGAAGCACTCAGTGGCTAGAGCAGTTGACAATGTAGTTCCATAACGGTGTAGCAGATACTTGCGCATTATCACCATTACTACCTGCGTTATCGAGCGGGATAAATTGGGAAACTGAATTGTTCTTTACGGAGCTCCTGTGTTTCTCAGCGTCCTATTCCATACTGCGTGTGAAAGACCGTTTAATTTTGCTCTTTATCAGGCTTGAGATTCTTTTATGTACTGTAAGTCTACAACACGGGACTACCGGCTTTACTTCCTTTCCTATGGAAGTCATGCTAAGGAATTTTACGACCGAAAAATATCCATCGACAATTGCCTTGTTTGAACCCATGACCTCGGAGACCAGAGGCTATCATGTTACTCCTAGCCCACAAAAGACGATCACTCAGTGGGATGGCTCAGGAGGTAGCGTCTGTGGTCCACATTCGGAAGGTCGTGGGTTGAATCACGTGGCCTATCTTCCTCGCACATGTGTGTTTAGGGAGTATCCCTGAGCTGCTAGGGGAATGCTGGTAAGGATGATTGCATTTCCTGAATTTGCTCTATACCTACTTGTTCGCTTCAGGGTTCTAAGTGTCGTTGAGAGTTTCGGCGTGCATGGGAGGGAATTTCCTCTCTGTAAGTCCTGCTCCTCCGGATCGGTGTAAATCTCTGGATCCCGAGTGCCCCAGGGGATGTGTAACCCCGCGGGGGAAGGGGTGTCGGTTCCACAAGCCGCCATCGGGGAGCTTAAAATCGTGAGTAATCTTGCCCTTTGGAGTCGTCTCTCCTTAGCATCACCTCAACCCTCCATCAGGATGGTGGAACTCGATTAAGGGACACTGGGGGTGAAATTTTGGTCAAAATTGTCAAAAAGTCGAAAATTGTTTTTTGTCTTAAAATGTTCCTGGAACACCTGTGCATTTAGATCAGCTAATATTTTTCATATCCCCCACTCCATGTGTTCATTACGGCTCTTTCAAATAGCGCTCTTCCCTTAACGTACACAGGATGCTCCTATATAAAAGCCTGTTTTTCTCAAAACTACATTTTTGCACATTCCAAAAGAAGGTCGCGCCTGAGGTTTGCTTCAAATTCAATGAAAATTTCCAAAAGTATTCATAAATAGCAGCTAAACAAAACTATGCTTCAATATTGATGTTATCGTTAACATGAATTCCAAAAACATTTTTTTATGAAAAAATCAATAATTTTTAAGATTAAATTTTCTTTGTTATTAAAAAATATGTACAGCATAATCAGCAAAGGTATTTGAAATATCTCTTCATACAATTCTTACCCATGTTTTAGAGTACCAGTTCTGCCAATATAAATGAATTTTGAAAAGTCAATAGACGCGAGCTCTATTTTGAAAATGTGCCTATCAAATTCATAAAATAATTTATATATCCTAAATGAATTATCCAATTTTAATGAAATTTGGTGAACCTCCTATTCTCATATAAATACAAACACAGTAAAAATTTCAGAAAAATCTATCAAAAAATGTGGAACTTTCAAATTTCACTCCCAGTGTCCCTTAACGTTTTACATGTTCTACGACCCCCCAAACGAAAAAGCAAATTAATGAGTGTAGCGCGATTATGCTGAAAACATAATTTGTAAAGCCAGTTTGAGTTAACGTTATTGGATACTTCAGATTTAGTAACACACATACAGTTCTGCTTAGAAGACTGAAGATATTAACCCTACCTTACATGTATATATTCGCCATCTTAAAATTCTTTGAATAGAGTCGCGCCACATTAATAACAAACAATGGAATTCATGAGATAAATAATATACTAAAGAGCTAAAAACTTTCTTGCTTCCAGAAAGGCGTACGCTGAAATCATAAAAATATTTAATGATCTTAAGGGAAAAGTTGACAATTTGAATGCTTTTAAAATTGCTGCTGTTAGAAATTGCTCTAACAACAACCATGCTATTCTGTACAAGATTATCTGACTGACAAATTATCCTGATAATATTTATGTAGCTCTGTAAGTAGTATCTAGCTGTTTTAATGACAAATCATTGATAATTACGTTTGATACCTGCTCCAAAATCTATTTATATTTACGTGTGCTGAAGAACTTAATAGATAATATGCATTGTAAATCAAAAGAGAGACCTGCAGCCTCTAAAAGCCTTGTGGAAGTTTAAAACAATCAAGCAGTGCAATTTATATGCAGCCAAATTGTAGGTATCTGTAGGTATATTGTATTACGTTAGTCTTATAACTGCAGGGAAGTATTTAATTTTGTTTCTGTGTATAACTACAAATTTATCACTGCTCTGTTTCATATTGTCTATATATATGTCTTCTTATGTTCAATATTCAAATATAATGTTAATGTGTATATAACTAAACTATAATTCCTTGACACGTTCAACCCTCACAGACTTTTGTGGCTATTAGTGAACTCACAAACAAACACACACACACACACACACACACACACACACACACACACACACACACACACACACACACACACACACACACACACACACACACACACCACACACACACACACACACACACACACACACACACACACACACACACACAAGAAATCAATATGATAACTCAGTTAAATGTATAAACTTAGGCTTTCACGGCCGGTGTCTTGACTATTATATGTTTTGTTCTTCCGGGATTGTAGGCCGTGGTCTAGAAGACATTGTAGATTACACTAAATCTAAGTACTCCCAACTTCATAGTGGGATTTATAATCAATATCAAACTAGTCCGTAAAATCTACTTTACAAATCTTGTTTTGAAATAACACTTTCCAGGTTAAATATATAGTGCTGCATTTATTAATACGAATTGTGTTGTAAAGCTGACAATGAGGAAGTGCGAAATACTTACTTTAGGTACTTATATGCATACGTTAGATACAGCGGCGTCCATACATCCATTTAAACCGAACAGTTTACCTACCTGCAAGATAAGACCTGTATCACGTGCTTAACACTACAGTTAACACCAATTAAGGCCATGTCTTTACCTGGGGTATATTCTAGGAACAGATGCTAGGTTGATGTCAACTGAACAGACCGAATGTCACCAAAAGTAACCAAAGAATACTATAATGGGGTAAACGTGTAGCTGGTGGCTTTTGGTGACTTCAAATCAAGGTTGCCAACATTTAAAAGCAAAATTATCGTACCAGCCACTCAAAATTATAGATTTGGATTCAAAATTATCGTACATCATAAAGCAAACGCTACAACAATAAAAATATCAGTATAATACTTATGAAAATATAAGAGTAATGATGTTTATTATATCCACTTACAGATTGATGACCTCAACAAATATTACAACTTTAGCACTTAAGTTTCTCGCACTATTCATCTGAAAGTTCAGCTTCCTCAACCGTTGCAGCATTGCACAAATTTGTTGTTGAGATAAACCTTAACATCTTCTCGGTGACTTGCAGATTTTAAGATCTACCACGTTCTTTCATAAGTTGAGACGACAAAATGAGTTCATTTACCGTATCTAGTGCCAATCTGTTTCTAACTGTGGTTTTTATTAAACCCACTTTAGATAAAAAACTTTCACAAGAAGTGCTTCTGTAGGGCAAGGAAACCACTGATAATGCAAAGGCCGCTAGTTCTTTGAAATCAGTATTTCCACAAGGTGACATATGTTTAACAACATTCCAGAAACTGTCAGGTTCAGGCATGTTCTTTATTTTACACGGAATATCACGTATTCCGAGTTTTCTACATTGATCGTCAATTTTCTGAACAGTGCCTTCTTCTTTGAGATTATCAGACCTGGGCACACTGGCAATAAGAGGATAAAGGGTAGCAGGCTTAGTAGCTATGGGGTGGAGGCAGACAAAAGTAGTGTTATTTGTAATTAGTTTCTCTTCGCTGGAGTGAGAAACCAGTGAAAATGATATTTCGCCGATATCGAACTATCATACATTCAAATTATCGTACACCCCATAATTATCGTACGGGTTGACAACCATCGTACAAACATTAACATTATCGTATGCCCCCATAATTATCGTACGAGTTGGCAACCCTGCTTCAAATAGTTCGCATTCTCAATATCGCTGAAAGGCTGCAAATGACATCACAAACTACTACCAAAACGCAATGCCGATCTGCATCATTATAGACACGGTATCTAATATTCATTTGTTTCCAGCACTGTACAGCCTGATGTCCATGACATTCGTGATCTCACAAACTTGAAAGTTTCTTATGCTAACTGATCAGGGTTTGTTTTCCATGATGGAAAGTTACCATTAAAAAAAAGAGCACTTTCATAAAAACAATACAGCAAAACAGTTCCAAGTCAAGGTCAGTGAAGACCAGGATAAGCACCGCCAGGAACTAAATTAGTCCACTTCGAATTACTTCATTGCTAGATATCGACAACAATTTTTGTGCAAATACCTCTGAAATCAAAGAAAGCCATTGAGTTGCCTAAAGTGAGTGCTCAGAAGTGACGAAAGAGAGTCGCCATTGATTAACTTCATATAATGATTTGATCCAAATGTTACTCTGAATTCTTATATTTTATCCTCAAATCTGATGGTATATTTTATAAGTTTTGCAAACATTTGGAAAATCTAATGCCACAGGTAGTGTTTGAACCATGGATCTTTCGGTCTCTGCCCGGTTGCTCTAACCACTGAGCTGCCATGGCAACATGCCGGCACGACATTAAATTCTCTAAGTGATCATTCTTTGGTTCAAATTCCGGCTACGGCATTGAATTTTCCAGTCTGATTCTACGTGTTCAACCTTGCCCTACACACGGCTAATGCGAAGTAACAATTAATTCCCATTTATATTTTTTTCCCAAAGAAAACCTATGATACTGAAATATATATTCAGAAAGTTAATAATTTAAAAAGAATTAAAAATAATCAGAATAATAATTGTCAAAAATCTGATGTGTTGCACTCACATGCCTTTCTCTACTTTTGTACTAACCATTCTTACAAATTCTTATTCCTATATCATCTTCGTGTTAGTTAAAATAAACATATGTACAAATTATCTTATTGGTTATTCCCTTGTATGTGCAAGGGGAATACTAGAATACAGTAGGCTTTGTGCGATAGTCAAATCTTTTAAAGCTTTGAGATTCCGTTCTCTTTGCACACTTAACATATAAAAAAAATTAACAACGATGTTCCATTTCACGAAAGCATTGTTTTCCGAAACTCACACACATAACGAGGAATATCTCCGAAATGGTTCACCCTACAAGAACATTTATTCAGACATAAATTGTGTGTTTTAGCAAGATCTACATTTTTGTATAGTATGATTTGGTCTATCTCTAACGGTTTACCAGTTATGCAAAAGTCGTCCAGAGTAAATACGACTACAGGGGTTATAGCCAGAAAGTTCAAGATATAGATTTCATTTTTCGTAAAAATATCTGAAACATATGACATTTTAATCAAAATCGTTACAGTCATTTTCAAGAAAATCAAAATTTTCGAAAACAGATCGCAGGGGGTTATGGTGGGAGACCGAGAGGGCCAGAAATCTCTACTAATAATTCTGTCCTGAAATATACTGAGACCCCTGAATTAAGAGGAAAAAAAAAAAAAATGCATTGCATGTTTGAGAACTTCCGGTACTCTCTTCGGACAATTCTATAACTACCGGCTCTGAGAACCGGTGAATACCGGCCCAACTATAAGCCCTGATTCTAATCTACCCTTTGCACTTGTAAGAAAACTAGCAATAAGATAATTTCTACAAATGTTTATGTTTTATATTTATTCATCTTCGTAAAACTTATTTAACAAATCCCCATAGGCTTACCATAAGAGTGTTCCACAACAATAGTGTGATTTGATTTTTCTTATAAAATATGAAAGGACATTTCGGGGATTCCCCCACTTATACGTGCTTCCTTAGGGAGGCAACTGACCGCTTTGCAGTCCCTAAATAACGCCACTGAATGTCATCAATGCTAAGCGAAAGCGACTGGAAAGCCCTCAGTTGCCTGGGTCCCATAACGTACAAGGAAACTTAGTTTAACGCAATTTATGGAGTAAATTCATTCCAAAACTGTTACAGCGTTACGAATCCGAAACACGAGGAAGGAAGCGAGGCGGAGGGAAACCAGAGTAGCACGTAGTTGCAGCTGCCGCACGTTAGATGGCTCTGGCTGTCTGTTTCTACGGTGCCAGTTGACCGAGTTGTTATGAATGAAGGAATTGCGGTCGATTTCGCCCGCACGTTTTGTGCTCGCGCGAAATTTCGTAATATTGCGCAACAATGTGCAGAGGTGCAATTCGGAATAACTCTCTGCACTCTTCTTTTTCTTGGGCATTTATCAATCAACGAAGCAGGAGATTATCGTCTAGAGGAAAAAAATGATGCAATGTTATCTTACGTTCTACTTGTGTGCGTGTACTTTTACCACTGCACTGTTTCCTTATATTTATTAATTACCTATACATACATATGTGATTACTTTCTTAATATATCTTAAAATCACATTATAGAAATGCTTATTTCTGAAATCAGATTATGATACATATCGAGAGAATAAAAGGAAAATCCGAACCGGCTGCGCGTTTTGCCCGTCCGCGTCCTCGGCGCTCGTTGCCGTCTGCCGCTATCATAGACAGGCGCGTATGAAACCATACATTTTTAAAGCTACTTTTAAAGGCTTTAATTACCCACTTTATGCAAGAAGATCGTTATAGGATTGGAAATAAGTAACGGCTGTCGGATTGTAACAAACTAAAGCAAGTGACACTAAGAAAATTATTTATTTTGAAATGTGTAAACACATAATGCATTTTCCAAAATGAATCAGCAAACATTTTGATATTAAAATAGTTATAGAGGATAAGTACTTTCTGTGTAGAGGTCCATAAATGTGAATTAAATTTTAAGCTGTATAGTTAATAAGTAACCATCCCTGACTGGAATAGGTAAATTAATATGAGAGGGTGGGATGGTTCGATACATACATTCCCCTGCAAATCGCACCATGCATTCAACAGGTAGGGCAGTTGTAAGAGAAGCAAACTCTGAAACAACACCCTGGTCCCCTAGGTTAGCAACAGGTCGGCTCTTTGCATGGGCGTCGCGAAGGGGGGGGGGGGCAAGGGGGGGCCGTGGCCCCTCCCTGGAAGTTGGTCAACTTAATGTGCAATCAATTACTGACTATTAAACTACTATTTTAAAAGATCAATTTTTATTTAACACAAATTAACATGGTTATATGCAACGAATATTATAAATGTTGACAATAAAATAGTGAATTAATATTATCTGATTGCAAATTTCAAACATGTGCCCCCCCCCCTGGAAAAATGATCTCCAATTTTCGGATCAGCGCCTTCTTCATTGAGATTTCGAGATCTGGGCACACTGGCAAAAAGAGGATAAAGGGTAGAAGGATTAGTACGATATGAAATGGTTGCCTTAGAGGGGTGGAGGCAGGCTATGAGGGCATTTGTAATTAGTTTCATTTCGATGGTGTGACAAACCAGTGAAAATGTATTTCGCCGATATCGAACTATCATACATTCAAATTATCGTACACCCCCATAATTATCGTACGAGTTGGCAACCCTGCATTCACATGACTTTCTCTACTCGCTTTTGTACAAGCTATTCTTATATACAAACGCTTCTTCTTCTATCTAAAACTCAACTACGTGATGCTACAGCCCGATAACAGACCAAGGCCTACCGCCATACCGCTGCGTCTTCCACTCCTCCCAGCCATGAGTGCAGTGCAATTCTGCAGAGTAGGCTTGGTTGGCGCCCCGAATGGGTCCTCCAGAAGCAGGAGGTGCTTTTCCATCAAGCAGTCCCCAGGGACCTTAGGAGGCTAAGTACACCGGGTAGAAATCGAACCCGGGCCTCCTGCACTGCCACCGCGCTAAGGAGACGACCATATTCTGCTATCTACCTCACGCAAATTGGAAATTGCCGAACATTCTTAAAATTTAGATTTTTGCGCAAATAAATTTAGTATGCATAAATCATTTGGCCTTTAAACGCCTATCACGTGACCATTTAATTGATCGCACGCACGTGCTGGTAGCCTTTTAAATCACATTTAAATGTGATAATGTACGTCTTCTTCAATGCATGCAAATGTTCAAAATACTTCTTGCGGTTCTGTTTTCCACAACCTGATTTTTGCATATTAAATCCTTAACATGAATAAAATATTCTAGCTTTGGTATTTATTCAAGTTAAAGTGTTTATGTGCTTATATATTTTAATAAACTTGTTGCAATCTCTAAAATATAATACAAATAATGAACGAGTTATCTAAATTCTTTTATACAATAATGCTTATCCAGATATGAATTTCATGTGATAACTTTTATGAAGTGGCATTCCTGGAATGTAAATCTGAAGTTTTGTTAGACAATTTTGTAAAAAAAAAGTTTTTTCTTGTAGCGCAGTTAAAAAGCAAGAACATTTTTTTTTTTTCAAAAACTATTTCATGCATTTGTTAGAACATTTAGGAACGAAATGGCCACAATCCCCGGCTAATTATTCTGTCACCATACACACTCCCAAAATCATACACAGAATTTGCAGGAGTGTGCGCTGTAGCTCAATCCTGCTGAAACCAACCATACAACCATTATTTGTTAGCTGCAATAAAAAAAAAAAAAAAAAAAAAAAAAAAAAAAAAAAAAAATATTTAAACTAAAATTTACATAAACGGTAAATCAATTGTTGTGTGGTAAAATAAGGGAGCAAGCAATAATTCTACGCGCTTTCACTGTGCACCAAATCCCAACATTCACAGCGTGGTGAAGGACTTCATGAATACGAGTAACATGGGGATTTTCGGTGAATCAGAATTCTTTTCGCAGACATGGGAAAGTGTTCGAGTTGAAGGTCGTCAATTTCAACATCTGTTGTGATGCAGGGAAGCTTAATGTCAGTTAGTACAGTAGTTAATGTCCCATACTCATGACTAGGGCTAGGAAGTTTATGCATTTGCATGTTTTACTTTCTCTACTGGTAAGTAGGGGAAGTATTGTATTCCACCCAAAAATTCGATGTCGAGATTTCACCGGAAATACATGTTTTGAGGCCCCCTGAATCCAAAAAAATCATTTTTAGAAAAAGGTCCGTGTGTGTGTCTGTGTGTCTGTGTGTCAGTCTGTCAGTCTGTGGACAGCATAACTCAAAAACGAAAAGTCGGTTAAAAACCAAAGTTGGTATTTAAGTTTAATGTCCTTCAAGGATGTGACACGAAGATTTTGAAGAAAATAGCCCCTGCCTAAACTACCCTTTACATGGAAAATTTTTCGAAAATTTTGATTTTCTTGAAAATGGCTCCAACGATTTTCATTTAAATGTCATATGTTTGAGATATTTTTATGGCAAATGAAATGTATATCTTGATTTTTCTGGCTATAGCCCCTGTAGTCGTATTTACTCTGGACGACTTTTGCATTACTGGTAAACCGTTAGAGATAGACCAAATCATACTATACAAAAAATGTAGATCTTGCTAAAATACACAATTTATGTCTCAATAAATTTTCTTGTAGGGTAAACTATTTCGGAGATATTCCTTGGTTTGTGTATGAGTTTCGGAAAACTTAGAACTTTCGTGAAATGGAACATCGTTGTTAATTTTTTTTTTATATGTTAAGTGTGCAAAGAGAACGGAATCTCAAAGCTTTAAAGGATTTGACTATCGCACAAAGCCTACTGTATTCCAATATTCCCCTTGCACCTACAAGGAAATAAGCAATAAGATAATTTGTACAAATGTTTATTTTAACTAACACGAAGAAGATATAGGAATAAGAGTTTGTAAGAATGGTTAGTACAAGAGTAGAGAAAGTCATGTGAGTGTAACACATCAGATTTTTTAGTTATGCTGCTCACAGCCTGACACACACACAACACACACACACACACACACACACACACACACACACACACACACACACACACACACACACACACACACACACTCACATACAACACACACACACACACACAAACACACAAGGACCTTCTTCTAAAAATATTTTTTTTATATTCAGGGGGCCTCAAAGCATATTTCCGGTGAAATCTCGACATCGAATTTTTGGGTGAAATACAATACTTTCTCTGCTTACTATATGTAATAGAGAAAGTAAAAACTGATCCACAACGAACACTTTGCAGGAAGAAAAATGCTTGAAATATCAATAGTTAGAAAATAGCGACAAAGGATTTGAAAGCATAGTTCACATTAAAACCCACTGATGCAGTAGGACATTTAAAAATGGCGTCCGGAGGCAAATTATGCATCTCTCGCATTCAATTATGTTATAGAATTATAATTTAAAAAGGTATTTTTTTTTTCTGAATTTACATGAAGTTTCAGTCGTACATGTCGCTGAGCCAAAATATGAGAGGGAACTGCTCTCCTGTCAATATTTCTGTATGATGCATAAAATATCTGCAAATAGTATGGGATAGCAATGATGTATCAAAATAGTTTCTACTTCATGCTGAGACGAGCAAATTTCTCTTATTGGAATCATGAAGCTATCCATTTATCACTGTTAAATAACACCATAAAAGTCACTCTGCCCTAGGATGACAAACAACTGTGGTGAAGCCGCAAGAACAGACAATGGAGAGAATAATACTCGTAAATCACTTAATTTATTATACGTTTACTTCATTCCACTGTCACTGAAAGCAAAATGTTACTTTTCCTGGTAATACTTTTATGAGCTACCTGGTGCTTTATCTTCCTCTTTTCTTTCACTCTTTTATATAATATTGAGTAGAATGGAATTTCAAAGTATACCTCAAACTGTAGCTCAAAAAAGTTGCCTTGTATTAGTACAAGATCACGTAAACACAATATTTAAAAGCTCTGGAACAAAGAATAATCAGCTTTACTGATCACTGCTTCGTTTTTTTTCTCCTTAAAAAAACTGCACATATTCCTTTTTACCTCCAAGTTTATCTTGATAAGCTATCTGTTCATTAATGAGTTCCTTTGGTCACAGATATTTGTCATAAGTACAGGGCGGAAGATTGTGCGAAAAAGCCAGAAGTTTAGTTCACACGGGTTCTGCTGTTGCTGCTCGTGCATGTACACAGCCGTAGGCGTCTGCTGATGCGCGTGCATATACGACGGCTGCGCAGTAGATCATTCACTCTCCGTGTCTATAACCTGTGTTGCATGTAACAGCGCGCCGGTCCGCGCAGTCATAAGACTGTCCATGCGCACCAGTGATGCGTTCTGGCATTCAGAAACATTCTGAAAAACAGAAAAAGTTGCATCTATCTTCAAAGAATATGGGAAAGATAAGCTTCGCCAGAATTCTTGAACTCTAAAGCCAGTATTACAATGAGGTTAACGTAACGTAAAAGTAACACACCGCATTAAATTGAGATATTTAAGACTGACTTAACTTATCGCGGTGTAAAGTGGAAGTAATACACTGTATTGAAATTAGCCATTTTGGGTTGACAACGAAACCTAAACTGAAAGTATCACAACATATTAAAGTTAGCTGTTTAGGGTTGACTTGACTTAACCAAACGCAACTTAAATTAAAATTATTTTGTTGTTTAAGGACACTGTCATTTGCCAGGATCACATCAACGTCGCCGGTGTGCCGGAAATTTGTCCCGCAGGAGTTCTTTTACATGCCAGTAAATCTACTGACATGGAGTTATCGTTTTTAAGCACACTTAAAAACTATCGTTCTGGGCCGGATTTGAACCCGCGACCTTGGGATCAGTAGGCCAGCATCTAACCAACTGAGCCACCCAGACCGACCGGAGATTTGTGTATGTAGGTTATTGAGAATAAACAACATTATATTGACATTAAACTCCTATTATTTCTTCCAGTAGGATTTTATCTACAAATGGCGACGAGGTAGCCTGAATGCGACACAGTGGAAGTCACTCAGCTACATTAACCATTATTACTTTCTCTACTACATAAAGTAGAGGAAGTATTATATTCCACCCAAACATTCGATGTCCAGATTTTCCGGAAATATATGTTTTGAGGCCCCTGAATAAAAAAAAATAAAAATACATTTTTAGAAAGAGCTCCGTTTGTGTGTGTGTGTGTGTGTGTGTGTGTGTGTGTGTGTGTGTGTGTGTGTGTGTGCACGCGCGTGTGTTTGTCACTCTGTAGACAGCATAACTTAAAAACGAAAAGTGGGTTAAAAACCAAACTTGGTATTTAAGTTTAATGTCTTTCAAGAATGCGACACGAATATTTTGAAGAAAATTGCTCCACCCTGAACTGCCCTTTATATGGAAAATTTTTCGAAAATTTTGATTTTATCGAAAATGGTTCTACGATTTTGATTAAAATGCCACATGTTTGAGATATTTTTATGATAAAAGAAATATATATCTTGAATTTTCTGGCTATAGCCCCTGTAGTCGTATTTACTCTGGATGACTTTTGCATAACTGATAAACCGTAAGAGATAGACTAAACCTTACATTACAAAAAATATGTTGTTGTTGTTTTCTAGTGCCTTGCATCTGGCAATGAAGCCATTAGCATTCGTGCTTTCCAATACTTTTGAACTGTAGTTTCTTCTGATCTTAATGCTTCACAGGTCTTCAAGTGGTCTTCGTTCATTTCTGCTGGATCGTTACACAGGACACATATTGGTGAGGCTGAGATACCTATTCTGTAGAGATGACTTGCTAAGCAGTCGTGATTTGTCAATAGTCGGAAGGCTGCAACTGCTGTTTTCCTTGGTCTCTGGGGGATTATATCTGGGTTGGAAAGTAGTGTAATCCATTTTTTATCTTTGGCATTTGTTTCTATTTCTTGTAGGTATGAGTGAGAAAAATTTTTAATGATCAAGCGTTTTATTGAGGAATATGAGAAATTGAATTTAGACTTTTGTTTTATTGTTGTGCCTTTCTTTGCAAGTGAGTCTGCAGCTTCATTCCCCATGACTCCACAGTGTGCTGGAATCCATTGGAGATGAACAGTCTTATTAACTTTTTGGAGTTGTGTTAACATTTTGTAGCATTCTCTAATTTTTGTTGACTTCTTTGTAGTATTTGAACATATTCCCTGAATTGCAGCTTTAGAATCTGAAAGAATTACTGCCTTGTTAAATTTATTTAAGGGAAGATTTAATAATTGTCGGAGAGCAATGTGTATAGCCTCTATTTCTCCATCATAATTTGTTGTGTCTCTGCCAACAGAATGATAAAAGGAAAAATGTGAACACGTAACTCCAGCTCCAGTAAGGTTTTCCTTGGAGGATCCATCAGTATATATGTGCAGCCATTCTTCTGTGGGATACCTAGTATTGATTGTTTCCAGAGCTAGAAGTTTTTGTATTTCTTTTGGTGTGTCTGATTTACTTATTTCCTCTATTAATTCCAAACTGAAGGTAGGTTGCAATAATTCCAGTGGATTTTCTCTTATAAGTAGATTTTCGCTGGTGTTAGGAATGTTCAATTTGGATTTAATCTGTGTTACCTTTTCTAGGAAACTACTATGAGTTTTAAGGATTGAAGGGGGGAGGTTCTCTTCTGTCCATTTAGAGTTTGGCAGTCGTAACATTTTCTCGTGTTGGAGCAATGCTTGTTCTTCTATTTTTGTTGTTATTGATGGGGTCCGTGTTAAGGCAAGCATGGCATCAACAGGTGTGGATTTAACTGCTCCAGTGATTAGGCGAAGAGCCTAATTTTGTATTTGTTCAAGTTTATTGATGTTAGCATTTGCTACTGTTATTAAAGCTTCAGAACAATACAAGAGGTTTGGTTTAACATACATTTTGTATGTTGTGTTAAGGACTCTCCTTGAGCAGCCCCATTTAGCACCAGCTAACCGTTTCAGGATTTGCAGTTTCTTTTCAACCTTTTCTGAGATGTTTGTTATATGTTTTTTCCAACTTAGCTTTCTGTCCAAAGTGATGCCTAAGTATTTGGTATCATCAACTGCTTTGAGTGGTTTACCATTATAATTTATGTTAATATTAACTGGTTTATATTTTAGTGTAAATAATTAATAATTTGTTTTTTCCACATTGATAGTCATGAGGTTTTTGGAGCTCCATTCATGTACTTTGTTTAGGGCTGTTTCTATTCTGTCTTTAATTAATTCAGGTTTTTTTGAAGAGCCTGGAGTCCAAATGACTACATCGTCAGCAAATAAAGCAATTTTGCTTCCTAAAGTTTTTATTATTGATGGAAGGTCATTTATATATATATGTTAAAGAGTGTTGTGCTCAGAACAGCACCTTGTGGAAGTCCTCGGTGTGTTTGTTTATATTTGGAAATGTATGTATTATACTTTGTGGCACAAAATCTTTGTGAAATAAACTGAGTTATCCATTTAAGCATATTACTTTTCACACCTATTGATTGCAACTCCTCAATTAATTTGTTTCTCCAGACTGAGTCATATGCTGATTTAAAATCAATGTATACTGCCAAGGTATCCTCCTTTCTATTGAAAGCTTCCTTGATGTCTTGGCTTAGTAGGAGTACATTTTCACTTGTACTATGATTCTGTCTGAAGCCGGTCTGTGAACTATTAATTAAGCTGTAATATTCTAGGAACCAGTTAAGTCTAGATGCCACCATTCTTTCCATCACTTTTGCAATAACACTGGTCAAAGATATTGGTCTGAAACTATTAATATTGTTTGAGGGTTTGTTTTTCTTTAAAATCGGGATGATAATGGCTTTTTTCCAGTCGGAAGGTACAGTCATTCTCCAACACGTGTTATACAGTTTAAGTAGGATTTCTTTTCCTTTCCTGCCAAGGTGTTTAATAAACTCTGGATGGATCTTGTCAGGTCCAGGAGATTTTTTGTTCTGTAATTGTTCTATTGCTAAATCCAGCTCTGTTTCATTAAAATCCTGAATAAAAATATCATTTCGTATACCTTTTGGCTTACTAGTTTCTCTGATAGTTTTTTGGATAGCTTTATCTTGTTTTTTATACGCTTGGGGTATTCTTTGTGACTGAGCATAAAGCTTGTTAAGGGATTCTGCTATTTCCCTATCTGTAGTTAAGCTTTTGTTATTATGTTTTAATGGTTCAGTTGTATTTTTTGATAATTTTGTATTATTAAGGAATTTGTATATTTTATTTCCATCTTTCCTATAGTCCATATGTTCTACAAAATTTGTGAAACTGGCCCTCTTTGCTGTAATTAGTTCTTTCTTAAAAATGGCTGCTTTTTTTCTCCAGTTTTGTACATCTTCTGGACACTTTGTTCTTTAGGCTTTGACTCTTGCTATATTTCTTTCGTGTTTTAACTTAGATAAAGATGGAGACCAAAAGTAGCTATATTTCTTTAACTTTCCTTTGGGGATATGTGTTTTGGCTGCTGTCAATAATATTTCACAAATTTTTTACAAAAAATATAGATTTTGCTAAAATACACAATTTATGCTCAAATAATTTTTTTTTTTCATAGTAAACCATTTCAGAGATATGCCTTATTATTTGTGTGAGTTCTGGAGAACATATACTTCTGTCAAATGGAACATCGTTGTTCATCTTTTATATTTTTAACCGTGCAAAGAGAACGGGATTTGAAAGCTTTAAAACATTTGACTATCGCTCAAAGCCTGCTGTGTTCCCATGTTCTCCTTGTACCTGCAAGAAGATAAGATAATTCTGCACATTTTTATCTCAACTAACACGAAGATATAGCAATGAGTTTGTAAGAATGGTAAGTACAAGAGTAGAAAAAGTAATGTGAGACAACACATCAGAATTTTTACTTTCCCTACTACGTATAATAAAGTAGAAGTATTGTATTCCACCCAAAAATTCGATGGCGAGATTTCTCCGGAAATAAATAATAATAATAATAATAATAATAATAATAATAATAATAATAATAATAATAATAATAATAATAATAATAATAATAATAATAATAATAATAATAATAATAATAATAATAATAATAATAATAATAATAATAATAATAATAATAATAATAATAATAATAATAATAATAATAATAATAATAATAATAATAATAATAATAATAATAATAATAAAGAAGCATTTTTAGAAAAAGGCCCTGTTTGTGTCTGTGAGTCTGTGGGCAGTATAACTCAAAAACGAAAAGTCGGTTAAAAACCAAAGTTGGTATTTAAGCTCAATGTATTTTAAGGATGCGACACGAACATTTTGAAGAAAATTCCTCCACCCTAAACTGCCGTTTACATGGAACATTTTTCGAATATTTCGATGTTCTCAAAAATGGCTTTAACGTTTTGATTAACATTTGATATGTTTAAGATATTTTTATGACAAATAAAATGCATATTTTGAATTTTCTGGCTATAGCCTGTGTAGTCCTGTTTACTGTGGATGACTTTTGAATTATTGGTAAACCGTAATAGAGAGACCAAATCTTACTGTACAAAAATGTAGATCTCGCTAAAGCGCACAATTTATGTCCAAATATTTTGTTGTAGAGTGAACCATTTCGAAGATATTCTTTATTATTTTTTGTGAATTTTGGAAAACTTACTTTCGTCAAATGCAACATCGTTGTTCATTTTTTCAAATATATTAAACATATGACATTTTAATCAAAATCGTTAGAGCCATTTTCAAGAAAATCAAAATTTTCGAAAAATTTTCCATGTAAAGGGTAGTTTAGGGTGGGGCTATTTTCTTGAAAATCTTCGTGTCGCATCCTTGAAAGACATTAAACTTAAATATCAACTTTGGTTTCTAACCGACTTTTCATTTTTGAGTTATGTTGTCCACAGACACACAGACTGACACACAGACACACACACACACACACACACACACACACACACACACACACGTACCTTTTTCTAAAAATGCTTTCTTTTTTGGATTCAGGGGGCCTCAAAACATATATTTCCGGTGAAATCTCGACATAGAAATTTTGGGTGGGAAACAATACTTCCTCTACTTACCAGTAGAGAAAGTAAAAAATGTCGGTTGAACATCAAATTTGATATTTAAACTCAGGATCTTCCAAGAATACGACCGAAGATTTTTAAGAAAATCCCTTCACATGAAAAAAGTTTACGAACATTTGGATTTTCGCAAAAACAGTTTTAACAATTTTGATGAAAATACTTTACTTATTTTAGTGGCAAATGAAACGTCGTATAGCTTGAATTTTCTAAGAATCAGAAGTGCTCTTCATTATGGGTAACTTTTGCATAAACCATAAGAAGCAAACAAAATCTTACTGCACTAATAATGTAGATCATATCAAAACACACACATTATGTCAAGTACTCTTTTTCCTGGATGAGTTATTTCCGCGATATTCCTTATTATTTGTTTGAATGTTCCGATAGTTACTTTTCTCAAGTGGAAAGTCGTTATTCGGTTGTTTATGTCCTGGCCATGCAAAGAGAATGGAATATCAAATACATAGTGACCAGTTCTTCAAACATTTGACTATCGCTTCAGTCTACTGTATTCTCCTCTACTCATTGTACCAATAAGGAAACTTGTAATAAAACTTTTCCACAAACGTCTATCTCGATTATTATAAAATAGATAGAAATGTTGTAAAGAGTGAGCGGAGAAAGAAATGTGAGTGCATGTATACGATTTTAATGCCTAATTGCATCTTTTGGCTTCGTAATATGTTAGAGACTTAGAACTACATTGAAAAAGGTCCAAAATAAAGATTAACAGTTCATATCTGAAAGGAAAAGAAACTCGATTAAAACTCTTTTTGAGTCTTTGATGAACAAAAACCACGAGCAGAACCATCATTTTCACCTCCACTGCACTGTGCCCATTCTGTAGACATCATGCACCAGACACACAGCCATATTCGATCTCTTGTACTACAAAACATGCAATTTGCATCATCGTCCTGAGGGACTTCTTGTCGGACGATTGTGCTAGATTGGAGTTCCCAGAAGAGAAGCAATTTGTTGTGTCTGTCTCATTGCTGCAACTTTGATGGTCTTGTGTTTTCTTCTTGTCGTACGGGATTCATCAACGATTTTGATTAAAATGTCATATGTTTAACATATTTGTATGACAAATGAAATATATATTTTGAACAATATAGTCCTGTTTACTTTGACTTTTGAATAACTCGTAAACCGTAAGAGATAGACAAATAGGAATAAGAGTTTGTAAGAATAGTTAGTAAAAGAATAGAGAAAGTTATGTGAGTGCAACACATTAGATTTGTGAGTTATGCTGTTCACAGACACAGACACAGACACACACACACACACACACACACACACACACACACACACACACACACACACACACACAAACACACAGATGCAACTTCAAAACGTGTATCTGCGATAAAATTTTGGTATAGAATTTTTTGGGTAGAGTACAATACCCTCTGCGCATGCTATGTACGTGCAAGAGAAAGTAAAACAAGGTGTAAAATCTAAAATGCTTGACCCGTGCTAGATCCTTCTCAGAATGTTGGAGACGTGACAAGAAAATTACAAAGTAAATGTTACTTAAAATACAGATGACTTAAGGGAAGCGGATAATTCAAGGATTAAATAGACACGCAGCTAAACCAAAAATGTGGATTTCTCTGGCTGTAATTTACAAATAAATGTAAAAATGTTAGTGTATATTATCTGCATATGGGTAAGGTCCCCAAATACGGCCTCCTTTTTTATTGTTTATAACTCTCTCGCATAGCTTGGGCAACAATGCATTCTTTCTTATATACTCATGCAAGCTTACAATTAGATATAAGGTCACTGTATTAATAAGTAGATTTACAAGTTAGCAAATAACGATGAAATAAAAAAAGTGGCATTTCTTTATTCGTGACTAAAGCGTACCAAATATGGACCCTATCGTGAATTACATATAAAAAGGTGAGACTAAGCTATGCAAATGGTTAAACACATATAATTTTGCAACAATGGGTTAACTTTGGGAAATATTTTAAATATTAACAGTTGGGGGAAATGGGAAATAAACGTAGTTTTACGTGGTGCAGCACCGTATTTTGTTTGGAACACCAAGGGAGCCATATTAGAAGGGCTTGGTTTTAATATAGGACTTGTTTGTCGAGGTTATGTTGACTAGTAAGCTAGTAAACTCTTCTACCATAAAACAAAGAATCCTGCGCTTCTGTGGTGCAAAAAGCTGGTTTATAACAGTTATATTTCAAGGTAAAATTTGTTTTGTAACAAAAGCGTGTCGAAAACTCAACTTTGCACTCAAAATGAAGCACAAGATTTAGGACTGCTACAAATAATACTACTTCTTCCTCGCACTACTGGTGTGCTCTGTTGTAGTTCATGTTAGGGAGCCTATTATGGATCCTTTACCTTATATGCATGTATATCTCTTTAAATGTTTATAATCTAATCTTTTGTAGTTCGTTGAAAACATTTGTTAAGCTCCAATAACGTTTGGTAAATAAATAGCAAAATTTGACATTTTAAGTTCCTTTTCTCAGAATTCAGAGAGCTGAAATTTTTGTGTATATGAAGACATTGCGCCTCGTAACAGTAAACAAGGGGAATTGCGCTGCCAATAATGTTTCTCCTAATTGTTTTGTCTGTAAAGATGACCAAACAAAATTTACATCAAAATGTTGGAAGCGATAGCTTCAATTTTTACTTTCTCTACTGGTAAGTAGGGGAAGTATTGAATTCCACCCAAAAATTCGATGTCGAGATTTCATCGGAAATATGTTTTGAGACCCCCTGAATCCAAAAAAGCATTTTTAGAAAAAGGTCCGTGTGCGTGTGTGTCCGTCAGTCTGTGTGTCAGTCTGTCAGCATGTGCACAGCATAACTAAAAAACGAAAAGTCGGTTAAAAACCAAATTTGTTATTTAAGTTTAATGTCTTTCAAGGATACGACACGAAGATTTTGAAGAAAATAGCCACACCCTAAACCACCCTTTACATGGAAAATTGTTCGAAAATTTTGATTTTCTTGAAAATGGGTCTAACGTTGTTTATTAAAATCTCATATGCTTGAGATATTTTTATGATAAATGAAATGTAAACCATTAGAGATAGACCAAATCATACTATACAAAAAATGTAGATCTTGCTAAAATACACAATTTATGTCCGAATAAATTTTGTTGTAGGGTGAACCATTTCGGAGATATTCCTTGTTATGTGTGTGAGTTTCGGAAAATAAAACTTGCGTGAAATGTAACATCGTTGTTCATTTTTTTAAGTGAGCAAAGATAACGGAATCTCAAAGCTTTAAAATGTTTGACTATCGCACAAAGCCTACTGTATTCTCATATTCCCCTTGTACCTACAAGGAAATAAGCAATAAGATAATTTGTACAAATGTTTATCTCAACTAACTCGAAGATATAGGAATAAGAGTGTGTAAGAATGGTTAGTACAAGAGTAGAGAAAGTGATGTGAGTGCAACACTTCAGACTTTTAAAACCGTATTACACTTAAAGATATAGCTCTAGTTCAGTGTATGTAATAGCTTATCTCATACAACTGTGTACAATTTGTGTCATGCAGCTGGTACACTTTCTTAGAAAAAGGAATGTGTGCATCGAAACATGTATTTTTGACATAATCGCAATTGAAAATTAACTTCAAAGGTGTCATTAAAGGGAGGCAGTGTTGTTTGCTGATCTGCAGTTGTCTTTTGACCCGATACTCCTTAGATGAAGCTTGTGATGTCCTTTCAGATAATTATCTTGCAAAGTACCTACTCGAAATTTTAAAAATTTCAGTAAAAACGCACGTGGCACTCTAACGCTTCAAGATACGCACAGTCAAATTAATTTTTAAAGGGTGTTTTAAATGATAAATGAACTATACCTGCATATCAGAATGAATCAGAGAATTGTTTTCTGCTAAAAACAGAAAATACCAATTTTTGTCATTTTACACTAGCTACTCCCCTTAAAGGTTGTATTTCTAAGAAGAACTTGGTTGTTAGTTTTATACTGCCGATGTAGTCAGGGTACAAAGGTTAATTTATTTATTGGAAGCTATTTTTCTGTTTTCAATTTCGCATGAAACTATTTTCAGAAAGTTTTCGGTTCCTTCTATATCTGTAACCATACTGGGAATTTCTTGTGCATGTGCTCATACAGGGAAAATATTTTGCTGCCTTATTTCTTTCCTTATTCCTCCTCTTACTTCCTTTTGCCCTTACAATGTGATCCTTTCCGGTTTTAGTGCAATGAACTTATTATAAATTCAAGCTTTTTCCTGACTGCATTATTTTTACTGCATACTTTAGTTGTGCAATTTTAACAATCGGAAACGATTTCCTTTCGTTTCTTATGAAACTAGTAGCTGCATTTGTATACATCACTTTTCAATTTATATTTTGAATATATAGAGCTGCGACGCCCAATTTTTGCGAAAGAGGGTAGGTTGGATTTACCTCCTTCCACTATACGTGGACTGTGCCACTTTTTAACACACGGACGTATATTGTGTTGCAGTGGTGGTTTTCTTATATGCACATTGCATTATTTGGGTACTATTTACGTTTAAGAAGTGTCGATATTTGGCGAAAAACTGAAAGTGCATAGCCTTAGAAGAACCACCAAGTGATTGTCGCGTAACCTATTGCGATACTGACTTTTAATATAGTTCAATTTGAAAAAAAAAATGTTCGCAAATATATGTAGAGCTATACTCACTCTTATACACACTATTGTTGCAAATGCTTATTTCTCTATTTATATGCTATCCGGCCTGGAAGTGTGTACAGATGTCAACAATACGCCGCAGCACAACTTTCAGCGCCACTGAAATGGTGAAGCTGCGATTGGAAATAGTTCCTTACTAAATTGCGTATTTTAAAAATAATGCTTTCGTAAACATTATGATTTGAATTCGCGCCACTCTGCAGCATTATGTTTGGGAACAAGGCTTGGGTCAGCGGCATCTGTCGTCATGTGTTGTGCATCTGAGCCAAGGTATGTGGTATGTAAGACCACATCTCATGTTAAGAATCGCGCTCACATTATTGCATTTAAAGTCATGAATAGGTAGTAATTCTCGATTTGTTTTGCTTCTTGTATGTGTGCTCTTTAATTGTGAACATTTGAGCATGATTTGGACACTTGGTTACTTATTATTAAAGGAAAATATAGGTTAAGATCTGCGGGGATTATGGGACGTAGGTATGTAACAGGCAGATCGCATCCGAGTGGTCACGAAATGAATCGAAGCCAGAGCAGTAAACAAAGCTACGTTTCCGTGCCATTGTTGCAACAAAAATCAAAATAAACTGCTGTGTGATCGACAAACTGAACATAAGAAGCTTCCAAACATTAAACTTTCTCTAAAAAGCAATGTGTATTTAAGGCAGACCCAACAAAATCCACACTCAGTATTACGGCGAACATTAAAAAATATATAAGGTATTCAACATCAACGTTTATGAAAGTGAATCTTGGCTGTGTCGCAATACTTTAAAGAAATGTTTTTCATTTTTACTTTCTCTACTGGTAAGTACAGGAAGTATTGTATTCCACCCAAAAATTCGATGTCGAGATTTCACCGGAAATATATATTTTGAGACCCCCTGAATCAAAAAAAAAAAAAAAAAAGTATTTTTAGAAAAAGGCCCGTGTGTGTCTCTGTGTGTCTGTGTGTCTGCCAGTCTGTGAACAGCATAACTCAAAAACGAAAAGTCGCTTAAAACCAAAGATTAAGATTTAAGATGTCTTTCAAGGATGCGACACGAAGATTTAGAAAAAATAGCCCCACCCTAAACTACCCTTTACATCGAAATTTTTTCGAAAATTTTGATTAAAATGCCATATGTTTGAGATATTTTTATGACAAATGAAATGTATGTGTTGACTTTTCTGGATATAGCCTATGTAGTCCTGTTTACTCTGGATAACTTTTGAATAACTTGTAAACCGTAAGAGATAGACAAAATCTTACTGCACAAAAAATGTAGATCTCCCTAAAACACACAATTTATGTCTAAATGAGTTTTTTTGTATAGTGAACCATTTCGGAGATATTCCTTGTTATGTGTGTCAATTTCGGAAAACTTAAAACTTTGGTGAAACGGAACATCGTTGTTCATTTTTTTATATGTTAAGAGTGCAAAGAGAACGGAATCTCAAAGATTTAAAAGATTTAACTATCACTCAAAGCCAAATTTCACCTGGTGTCGTTTTCTCGTAAGTCTAGGAGTTTAGTCAGAAATTAACATTGAAATGTAACATTAAACCTCTTTCACAACTTGGCTACGCCGCAAGCTGCCATACGTGCCGGCGCACCGCAGTGTTAAGAAGGGGGTAGGATATGATATTGACGTCACTACAAACAAGTGAAAACAGGCAAACGGCAGTAGTGTTATGAATTGATAGACGGTGAAATCGCAGTGTCTTATCTTATTATTTTCATTTTGTTGATTACATCAGATTACCCATGTGTTATTAAAAAAATTAAATGAAGTGCTTACAATTCAATGATAGTTATACCTTGAGAAATAAGTTTCACATTCTTTTCCTGGTATATTAATGTGAAAGACAGCTGGGAGGGGGCAGAGAATGGTGCATTATTTACTCGCAGCAGAGGGTACCAAAATTGAAGCGTGGTCAAAGAATGAAACGAAAAGAAAAATGTTAAAATTGCGCCCATATATAGCGCGACATTACAAAGCTTCAAACGTCTTTTGTCAAATGAACTTGCGTAGGCAGTAGGCTTCGACGCTAGCAGAGCTCTGTTTACATTGGAGGTGCGCACGACACCTTCAGAATTGCTGTACGATAGGCAAAGCGGAAAGTGCGCTTCCTAAGTGTTTTTAACTTATGAAATGTTACGTGCCGTTCAAATTAACATGTATCCAGATATCCTTGCATCAAGTTAAAAACAAGTTATTAATAATTAAAGCGCTAACACTATAATGAACTGGAGAAGAAGTTGTAATGCTCATTGTGAAATATGGAGCCCATTGTGAGCATTCTGAAAGTGAGTTTGAATTTTGTTAGGGTTCTGGTAAGGGTTGTTGTTCACTCTGTTAAGAAGATTACTAAAGGTAGGAGAGGGAGAAGAGATATGCACTAACTACAACAGACCATGCCGTCGTCATGACAACCTCAACATGGTGCTGTCACCAGGCAACTAAACCCACGCGAGGCTTCTCCCTCCATCATACAAGGAAAAAGATTGCTCAATAATAGAAATTACTTATTTCTACCCCTCGTTTCCATTTTATTGGCTTTCCGGATTAAATTAAGCAATGTCAACAAACAAAACGCTTATATGTGTATTATAGGCATTATACGTTCTTAGAAATTCGTAGTGTTAATACTAAACTCAGTGTTTTGTTTTTCCAAACAAGAGTTTCTGGAAATATATTTCTACTATTATCTTCCTCGACAGTAAATATATACATAAAACAGTTACATTGGCCTGAAGACCGTACATGCTCACACAGTGTCCATAAAAATACTGTCATACTTCAAACTGATATTGGATAATCCTACTGAAATGAAATTGGTGACATCGAAAGAAAACAGCGAAGATATTTTATAATATTTTTTTTATATTTTATTATTTAATATTTTCTACTATATCTCATAGGCAAAGAATGTGGACCACAATAGTAACGCATCAGACATCAAGGCGATATTCAAATTCCTGACAAATTTTCATTATCCTCTATTCGTAGCCAAAAAATGACCACAAAAGTCTAATCGTTTTGCGGGGTCATCAGGTTTGAACTTATGCAACAATTGTAATTTTAAGGGGTGAAGCTTCAATCGATGCAGGATCTTAGATACGATGGTTCTAAGGACAGACTTCTAAGGACTACGTACAAAGGCCTCGGGGACTTCTTCCAGAATTCCCTGAATGGCCTTTACTTTGATGACATAATATGCAGTCACGATCCACAAAACGGCGGACGTATCTGTAGGAGCTTGATGTTCAAACTTTCGCCAAAAGCCCACTGAACCTGAACCAGATTCTGAATGCTATGATATTGTAGAACACACCAACTACGTTCCTGTGGGTTTGTCTTAATTCCTTAAAACTCCTTGAATAACAACAGAATTTTAAAAGAAAACATTCACATGTAACCCGCCTGCTAAATATGTAACAATGAACCCATGTCGACAATAATCACAAACGTTAATGCATTTAAGTAGCTTCTATGTTTGATTCCCGCGATTCCTGCGACATCGTCCATTGTGCATTGTTGACATGCAAAAAATATAAAATATTTGAGTTTTCTTTTAAATGTTACCAATTTTATTTAAATACGAGTATCCAAAGTAAGGCAATACTAGTTTAAATTATAACAATGGACACTTTGATCCTCTTCCGTGAAGAGAAGCTTCTCTCAGCAGAGGCAGTAGACACAGCTAAGGTTGCTAATATCTACAGCATTTTCCAGATGTTTGGATAAAATGTTCGATTGCACTCCACTAATCCATCAATTGCTGTCTGTGACCTTTCACTGTCGTCGTACATTACTCTATTTTGGTTTCCAGAGCTCATATTCAGATAACGCTGAAAAAAGATGGGATAAAATACTCTCATAAGGCTCTTCACAGTCCTTAACCTCTGAAACCAATGTTTCCTTTCCTAATTAACTGGGGATGACTGCTTGTATTTTCCCAAGGATGTTATTACTGTCCACAAAACGCTCCTTCAGTTCTGAAATTATAGAATCAAGAAAAGGTATAAAAAAGTTGTCCTGTAATACATTTCAGGATCACGTGCGCTAATTCTCTCTGTGACATTGACGAGATACACCTCTTGGTTTATCAATCTTGCTATTAAGTTTTATTGCTAGGTCACTTGCATCGTCGGAACATACATTAACTCTTAGTTTGCATTGGAATGCCACCTTTTTATTACTGAAAGAATATCATGAATATGTTGGCAGGTTGCTGCAAGGTCTCCATTGACTTTCTGAAGGGCTTTAGAAAGTTATAAAGTGCACTCTAAAACTTTCTCTGTCACCATGAATGCCACTATAAACTGTCCTTCAAGTATATACAGTAATAATTGGTGTGCGGAATTTGAACTGTCTTTATTGCCAACATCTTCCAGCTGTTCCAAAGCATGCACTATAGCAAGATATAATCTTTGAGCCTTAAAACAGCACGTGTTTTGCATTTCTTTTCAGGTGCATCTTTCAAACTACAATTCTTAAGAACTGCAATTCTTTGTGGAGAGCAAGAAAAAAGTTTCCCACAGTGAGGATTGTGTCAAGGCAATTTCGAACAGCTCTGACTTTGGAAGAGTGAGAAAGTACAAGATTTAAAACATGGACACTGCAATGAACATAGGGGGCGTTTCTCTCTGACAAAAGCTTGCACACCACACGAATCAAATTTCATTGCATCTAAGTCTTGCAATATTCTAGAAAATCTTCTCTCACACGTTTTGCATCTTCATCAACATATCTTAAGCATAATGACATTTGATCCACCTTTCCTATTCAGTGGTTTTGCCAAAAAGTACTGCAAAACAGTTGCTTGACTTTGCTTATTTGCTGCTTAATCACATCACCACAAATTTTAAAAGCTCATTTTGAATTCCTGGACTCGTATACTTTGCCACAGATGGAGTCATTTCTAGATGATGTTCAAGTACTTCATCTCCAGCTTCCACACGATATCTTAGAAGGGCACGAAAATTCCCATCACTGGCAGTTTCATTTTGTTGCAGTGCATCGCCCCGAGTCTGTTCTTCCCCTCAGACCAATTTCTTAACAACCACGTAATAATAAAGTTTTGACAATGGATTTGAGTTTCTTTCCATCTTCAGATGCTTGGAGAGATCGATTTCTTTCAATCTGTGTAACAATGTCTTGAGAGACTCCTTCTGCAACTTTTAGAAAATGTTCTGCCAAAATCATAAACTCATATGAATGTTGGTGTTTTCGCCAAAGTTAAAATTTTCAATAGCATTTTTGTACTTCGTGAAGGCTTTAGCAACAAGAGATCCTACTTCTTCAGGACCTTTCCCCAACTGCATGTTCTGAGTACACCAGCAATGGATAATATTATTGTTCAACCACCTTGGTTGGAAACTTAGGTTACACTTACCCACTGTAGGAACCTTGTATGGCAGCGAAGAAGATGATGTCCATGGAGTCTTTATTCCGTTTTCTTTCATTTTATCACATACACTTTTGTTTATATCCAATATAACGTCCAGATCACTAGAGCAGTTTACGATTTCGGCATTCACAATCTGAACCACAGCATTGCTTTCTTTCGGAATCAACTCGATTGGCATGACATTGTTGTCCACAGTACAACAGTGCAATGGCCTCCCATTCACTTTCACATCTCTGTTTCTTAAAATAGTGTTTAAGAGTTTTCGATCGTTTCATTGTGATGTATATTCCCTCCAACACTATGAAAATACCACAGATAATTCACAAACATTCTTTCCTGGAGTCAGTTGGCCTTACTCCTGACGAGACGAAAACAAAGCAAGACTTAGATGAACAGAAGCGGCTGAAATGAAATTATTAAGACTCTTAGGTCACAAAAGAAGTCATCACAAAAGAATTGAAGAAATAAGGGAACAATTACATGTGACACCCATAACAGAAACCATCAGCACCTACAGAAATAATTGGCCTCAACAAATTGCGAATGATGGAAGGCAGACTTCCTCAAAGACTCTACCTACAACTACAGACCAAGAAGGAAAAGAGATCTTGGACAACCAAAGAAACGCTGGAGAGACCAACTTCCAATCTGAAGCGGAACAAGCCAAAAGGCCTAATCCTCGAAAATTATTCAATAAAAAAAAAAAAAAAAAAAAAAAAAAAAAAAAAAAATAATAATAATAATAATAATAATAATAATAATAATAATAATAATAATAATAATAATAATAATAATAATAATAATAATAATAATAATAATAATAATAATAATAATAATAATAATAATAATAATAATAATAATAATAATAATAATAATAATAATAATAATAATAATAATAATAATAATAATAATAATAATAATAATAATAATAATAATAATAATAATACATATTATTACACATGATATCCAAGTGCCCTCGTTGTGAAGTGCCACGTGAAGTTCGCTTCTTCCGGTTGTGTTCCAGTCATTCTTTGCCGTTCTAGTTAACCGGAGTGCCAAGTCAGCAGCACGCTGTTCACGAATATCTCACATAACAATAGCATAACAAACGTCATTTTCTTTTTCTTCTTGTAGTTTTCCAACACACAAGTAGGACTTGAACCTACATTAACTGAAGAGCATATTCAGAGGGTAGTTCATGCAGCGTTACCTTCCAGTACCCTATCACATTCCTTTAAAATACTGTTACATTCACGACTTTCACGACCATTTTTTACTTTTCTACTATGTATAGTAAGTAGGAGAAGTATAATAATCGACCCTAAAATTCAATGTCGAGATTTCATTGGAAATACACGTTCTGAGGCCCCTGAATAAAAAAAACCATAACTTGTGTGCCTGTAAACAATATGAAACAAAAAGTTGGTTAAAAACCAAAATTGGTATTTAAATTTAATATCTTTTAAGAATGCGACACAAAGATTTTAAAGAAAATTTCTCCACCCTAATCTACCCTTTAGGAGCATGCAAAATGTTTCAAAAATTTTGATTTTTCAAAAATGCCTCTAATGATTTTGATTAAAATGTTATACGTTTTAAGATCTTTTTATGGCAAATGAAAAGTATATTTTGAATTTTCTGGCTATAGCTCATGTAGTCCTGTTTACTTTTGATTATATTTGCATAACTGGTAAACCGTAAGAGATAGACCAAATCTTACTATATACAATATGTAGTTTTCATTAAAACATACAACTTATGTCCAACGCCATTTTTGGTAGAGTGATCCATTTCCGAGATACTCCTTGTTATTTGTGAGTTTTGCAATACTTAAAGTTTTCCCAAATGGTAGATCGTTACACTAAAAACCTCATTTATCCGGGCTAACTGGGACCAAAGGCAATCCGGGAAATAAAACATCCGGATAATCCAGGATATGTGGGTATTAAGCAAAACAAAAGTCTTAAATTGTTAAATAAGCTGACTTGCGGTTTATGGCGATAAAAAACTGTCTTGTAACAAAATTATGTACCTACATTACATAGTATGGGATTGTTTACAAGACATTAAACATATACAAATCTTAAACATATAAAATCACATCATCAATCGTTCAGCTGGAGTGGTGTGGGGCTGGCGCTCCAAGTACGCCATCATATTTGTCAGCAACATCCAATTCAACAGCTGTTTTCCTCAATGTTTCTCCTTTATCAATTTAATTAATAGCATCCAAATTTTTATCCATTGAAACCATGACCTTCTTTCGCTAGGATGTCATTTTAAACTTATATATATACTGAATTACACCTCCAAACACCTTGATAAGACATAAAAACAATCCGGTTGGAACACACACGATAAACTTAATGACACGTGCAGTTTGAAGACAGTAGGAAAACTGAAGATATTGAGGGAAGTGTAGGGATCAAGGTCAACGCTTTCTTCCGGCGCTATTTATAGCTGGTGAGACATACCGCGACAGCACCGTGTGGCAGTGATCGGCTTTAAAACATTTCACTATCGCTTAAAGCCTACTGCGTTCCCCTTACACCTACAACAAAATTGGCAATAACATAATTTGTGCAGACGTTTATCTCTATTAACATTTCAAACAAGTGTTTGAAACATTAGTTTGTACAGGAATAGAGAGTCATGTGAGCGTAACACATCAGAATTTTTTATATACTTTTTACAAGTTATTCTCACGAAGCTCATGTTTCTATCTACTTCATATTAATCGAGATAAACGTTTGTAGAAATAGTGTGCACTATGGAGACAGTGGAAACCAAATAATGACTTCCTATTTGAGAAAAGCATAAGTATTTGAAAATTCAAACCAATAACAAGAAATATTCTGAAAATTATTATCTTTGGTTTTGAGGAGAACTACAGTTTTTGTGAACTCTTACGGTTTACCAGTTATGCAAAAGTTATTCAGAATGAAGAGGACCTCAGAGGTTATTCCCAGAAAACTCAATAAGTACATTTCATTCGACATGAAAATATTTTAAACACATTGCATTTTCTTTTACACATACATACACCCACCCACCCACACACACACACACACACACACACACACACACACACACACACACACACACAGAGAGAGAGACAGAGTCCTCCTCTATAGTCTGGGAGTAGCCCCTGGTTCCCGACGTCGCGGGTACAACCAGCCCATCTGCAGGCTAGGTTAGATATACCGGTTGTCCCAAAAAACACCGACAACACTTAGTATGTTGTATGGGATGGCAAACTAATCGGTTTTCAAATAGGAACCCCTGTTCGTAAATGCACCGTTTGGACGCTGTAGCACAGTGTTAGATGGGTGTACGTTCACATTTCATCAATAAACCCAACATACTTTCATACAGGATTCTGCTACTCCAAAGAATGGTATTGGGCAAATGAATGGAGTATTAGGTTCAAGCGATCAGCATTTCGTTACCTTCAATTCCTTCATGACCTGACAACCACATTAAGATGACCTTCCTGTGTTTTTCTAGTTGATTTAATATTTGCAGACAAACTTCGATAAGCTTTGACTCAATGGGAGAGCACCAAGACCCTTTAAAGCTGCTTGATGTTTGATAGCATATAACTTTAGCACCACGTTGTCTTTATTGACATGAACTTCTGCTTGAAATATATTGGGTTCATTGCCAACAGCTTTTGCTAGGGCAAGGCCCATAAACTCCTACGCCAGTTTTCCCATCAATTTTTGAGTCACCAGTGTACTACACCAGTGAATCTCTTCCAAAATTAGGTTTCTTCTCATTCCAAATTTGACGTTCAGTTAATATATATAACTATAAAGAAATTACTTAATTAAGCTGGGCTTAGGGGTCACCCAGTCCCATAATTCAATGAAGTTCCTCAGCAGGCTTACTCAAGGGCTTCCCACAGGGGGATCTAAAGACGGTATCGTTTCGTGAGAGTTGCTAAGGGCATCTTTTTTCCCTGCTATGCAGCGCCGAGGCACCTGGCAACGTGTTACAAACACCCTGAAAGAACCAACCAGGATGAAAAGTTAAGTGAAATGAGAAGCGGGAGGGACACGTCGCGTACACGGTCACCCCCAGCGCCAGCTCGCTAGGTTTTGCTATAGGTAAATGACAGAAAGTAAAAACTGAAGGTGTTAAACTCACATCATTTTCTCTGCTGTATTTTCACTTCTATACTACAGTTTTCTAAAAATGCTATTTTGGTGCTGAGGGAAGCTCAAAACATGTATTTCTGGTGAAATCTCGGTTTCGAATTTTTTGGGAGAAATAAATAATTTCTCTATTTTCTGTATGTACAGCCAAGGAAAAAATGACAGCGTATTAGGAGATCAGAATATTTGTACGAGTAAGACCCACGTCGTATTGCAGCTGTCTTGGATCACCACTCGCATTTGTATTTTTTCCTAATAAACAGCCTATTTCTGTGTGCGACAGACCACAGCATATGGAACAGAGGCTTACCAATAAACTCAGTCGTATGTTGGAAATATCGACCTGTGTAAACCGCGCTGCAACACGGCCTGGGACTTAGAAATGTTCTGTTTTCCCAATGCGCTCAATCATTTGTTCCATGAATGTACGTAGTAGATAAAGCAATACAAAAAAACAAAATTTTAATGCACAAAAAAGGCAGTTCTTCCTAAAACAACAAATTTTTAGATACATTTTCTGTCTTTTCCCTTTGTAGTGTTAGCCGTTTTCGTGATATTCTTTGTTATTGGTTTGAATTTCCAAATACTTTTACCTTTTTCAATTGGTAAGTCGCTATTCCTCGTTTCTGGTGGTCGTCTAAAGAGCATGGAAAGCACACACCCAAAACCAAATGTATAAGTTACAGAACACGGTGTATGGAGAACTGTAAGTAGTCTTCACAAGAGGCATCATATTGTTTCTTTGAGGAAAATGTTATTTTACCGCAAATGTAACAAAAATTATTAACCATATTCACACATTTTCGTGATATTTTTACGAATTTTACGCTACAAAATCACTCTCAAACCAGAAATTCTGCATTAATTATAGTAGGAACTGTATAAAACTCACAGTCACAGCAACAGTATCTATGTTTATGGCTCACAAACAGCTGAAGAGCATTATTGTTTTGTTACTTGACAGGTGTGCCAACTCCCAAAACAAAATGTCTCCCAAAGTGAAAATGTTGAGTATAAACATGAAATGTCACTTCATCTCCAAAGCAAGAGCTAATCTGTAATTTTTATGGTGATTGTTTTAATTCAGCAGTTGGAAATATGTAAGAAGTAACTATTTTTGAGCCCGAAACACTTTCATTGTTGGCCAGTGTAATTTTACAGAGAGATAAGTTTTGGTAAGAATAGAAGAGTCAGTAATGAAATCAAATGAATGCAACAGAGCAAATTTTATGCCCCCCCCCCTGCTACTACGTGTTCAGAATAAATGTGTTCATAAATGGTTTCCTTACATATTTTCCTGTGGATACACATACAGATGCTGACGATAGTCAAATGTTTAAAAGGAAGATTGCTGTGTGTTGTATGCTCCACCTAACCTCACAAGAAACAAAAGAATGATGATTTAGCTTTCCAAGAAATGGCTCAAATACACTGACAAATTAAAACAATACTTTATATCTCGGAAATGGTTACTGCCACAAACATTTCTATTTCATGTAAACTGTCAATATTTTAACGAGATCTGAATGTTTCCTGTAATATGCCTTTGTTTCTCTTATATTTTCCCAGTGACACAAAAGTGTGGAAAACTCACTCAGAATGAAGAGGACTTCAAAATCTATTCACAGAAGATGCATTTATCGTTGGTTATTTATTAAAAGATCTTACTCTGCAAATGCAAACTTTTTTAGAAAAGACAAAAATAGTTATTCATGTAACTGGTGTATAATCTGATTCTGACACAAGTATATGTTTAGTACATGAGCAAAAGCGAATGCTTAATTTTTACGAGTGTCACTATAAGCCGATTATATACGTGTTACATACAACGTTGCATGCAATTTTATCATTAAAATACGTAATCATAATTAATAAATTTGCTAAATGAAAAATTATAATGTATGAGAGAGTACAGATGTATGACGTAATATGGTTGCTAAGCAGTTGTTTCATTTGTTTCAACACTTAGGAAAATGGAAGATAATGATAAAACTATTGCAAATATGCATTGTATTCCGCTTGACATTTTGAACGAAGTCAAGAGTGCTGGGAGTTTATTAATTCTAGAAAAATCAAAAGATGTTTACGAAAAAGAATATGAAAGGTTTTGTAGATGGAGAAATTTAATGAGGTGATTCTTGTGTTTGAATATTGCTGCACTTGCGAGAGTGACGATTTCAGGTTTTCGTATAGGTACACTGGAGAAAATTATGTTGTGGCGGAAATGACGTCATTGCTGTCTTTTTGCTATTGTAATTACGTTATTCATTTCCTGACACTGGCGGCAGAAATAGGGTAATTTCGCACAATTTATGCCGTTATAATAAACTGTTTTAATACATCTAGGGCTGCACGAACTATATTTATTCTTGCACATTTATAATATAATCGGGAATTAATAATGTTTACAAAGATAGAAAACAGATTCGCCATGTTCACGTTAATGCGTTAAATTCTACAAAATATTGTTCAATCTGTTGGTATAGTCAAGCACTAGGAATATTTATAATTTATGGTCTTTTAGCTGGCGAAAATTAACCCGTTTTATAGGAAACTTTTCCGGTCCTCATCACGGTATGTGAAACAAATAATCCCTCAACTAGCTTTTAGTTCACAATTAAAACAGGCATACTTCGTTAATGGTCGTCTCCTTGGCGCGGTGGTAGCGCTGCTGCTTATCGAGCGGGGGGTCCGGGTTCAATTCCCGGTACCGGCAGGGGTATTTTCTCCCGCTGGGAGACCTGGTCCGGGATGCACTCAGCCTCGTTAGGTTCCTGAGGGACCAATTGAGGATTGAAAAGTAGCGGCCCCTGATGCAGAAGACCACATAACCAGCCGGGAGGGACCGAGGCGCTGACCACGTCCCACCTCGAGTACTGCACCCCACTCGCGACGCCTGTGGTAGGCACAGGACGTGGGGGACGTAGCGGACGTAGCGGTCGGAAGGTAGGCCTCGGCTCGGAGGGTTGGATGCTACAGGATTACGTTATACTTAACAATTGCAACAATGGTATTCTCTAAGTGTTTGTACCCAATATCATCTTAATGCACTCCGGACGGCAGAGAGCATGTACTATCTCCTGATAATTACATCTGAATCTTTCAACAACGCATTTTATAGACTAAGCTCACAATCGGCGGATATTTGTATCAGCTCCTTCAAAATTTCACCTATCTTACTTATGTTCAATTCCTGATTTAAAAGTATCTTTTCTTATTATTTCCTTAGAGTAGAACTATGAAATTTTGTAGACTTGCTCTTGTGAGCAATTTAACAGGAGCTTTTTGAAAACAAGTCACACAGTATATTAATTATTTTTTTCTTTTCGGATTGATTGTGAATAACATTTTAATCGTATCTTAACTCATGTGAAAACTGAAAATTACAAATAGCCCATGTAAAATTACTGGCATATTCATGATAAACAGGCCTTGCAAATTTGAACTCATTCTGACAGGTAGAAACCGAGAAAAAGTAAAGTTTATGAAAAAATACAATTTACGGGCAATGACATCTGAAGTATTTTCATTGGATTCCTGGACTACATGGTAGATTTACATATAATGTTATTATAATATTACATAATATGCAATATGTTAAAATTAAATACTTCATTCACGTTATTTTAGGAGTACTGTCGTAATAAATCATTGTGATCCTCTTCTACAGCTCTTATTTTTTTTTTTTTTTTTGAACTGCTCACCTCACTATCTTCATTGTTTTTTTTTTTTTTTCTTTTATTTAGGTCTACAGCAGCTACACTTTTTTTCTCACATTTTTTCTCATTTTGGAAACACTGTAATTATGTATTCCCATGGCCGCGCCATAGCCGAGTGGTTAGACCATTCGCTTCTCACCAAAGCGGCCCGGGTTCGATCCAAGGCAACGGTGGTGGACTAAGCGGTGCTGGGGCGGGTTTCCTCCGAGTTCTCCGGTTCCCCCCCCCCCCCTATCTCATTCCACCGGTGCTCCATCTTCATTCCATGTATTATCAGTATCACCGCCTGCGGTGCCGTATGTAGTAAAAGCGGGCGTTAAACACTACCAAAAAAACTCTTCCAATGTTTAACTCTGCGAACCATTAGTAAGATCCCCTGGTACATCGGTAATAAGTACATCTACAATGATTTTAAACTCCCAACAATCAAACAGGAAATCGCAGCATACAGCCTCCCCTACCAAAGGCGTCTCTACAGTCATCCCAATACACTGGCAATAAATCTACTTGACAACAGCAGCAGCACAAGCCGACTACAGAGAAACCAAGTCTTGGAATTTCAGTACAGATTTGCACCCACATTATAAGCAAATGTATGGCCAATGGGCCATAGTTTGTAAAAGTAGTATGTTATCATTGTTACTTATTGTTCAACTATTGAACAGATTGTAATTTTGCAAATGTTTAAATAAAAAAAATGTTTAATATTAGTGTAGTATTAATGTTGTTTTAGTACTAATGTAAACACAGGATATCTAGTAAGATACTGACATTTTACAATTATCTTCACAACACGAGCTTCAAAGCAGCAAATAGGAACAAGAAATGAAGTCATTGGGGATATCTACAGCACAAACTTTCCTTTATATGAGTTGGCTATTCGAATATATAACGCTTAAACTTCAATGTCCATGAATATCAAAATCCAGACAGACAGCTGTGTGCGTAGTGTTTTGTTTAAACGATTATTAAATCTATTTAGAATGAGAGATAAGCATATGTCGCATACACTTCAAGTGAGATTTAAAAGAATACAAATTCACACACTAAAAAAGGAAGAAGAGAAAGAAAGAAAGAAAGAAAGAAAGAAAGAAAGAAAGAAAGAAAGAAAGAAAGAAAGAAAGAAAGAAAGAAAGAAAGAAAAAAGAAAAGAAAATGTATTTTTCATCTTGTCGGAGGCTTTAGCATTACTTGTCTTTCCATGTGCTTAATTTTAATAATAATAATAATAATAATAATAATAATAATAATAATAATAATAATAATAATAATAATAATAATAATAATAATAATAATAATAATAATAATAATAATAATAATAATAATAATAATAATAATAATAATAATAATAATAATAATAATAATAATAATAATAATAATAATAATAATAATAATAATAATAATAATAATAATAATAATAATAATAATAATAATAATAATAATAATAATAATAATAATAATAATAATAATAATAATAATAATAATAATAATAATAATAATAATAATAATAATAATAATAATAATAATAATAATAAAAAATGTCAATAACTACAAAACAATTTTGTTTAAAACAAAACTACACAATCATACGCGGACCGGGAGGTACTTTGTGACCTGTTCTCGGGCTTGGCTCAAGCCGGGTCGGGCCGTACCGAACCTGAGCAACAGGGCCACGCAGACCGCCACCGCAAAGGTAGAAAGAGTGCAGTATTCCATCCATTCAATGAGATTTCACTGAAAATACATGCATTGAGGTGTGTGTGTGTGTGTGTGTGTGTGTGTGCGTGTGTGTGTGTGTGTGTGTGTGTGTGTGTGTGAGAGAGAGAGAGAGAGAGAGAGAGAGAGAGAGAGAGACGGAGTGAAAGAGAGAATGAACAGCTTCATTCTAAAACGAAACTTCATAATAAATGGTAAACAAATAAAATACGGAGTGCGGAAAAGTTTTAAAGGCCAAGCAGAACTGGAAAGTATAGGAAACTTTTTATGGAATGTCAAAAATAAATGAAAGTGATCAGTGAACAATGGAGTTCTTTTTATCAGGCTTGAGGTTCTTTTACCGCAATAAACCTACAAGGGACCGCCGATTTTGCTTCCCTTTCGAAGTAAATTTTTACACCAGAAAAATTCCATCGCCCTCTGCCGGTTTGAAACCGCGACCTAGGGACCTGGAGGCTAGCAGGGGTAAGACACCCCTAAATCACGGAGGACAACCCCACACCTGTAGGCAGTCATTATCACACTGTTGTTAGAGAAATGAAACAGTTCTCTATTTGTTTACTTTAGCGTTTAGAGAGGAAGGAGTGGAAATGCCCATTAAGGGTGGCAATGCTCTGATTCATGCAGACGTGAACAGTTTTATCTAATCAGAAACGTTTATCTGTTGCAAACACGTCTTGCTGTAGTTATTTTTCTTTCATTCTGATTTGCATGATGTAGAGGAGATCTACACTTACTCAAAAGGACTTGTGAATGGGTCAATTGTGCGGTTGATTTATCTGATACCGGGCTGTTGAACCTTCTTCTTGATTTATATTTTAACAACTCAAAGGAATATACCGTTGTCAATTTTATTTTATTGTGACTCTATGAGTATAATAATTTGCGGAGGGCAACTCGACCGAAAGGCGACATTTTGTGCCTATAAACCTGACGGGGCACCCCCCTGAGAGAATGGATGAGGCGAATGGATCCGAAGGGCGGCCGGAAAGGGTTTTATTTCCAACTTAACTAATAAGAGCGAAAATAACATTAAGAGCAGTTTTTGTAACCTCCCGATTAACTACAATGTGAAACTGATGCTTGACAGGCAAAGAAATAGATAAGTCTTCATTTACTGTTTTATCTTTTCTTTCTTACTTTTGTTTCTCCTGTATTTTATTTTACACCGCTTTAACTGTGAGGTTATGTCATGACGGAATTGTGGCAAAACAATGACGTAAAGCCGAAAAAGTGCTCTCAAAGTACAAAATTACATAAAAGTATCCA
Source organism: Tenodera sinensis (assembly GCA_030765045.1). Lineage (NCBI taxonomy): Eukaryota > Metazoa > Arthropoda > Insecta > Mantodea > Mantidae > Tenodera > Tenodera sinensis. The sequence continues at coordinate 21,818,138 of CM060966.1, read as the reverse complement.
ACTATTTCATAATCTGGGACTAATGATAAGGTTTCGTGTCGGGGTTTAAGTTAGAGTCATTTTCTCGTTTTTTGCCACTCAAAAGCGACGAACTTTAAAAGAGCATTCGCAAAAATTCGACAGCAATCTGCCACAGAAGCAAAGAATAGAGGCTATAAAGTATAAATACAATCTTTCATGAATCTGTCATAGAAACAAACGATACCCCGCTTTCGTCTCAGATAGTGAGTTTCATTTCTTATCCGGTTTGCGTGGTTCAAATGTACATTGTGTATATGTGTCCTTTGCTCATCAATAATAGGCAGCGAAACTTGGCCACCGAAGAAACAAGTTACGTGAACGGGAGAAAATGTCATTTACTGGTGCACGAAACAGCGTACTTTTTATAGATTTTGTGTTTCTTAAGCCACTTAGGAAGCAAAACCCTGGTTTTTATAACCTCAAATGTGACAATTAGAAAAATCACAGCAGGATGAACTTTGGGGCAGAAATTATTGCATATTTTACCTCTGAAATTCGGGATAAAGTGAGCATACTTTTGCATATTCCAATACGTTCTGGGCATAATGTGGAAACTAAGCTAGCTTAATTAAACAGCAAATGTTTTACGTGATATCATAAAACATAGTAGCGAATTTATACAAACAGGTGTTATTTGACCTTGAGAAAGTTTTAAGCCCCCTTGACAATTTATTCAGTGTGCTCTATTTTAGGATTGTAGTATGCTTTAATATTAAAACAATCACACTCTAAGACCCAACTTTATTTCCGAAGCCCCCCATATGAACATCCAGTGTCTTTACACGGAGCATTTACATACATTGTAATCTGTTGCATATGAGGAGATTTGACAATTTTAGTTGCACGGGTTTACATGCTGACGCTTTTTTTTCTTTTTTTTTTTTTTTAAACAATTTATTGCCTTTTAGAAACTAATACATTGCTACTGTCAACACAATAATGAATCTCTTAGTGCATAACAAGATTAATAATAATAATAAAAAAATATATATATAAAAAATAAAAATTGGTTGGTAACAGGTTGTATGTTATAGTATCTAAGGGAATATAATATTACTACATAGTTTTTTTTTTTTAAAATGTCCATCTGATACTACGGTCGAACACTGTAAGTTGTAGCCATGTGCAGGGTAGAGCTATGAAAGTAGCCGGTCAACATCCATTCCAAGATAGGAGTGTTCTGGACGTGCCATTCTGAAGAAACTCTGCAAGCCAGCTGTGGATGGATGGGGTGTAGTCAGCATGTAATAAAGATATCCCATTGTCAACCAACCTAAGAGAGCTCGTTTACCAGTAGTAGAGATGTCCAGGAAGAGCACCATTCTGTCGAGATCATTGGGGTTGTCGCTGTGGTAGACTCTGCGAATGATCGCAGACATCCATGTCCATATGTCACGCCGACAGGTCAACAACCGATGCCGCAGCGTGTCCATATTGCCACACTGAGCACACCATGGCGTGGACGAAATGCTGTGCTGATATTTCTTTGCCTCGGTAGGAATGACGTCGTTTACTACTTTGTATGCTACGGTCTTCCAATCCGAGCGAATCTGGGGCAGGTGAAGATTGGCCCATATTCTAGTCCACTGCCTATTTGGATATTTGGACATGATGTACGGCGTAACTGCATTACTTTCTAGGAGATGATGGTAAAGAGCCTTAGTCGACAACGAGTCCAGGTCACGTAAAAACTCTGCCGGCAGTTTCGTGAGATAGCTTTTTAGTCTCCTAAAAATGGGATGTTGTAATTTGGCAGAAATCACTGCAACAGGGTTCGGGACATCGTTTGAGGTCGTAGATCGCAGAGAGGTTTTGAGAAATAACGCCTTACATTTGTAGCTGACGGCGATGAGGCCGAGTCCTCCTTTTGCAGGTGGTTTCCATAATTGAGCCCTGGCAATCCTATAAACGTGTCCCGTCCAAAGGTAATAGGTGATACCCAATTCAATTCGTTGTGCAATATCCTCAGGTAATGGTAGTACTTGTGCAATATACCATAGTTTCGAAAGAATGAACAGATTCACATTCCAGACCTTTTGTATAAGATTAAGATCTCGTGTGAGATGTCTCGAGAGCAGGTACCGAACATTATTGAGAAGGGGTTTCCAGTTCAATTCCAGCATCTGTACCACATCGGAATGGAAGTGTATGCCGAGAATTTTCGCAGTGTGGGCTATGGGCACATCTTCCAGCGTAGTGCCTGAGGGCCACTTTCCAAGCGGCAACAATTTGGATTTGTTAAAATTAATATGGGCCGATGAAGCTCTGGCGTAACATAGGAGCACCTGTTTCACACATTTCAAATGTTGGGGGTCACGAAGCAACACCACCATGTCATCCGCATACGCTAAGGTGTTAAACAAGTCAGCAGGATGAGAATACCGTTTGCAGTTGTTATGAAGCATACGAATCAGCGGTTCTGTACAAACCGCATACAGCAACGTGGAAAGCGGACAACCTTGTCGAATACCACTTCGTAATGGCACTGGATCGGTAAAAAATCCATTAATCTGCACTCGGGAATGGGCGTTAGCATACAAGAATGAGAGGGCTTGTAGAAGTTGCTGCGGTAGCCCCATTTTGTGCAGCGTTCTAAACAGGTAGGCACGATCAATATTGTCAAATGCCTTATGAAAGTCCAGAGATAGAATACTTGCAGTTTCATGTGAATGAGCGTCAAAGTGTAAAATCGTATCACGAATGAGGTGGAGGTTTTCAGTGATCAATCGGCCTGGCACACCACATTTTTGTTCTTTGCCGATAAGCTCACTCAGGACTGGACGAAGTCGGTTCCCTAGGATTTTGGCGAACAGCTTGTAGTCAGCGTTTAATAACGTGATAGGCCGATACTCATCTAGCGAGTTCGGTGCAGACTTTTTGGGAATTAAGACGATTATTCCTTCATTGAAGCCCATTGGATCACCTGGTGTGTGTAGTAGTTCTTCGTAAAGACATAGAAGGGGCGGCTGAATGAATTCCCAGTAGAGTTTGTAAAACTCGTAGCCAATACCATCCGGACCAGGAGCCGATTTGGAACTGGCAGTGGTTAGCGCAGTCACTATCTCCTCAGACGTTAAGGGACTGGTGAGAGCCGTGTTTGCCTCCTCCGGAACTACAGCGTTAACATGCGCCAAAAGAGAGTCCTGTGCATCCACCACTGTAGGCCGAGTATCGAACAGTGTGGCAAAATATGCCTCCGCCTGATGTAGGATGTCTTTAGAAGAGGTTAGTTGTGCGCCGTCAGAGGATACCAAAGAGTGGATGTAGCGTGTGATTCCCCTGTGCTTTTCAGTTGCAATATGATAGAGGGACCCTTTTTCATCTTCAGCAACGGATCGTGTGCAGGAGCGTATCTTAACACCATCCATCAACCGAAGTGTAAATCGGAGAAGAAGTTGTTTTACATTTTGTATCTCTTCTGCTACTGGAAAACCTTGTCGCTGTTTCGCCAAGAGTTCCTCTAATAGCTGCTGGTGATACTCGCGCATATTTCTGTGCTCCTGGGATTTATAGTAACTAACAGTTTTAAAAAAGGAGCGAATGGTTGGTTTGTAAATCCGGAGCCATTTTTGTAGTGCGGTAAAGTTGCTGAAAGTCGCTCGTCGTTTTGCTATCTCCCATCGGGAAGCAAAATCAGCTCTTATTGCCGCATCTGAAAGCAGGGACGTGTTTAGCTTCCAATAACCTCTTCCTGGTGCAGGGATTTTCTGCTCAACTGTCATCTTGATTATGAGAGCCTGGTGATCGCTAATTGCAGTAGCCCGCACTATAGCGTTTAATACCTTGCTACGACTGTGGCGATTGACATAAAATCTGTCAATGCGTGACGCAGATACGCCCCTATGAAAGGTAAACTGTACCGTGAGATTGTGAATGAGTTCCCAAGCATCCATTAGCTGCAATTCACTACACAAGCGTTGTAAGTTGGGTGATGGCGTGTAATTGCCTCGCTGGTCCTTCGCATGCAAAACGGTGTTGAAATCCCCACCTAATATCAATGTGTTGTACCTATGCCGGAGATAAAAAGGTAGCTCATGTGCAATCATATGTTCACGTTCCGTCCTGTTGTTGGTTCCGGATGGCAGATAGACATTAATAAATAAGGATCCATTGGTAGTCATCATCAAGAGTATCCTACCACTCGGGTGCTTTTCTATAAACTTGATGGGAAGACCACTTCGGTGTATTATCGCTGTCCCTCTATTGGCATCACCAAGGTTGATGATCGACGTGTAATTGGGTCCTATGAATTTGAACGCCTCGACATTAACTTCTTGTAAAAACAAGACATCTATGTCGTTATCGTACAGGAACTGCGTGAGTAGGCGTTGTTTTGGGAGGCTTCGCAGACAGTTGATGTTTAACGTAGCATAGTTTTGCACTAAGGACATGATGGCGTAACAACAACAAAGTAGCCGAAACGGACCCATCGGAATTTAGTCACAACCGATGGTATTGCGGAAAGTTTAACGCAGTTAGTCTGTTGAAACCGCGTCCGGTGATTTGTGCCTTTCCTTCTTGTAAGGGTGTCCCCGGGGTTTATTATGCACAGCCATCGTTTTGAATGTCACTGGGTCTCGATCATCCACAGGGTCCTCTGACGCTGACGCCTGTGCACTATGTGTGTGAGCTTCCATGCCATCTTGACTCCATGCACTAGTTGTAATGTGCTGATTCTCCGCTGTGCGCATACTGCGTGTCGTTACATCTTCCTGCAGCGTCTGGGATGATTGCTTTGCAATCACGTCCTCTTGGGGATCATCAGAAACGCTGTGTCGGTTGATGCGAGGATCTCGAGATTGCGGCCTCCGTATAGCCACGGTATTTGGAGTTGGTTCCAGCTGTGTCTCCATTGAATTGTCAGGAACGTTTTCTGTTCTTAACTTCTTGACATTTGGTTCCCCCTGTTCGTCACCATCTGAAGTCAGAAGAGCAGTAGTGTTATTTTCGCTGTTGGTACTTCGGTCCATGGCTGTGTTATCTGAGTCAGACGGAGCGTGAACCTCCAGGCGTTCGTCATTGTGGAGCTCCAATGTTCGAGTATCTGAGTCGGGCAGTTCTTCGGCGAGCGGATGTGCAGTGGCTGACGTGGGAACCAGGCGAGCCGCAACTGTGTGTGTCACAACCTCACTAAGCAAGCGAGGTTTGTTGTGCGGTTTAAGGGGTAAGGCCGTAGGGACTTGCTTGCAATCTTGTTTCAAATGTCCGGTCTCCCCACAGGTAAAACACACTTTAAGTTGCCCGGGATAACTAATCGACGCTGTGTGTAAGCCGATTCTCAAGGAAACGGGTATGTGGTGTTTTATGTCCATTTTGACGGCTCTTACGCCATTCTTTACGGGCAGTAACTGTTGCGGATTCCATTGTTCCATACGTATGTCGTGAATTCGGCCGAATTGACCGAGAGCACCGGTGATTATGGAATATGGTACTTCAGGTGGTATGTTAAACACACGTACGATCACACTCTGGAGGTCCGCAGCACTGATGAAAAGTTGTGCTACAGCCCCGGAGTCGTACTGGAACTGTTTACAGCCCTGATGCTCGTGTAAAATTTTGTTGTATATTGTGACGGAAATCAGTTTCAGGTAAATGGCAAAATCTCTGCTGTGTAGTTGAAGCGTATCCACCTGATCTGCCGTAAGGTGCATGGTGTTAATGATCCATTTGTGTATTTCGTAGGCAGACGGCCTGGGTGCGTCATGTGGAAATTGAATTTTTAGCGTGTTTATTCGCTGGTAAAGTTCCATTTTTTTGTGTCTGTGTACTGTTACTAAGGTATATACTTAGTAAAAACTAAGTATAGGTGCAAATACTCACGTTTGAGACGGTGAAGATTTGACTGCAAATGCACTTATTTGACGTTTGGACTGTCGAGCGTTGCCCTGCAGAGCAGACACACACAACGTAAGCACAGGTCCGTTCACTTCACTGCCGGCTGGCAGACTGAGCTTCAGGTGTTATAATAAGAGGAAGGAATATAAAACTGAATAGTCATTCAGAACACCGAAAATGCAATATTACAGTACAAAAATATTACTTTTGTCACAACCCTATCAAGGTAATCAGTAGCAAGAAAACGAAGTACAACGTAGGTAAATAAAGGAGTAATAAATTAATTAAAATAAAACGTGAGTTATATCTTGTCTAATGCAAATATATATTTGTAGATCGCACTGGAAAGTGTCCTTGACCAAGAGGGAAATGTCTGACAGATTGTGACAACTACCCTGTGTCTGACCAAGAGATAAAAAAGTGAATGACGACCTCCCATTTGAGAATGGCCTATAAGTATGCAAAATTATCACAAATACAAGGAGTATCTCCGAAATGGTTCATTTCACTTAAATGGTGTGTGCTTTAACAAGATCTACATTTTTACTTTCTCTACTACGTATAGTAGAAGGAGGAGGAGGTATTATATTCCTCCTAAAAACTCTATGTTGAGATTTCACCGGAAATAATGTTTTGAGGTCCCCTGAATCCAACAAAAAGCCTTTTTAGAAAATGGTCCGTGTGTGTGTGTGTGTGTGTGTGTGTGTGTGTGTGTGTGTCTGCGGACAGCATAACTCAAAAACGATAAGTCGGTTAGAAACCAAAGATGGTATTTAACTGTAATGCCTTTCAAGCATGCCACACAAAGATTTTGAAGAACAGTGCTCTACCCTAAACTACCCTTTACATGGAAAACTTTTATTTTCTCCAAAATGGCTCTAACGATTTTGATTAAAATGACATGTTTACGATATTTTTATGACAAATGAAAGGCATGTTTTGAATTTTCTGGCTATAGCCTATGTAGTCCTGTTTACTTTGAATGACTTTTGAATAACTCGCAAACCGAAGCGATAGACAAAATATTGCTATACAAAAAATGTTAGATCTTGCTAAAACACACAGTTCATGTCCAAATATTTTTTTTTTTTTTTTTTTTTTTAAATAATAGGGAAGTATTTCGGAGACATTCCTTGTTATTTGTGTGAATTTCGGAAAATGCAAAAAATTTCGTCAAGTGCAACAGAGTTGTTCATTTTTATATGTTAATCGTGCAAAGAGAACGGAATTAAAAGCTTCAAAATATTTGACTATCGCACAAAGCCTACTGTATTCTAATATTCCCCTTGCACCTACAAGGAAATAAGCAGTAAAATAATTTGTACAAATGTTTATCTCAACTAACACTAAGAAGATATAGGAATAAGAGTTTGCAAGAATGGTTAAGGCAAGAGTAGAGAAAGTCATGTGAGTGCAACACATCAGATTTTTTGTACAGTAAGATTTGGTCCATCTCACCAGTTATACAAAAGGCGTCAAGAGTAAATAAACAAGGCATTTTAATTAAAATCGTTTGAGCCATTTTTGAGAAAGTCAAACATCTCGAAAAGTTTTCCTTTTAAAGGGTAGTTTAGGGTGAAGGAAATTTCTACAAAATCTTCCTGTCACATCCTGAAAAGATACTTAAATACCAACTTTGACTGGCACGCACACACATACACACACACACACACACACACACACAGACACACACAGACACACACAGACACACGCACACACACATGGACCTTTTTCTAAAAAAGGCTTTTTTTGGTTTCAGGTGAAATCTGACATACTCTACGTATTAGTGTATGGCCGTGATAATTTGTGGAAAAAATAGAGAATTTATCCTTCAAGTGACAAATGGATCAGTACGTAGGTCTGGAAGAGAGGATAATGGCCTAACAATGTGCAATACTATAAACGGGGCCATATTAAAGATAGACGTTTGCCTCTATTCTTCACGTTACGAATGTAGGTTAAGGAAGGTAGGTATGCGGTGCGATGTTTTGATGACTAAATGTTTACATCTGTTTTTAACTGGCGTGTCATTGTTCATTTGCTGTTCTTTCACTTATTGCTGTTTCTGCATATTTGTATTGATTATTATCTGTCTGAACTTGCTATGATGCAAGAAGCGCTTCAAAGATAACTTCAAAATAAACAACCCAGGTCAGTTTTACCAGCACAATGAAACGGACTGTAAGCATTTTTTAAATGATTAAATATTGGAATAAAATTTGTCTATGCGTCTTTAGCATAAGTTTTGTAATTTGACTCTTTCCATACACAAGGTGGAAATCAGATCACTGAGTTTGCAGATGCTCTGAATAAGAATATGGTTAAGTATATTAAAAAAACACTAAGTTTATTTGTTGTTTATTTTAGATACATTATAATAATATGACAACTTATTATTGGAATAAAATGACAAAATCAGTTCAGTTACTTTGTCTGGCACTTTATTTTTCTTCTAAACTTTTTCACAAAAGCACAGTTTTCTACTGACATTAACACAGTCTACAGTCTTTCGTGATATTACAACTTACAATTGTTTTCTTCTTGTAGCCTTGACTCAGTCCTTCCAATGTCTTTCTTCACTTCCTCTGTCTCTCATACACTAACTCCGAAGAAACAATCACTCGACATTCGTTTTTTGTCGGTCTAGATGGCTCACTTGGTTAGACGCTGGCTTCCTGATCCCAAGGTCGCTGGTTCAAATCCGGCCAAGACCGATGGTTTTAAAGTGTGCTTTAAGAACGAATAATATTTTTGATAAGTGAACCATTTCGAAGATATTTGTTATTATTTATCGAATTTTGCAATACTTATAAATCACTCAAATGGGGAGTCATTCATTTTTACTCTCTTGGTCATGAAAAGAGAACGGTATTTCAAAATCATCACGTAGCGAACATTTAACTATCCTTTAAAGCCTACCGAATTCCCCTTGTATCTACAAGAAAATTAACAATAATTTCTACAAATGTTTATCTGATTGACATAAAGTAGATAGAGGAATAAGTGTTTGTAAGAATAGTTAGTACAAGAGTAGAGAAATTCATGTAAGTGCAACACATCAGATTTTTCTAAAAATGCTCTTTTAGGTTTAGAGGGTGTCAAAGTATGTTTCCGGTGAAATCGCGACATAGAATTTTTGCGTTTGAATGCAATACCTTCCCTGTATCTACTAGTACACACGTGGTAGAGAAATTAAAAGCAAATATTAACTCTTTGCAGAATGTTTTTCCTTGTACCTATTGGAAATAATCAAATTGGAAGCTACGGTGTTTGTGATTGATTGAGTTGTGAATATTGGCAGATTGCAAGGAATGCAGAAAGGAAGTGTGTGGTAAAGAATACATACAGACATATCCTGGACGTGTCTGCAGACATGCTCCTTGTGCACGGAGATAGAGCACTTGGTTCCTGGAACAGCAAAAGGAAAACCAGCACTGCTGCATGCTGTGCAAACAAATACATTTCTTTTCGTTTCTCTTCGCCTAGGACAAATATTGCCGATTAGATACATACGTACGCGTAAGACAGCGATAAGGAGCTTTGCCATTTCTATGTCGTTCTGCGTAATGTGTACAACCGCGTTCGGGAGGACCAGGGTTCGATCACAGGCTACCACCCACAATATTCCATTGTTTTTTCGTGATTTTCTCGAGTCTGCTGGAGTGGTTCTTCTTCTGCCGTAAGTTTTCTGCCTCTCATTTGTGGTACCCATTACTGTCATCTGTTTTAGGGTTGCAGGTCCAGGCGACGGTTGCGGCTGGGCGGTGTATATGTTACTTCCTTGGCGTCGTTCAGAAACTGCCCCTATTCAGCTTCGCCAGCATGTAAGCGTACCGTGGGAAGAACCAGAGCGGCATAGGATGCAAAGGTTAGGGACCCAATCTATGTTTACCCCCCATCGTCATCCCGATTTAATGGTCGCTGCAACAAACAATCGCCACGCGTTCAGTATTGCACTTTAATTTTGTTGATAAAGTCATTTTGTATTTTCTGCAAGCACAGTTACAAATTGAAGTAAACAAGTTGGCAATTTGGAGCTATGTTCTCAGAATGCAGACTACTTGGACTTCAATAGAAAATAAATTAATTAGTACTAAATTAACCTGTCTTGTTTCTAAACATTTCACTAGTCCTTTGAATTTTCGTGTAACTGTAGTTTATTGCACCGATAACATTGGAGAAATTACAAATCACAGAACCCTTGTCTCACAGTTCGTAAATAATTGCCTTGACCTTGTAAGCAACATCTGATTTTATGTCAACATGGACATAGCTTTATGCAGTCAGTTTTTTACTCTACAATTCTACCACGTGCAAGATATCCATGAATGTTTGAAGAACCTAAGTCTAATTTTAAATTTTATGTTGTCATATTTCTGAAAGGAACTGAACGTATATCTAAAATTCTTCGACCTTGGAAAAATACAGGTTAAGATTTAGTGTTTTGCTGAAACAGTTTATATCTCCAATATGTAGCATTACATTGCACCTACCTCAAAAAAGCGACCAGTTTCCATCATGAACAATGTACTAAGCGTTTTCGGGGGTTTTGGGACAATATATAGAGGGTGGAAGGGAAGTCATTACATTCCTTCTAGTATGTGCTTCATAGAAGCATTACAAGCAAAAATGTCTAATGGCATTTTGTTCTTTGATCAGCCGATTTCGAAAAAATAAAGGGTTTTTGTTCAAAATTGGATGCGTAATTGCAGAAGAATGTACGAAGATAACAGTTTACTTGTAAGATGCGTAGAGTAACTTCTTTCAGATATGGCTCAGGTAGCAATTATGGAACATCACACAGGGTATCGAATTAATTAATCACTTAAAAGACGTGAAGGAATACTCCGAACGGCTATTTCAGACGCAAGCTATGTCGACAACGTTGCATTGAGGTTGGTCAAGGAATTGACGTGGTGTCTGGATGTAAATACTTTCCCTGTGGCCAAATGTTTTGGCAGGTAACGGTTATGGTTGGCCTACGTTCGTACAGTAAACATAGAAGGAGACGTTCACGAAACGCGTCTTTGTTTATGTACTGAACCAGTGAAAGTGACACACAGAATCTGTAGTGTCGGCAGCTTGTTTTCGACAAAACGATCTCCGTAGGAAATGGTCAGAGACAAAAACGTAAGAACAAAAAGTGCTCCAAATACCGAGATCTATCATTGGTTTAAATTAATGTAATAACTTCCCTTCCACACGGTATGAATCCTCTGGATTGTTCCTTCTGTGGAGACGTGAAAAGCAGGGTCTACAAAACAGCAATTACTGCCCTCGAATCTTTAAGAGAATGCATTTATCTGGCTGCAGAAGAAATACGCAACCATGAGGGTGTTTTTGTTAGAGTGCGACGTAATTGGTTAAAAAGGTGTGAGCTGGCAGGTGCGAAAATGGTGGACATTTTGAACAATACCTGTGAAATGGGCGAACCATTTGGTTCATTGCTTATTATTTTGCTGTCACCGTAAAAATATCCTTTGGTACACTGTGTAAGAGCCTAAAAATGTACCTTTGTGTTTATAAGTCAGAGAGATGGTTTGGTTATGCGAGCTTATCGCATAAACGTGGCTAGACGGTGTGCGTACACTCCGTTCAGATGCAACCATATCTCCAGGACAGCAACGTGTCATAAATTGGCAGGCGCGAGAGATCATCTATTTGTGTTTTATCACTGACTGTACTCCAAGTTACTAATATTTCGCTCTTCTAATCAACAGGATAAGAAGCGATCGCAGGGCTCAACTATTTTTTCAAAGCGAATTAATATTGCACTGTCATCCAGTTCTGAGCCATATTTAAAGTTTCAAGTGCCTAGCTCTTAGTTTAAAATATACTGCAAAGTTTGTACCACATCGATAAACAGACAGAGAAGAAAGCGAGTTAATAAACATTTTAAAATAAATATTGTGGTACGGACGATTCAAAACTATGGATTTTTACTACAATTACGTACGTTTTAAGGACACTTGGTAGTGATTTTGGGTAAAAATAAAATGGATTTTTGTGCTTAATATGAAGTTACATAGTTTGCAGAATATACCCTTATAAGGTTTTTATGTATTTGCGGCAATTAAGCGCCTTTAAATAGGGTTATAAATGGAGTTTTAAATATGGCGACCAGGCTGTCTAGGTCCTTTTACTCTGCACAACATTACCTTCTTTTGCCATTTGCCGTAACTTGCTTTTTTAAACTTTAAACTTTAAAAAAAAAAGACTATAATAGAGCTTTGAAGTTTTCTGCATGTGCAGAATGTACTACACTAAACAGCCGGTGAGAGCTTTCTGTTACACTTGAATGAAATTCCTCAAAAAAGTCATACTTAAAAAATAAACTGTACATAATTATTTACTTTTTAAACTGGTATTATTGATTAAATGTGTAATAGTTCACCAGACTTTCTCTACTCTTGTACTAACCATTCTTACAAACTCTTACTCCTATATCTTCTTCGTGTTAGTTGAGATAAACGTTTGTACAAATTATTTTATTGCTTATTTCCTTGTAGATACAAGGGGAATATTAGAATACGTAGGCTTTGAGCGATAGTCAAATATTTTAAAGCTTTGATATCCCATTCCCTTTGCAGGCTTAACATATAAAAAATGAACAACGAAGTTCTATTGCACGAAAGTTCTAAAGTTTTCCGAAACTAACACACAACACAAGGAATACCTCCGAAATGGTTCATTCTACAAAAAATTTATGGAATGTAAATTGTGTATTTTAGCAAGATCTACATTTCTTGTATACTAAGATTTTGTCTATCTCTTACGGGTTACGAGTTATTCAAAACTCATCCAGACTAAACAGGACTACATAGGCTATAGTCAGAAAATTCAACATATGCATTTAATTTTTCATAAAAATATCTTAAACATATGGCATTTTAATCAAAATCGTTAGAGCCATTTTCAAGAAAATCAAAATTTTCGAAAAATATTCCATGTAAAGGGAGTTTAGGGTGGGGCGATTTTCTTGAAAATCTTCGTGTCGCATCCTTGAAAGACATTAAACTTAAATACCAACTTTGGTTTTTAGCCTACTTTTCGTTTTTTAGTTATGCTGTCCACAGACTGACAGACATAGACTGACACACACACACGGACCTTTTTCCAAAAATGCTTTTTTTTTTTTTATTCAGAGGGCCTCAAAACATATATTTCCGGTGAAATCTCGACATTGAATTTTTGGGTGGAATACAATAGTTCCTCTACTTACCAGTAGAGAAAGTAAAAATTTGAAATGTGTCTCTAACTGTTTAGGAGAAAAGTGCATCTAAAAACAAAATCTGAGAAAAATCTTGAACATTTTTTGTTTATTGGAATATTAATATAATAAAACTTATTAACTTTACTTGTGATTCTATTATGGTTTCTGAATCAGAAGAAGATGTTTTACAAATCAGTGAAAGTTGCATTATGATAGATTGTACAGTTTTCAAGAAACACTAACATACATTGCATTGTATAGAAATTGCTGTTCTGACACTATCAAGTGCCCTTAAAGAAATCATTTTGCTACTCTCCACACCTTAATATTCAAAGTTCACAGATAATGTATACTGTATCGATATTTAATATTCTTCATCGAAAATTACGGCATTTTGACAATAAGAGACTATATAGTTTAAAATAATCGTTGAAAATGAAGTTCTGAAGCATAAGGTTGACTCAATCGAAATGCAGTACCACGCACTTATTTACATCAATCACTCCAGAGCAATCAATTATGCATACAAGGTCGCAACAGTCCTGACTTCGCCTTAGAAAGGGAAATCCCATGACAAATGCCTATCACACCTAAGAATGAACACTTAATGAAACATACTGCCAACAATGAAGCAACATAATAACGATGATAGATTGAAACAACATCCGCTGTAGGTAATACTAGAACTGTTATATAGTTCATGATTAGTGCTTGCAAGTTGAAGACCTATAAACGTACCTAGCATATCCTAAAATGGACCAAATAACTGGATAAATGAACGTAAAAATATGATAAAATTATTAATGTTCAGATATTTAAATAATGAATATAGTAGTTGACATTAACCTACAAAAGGGAATTAAATAATTATAAAAGAGCGGATACACTTGATGTTTATCCGAAACAAACGGATAAAAGAGAACAAAATGTGACTCATGAGAAAGCCTCTACAATAATGCAGCAGATGCTTATGTAGAGGATTTATTATAATAATTTGGGTTAGAGATCCAATCCCCGAAAAAGATAAAGCGCCATAGCGAGTGAGATAAAAATAAACACGGAAGGAAATCGTAATTAATTTTGCAGATAGACCCTGTGCATGCAGATATTGCGGTTTTCCTACTTCTTTCTTCTCCTTGGTCACTAAGCATGCCATTTTCCTCACTTTCTTAGATATCTAACAAAATGTTTAAATCCCCTCGTCTGAAGTGAGAGATTGGAATGATATTTACATTTGCACAGTTTTATAGCACAGAAAAGTGAAATATCTCAAAGCATTTTCGATTTAATCGGCATTCCAGCTATAGACCACAATCTCTCAAAAGTAAAATTCCTAAAAATGGAACATTGAAGGAGGGGCCTAACCTAACCTTCCCACAACGTCAGGTAAGGCACATGGTGCGCCAGACGTGAGCAGGTGAAGTATCGGCGTTGCAATATCATCCTTATTACACTGCATGATCGCGAATTTTGTTTACAAGTATCTGTTTGACTGATTATGATTGTAAATACGAAACCTGAATCTATACGCTTGAGAAGATATCAGGGACGTGTTGTATTCTGTAAACACGAAAAATAAATAAAACAGTAAAATATACACAATGTTGTATTGTAATAGTTACACCATGTAATTAACGTAACATTGATGTTCTTCCTCTGAAAATGTACTTATATCATCATCGTCCTTAGCTCGATTCCATTATACCTTCAAGGAACGATGTTTGTTTTCTAGTTGTTCAACATGACGTATGTACTTAGGCTAATGTTTCTTGTTTTGAGTGCCCTTTGCAGTATTTTGAACTAAGGATCGAATTTCAGATACATTTTTTTTCTTCCGAAGGCATTATGGCTACAACTTTTACTTTTTAGTTCTTACCAACATAGCAGGAAAATATTTAGGAAAAATAAGGTTAAAATGGTTAAAGGAAGTATGGATAAAAATGAAAAAGGGTAACGAGGGGTAAAAGTAATTAGTGGTCATAATAAACTTCCGCAGTATATGTAAAACACATTGTTAAGTATAAGGGGACGTAATAGAAATAAGCAGCTCTAAAAGAGAGGAATAAATTGTATATTGTGGGAAATACGGTTATAATTAATTATATTTGTTGTATTTTATTATTGTAGTAGACGAAGGGTGTATTTCTATAATTAGAATTGTTAGAATAAATATTACTATTACTTTACTTAAGTAGATTCAACAGTTAAGCATTGATGGAGGTACTCAAAGAGAGAGAGAGAGAGAGAGAGAGAGAGAGACATGGTGATGAAACATGTGAAGGTGAGTCATGCTGTAACAGTGAATGATGCTATAACAAGCTGTTAGAGTAATAGAAATATTGTAGTGATGAAACGTGTGAAGGTCACTACTTTTCAGCACCACTCTAACACTCGATAAAAATAATTTTCAGTTAAACAAAACAAACCATTCAAATATTGCTTCTTAAGCCGAGCCAGGTGGCCCGAGGTGACGTGTGCAATCGCATTCGGGAGGTTGTGGGTTCAATTCCTTTGGCCTTTCTTTCTGACCCGTGAGATTTTTCGAAGGCTTCCCTGGGTTAATTACAGCTCCCGAATTACCTGTCCCTCCATTTTATCTCACTTCTCATTTCACCTCACCTTTTATCCTGATTGGGTATTTCAGGTTTTTTTCAATTTCCGATAGGATAGTGAAATCAAAACCAACGTGAAATGGTTTTATTGATGAAAGTTCACCACGTTCATTCGCTTCTTTTCATGATAATCATAATGAAGATTGAAACCTTAACCACTATCCATGAGCATTTCAGTATCCTCTGCAAGAGTACTTGCCATCAGTGTCTTGAGCCAAGTCTGCACGGCGTACTTGAGATCACTGAAGTGGAAAAAGGTTCTCCCCAACTGGAATAGGAATATGAGAGATAAGCCAGGCTTATTGTACCCTGTAAAAATGAGCGGGAGAGATTGAGGTGAGAGGAGACAGATATAGATTAACGGCACAAATATTGACAGAGGCCCTTAAAGTTTCCGAGTTTGACGACACCTCGAAGTCTTTAGCTCTTCCGTGGCCAACTCAGGAGGAACTCAGCGCGGCATCCAACGCCACAATGTCAACGAGGAACGGAAAGTACTTATGGACAAGGCCCAGCCTGCCAAGCTGCATCTAACGCCGCCACGGAGACTTGCGGCACTGAAAGAACCAACGGGTTGAAGGATTAAGAAAGTGATGAATGAAACGAAATGGAAGGAAAGGAAATTTGGGGGATGTAATTATCCTTCGCAGGGTTCGCCTGCTGACCCGGGAAACACCCGAAAAAACCCATGGGTCACGCAGGTCGGCCACGGGAATCGAACCCACGACCTCCCGAATGCGAGCCTCACACGTTACCGCGGAGTCATTTGACTCTGTTACTCTCCCAAACAGTTTTTCATCTGTGGATAAATATGGAAATCACTTGGAGCTAGGCCTGGGCTGTAAAGAGGGTGATGAAACACTTCCTCTTTTATCATCTTAATCATGCACATTTGTTCGCCATTTGCTGAACTATGTCATTACTCCTAAATTTCTCCCATACAGACGACACATTCTGTGGTGGATTTCCAGTAAATTATGCTGCTACTCCTGTGGAAATTGTATAACTTGCATTTCCTGGGACATCCTATGGAAACAGGTATCTTTAAGATCCCGAAGCTATGCTTCATTTGATCATTTCATATTGTTAGTGTAGCTGATAGTTTCGAGAGGACATCATCATGTCATACAAGACCATGAGCGTCGGCAGACATTTTTCCAGGGGGGGGGGGCACATTTTCAAATTTGCAATCAGATAATATCAATTCACTATTTTATTATCAAAATTTATAATAATCGTTGCATATAACCATGTTAATTTGTGTTAAATAGAAACTGATCTTTTAAAATAGTAGTTTAATAGTCAGTAATTGATTGCACATTAAGTTGACCAACTTCCAGGGAGGGGCCGCAGCCCCCCTTGGCCCCCCCCCCTCCCCTTCGCGACGCCCATGTACAAGACCTCATCTCCTGTCACTACTTGCGCCACCTGTAGCCATCATTGGAGATTGAAAAAAATAGCTTTCGTTCCTAAAAATAATCTAAAGTGGGTGGGAAAATTTGTGCGTAAATAACACACTATTTTTATGGAAATTGTGGCGCCAAATAAAGCATCATCATGTGCGGCAGAAACGCAATCTGAAGGCGTCATCGTGAGTTAAAATAAACCCAAGTATGTGAAATGTTGCATCAGAGTGCAATACTGTGTCGTTATCACGGGGATTTTTTTAATGAATGAAAGAAGTTCCTCATTCCTTTTCCTGTGGAATTCCCTGCTCGTGGCGCCAGAGCATTTCTTATCGTTTTCCTCCTCCTAGTTCCGATTTCTGGTTTCCGCTCAGCAGCCTCATGGTCGTTATTCCGCCCAGGAAATCATCTCTCTTCGCTTTCCGGATAGATGTTGAATGGAATAGGATTCTTCATTCATCGATCGGCCCTAACTGAATGAATTTGCTACTACGCCATGGGCGAGGTGCTAATACGGGACAACAATGAAGGCTGTTAAATACGTTCCTGCCAATACGCGACATCTCCCACAGTCTCATGTGCAAAAGTTGGCTCAATTGCGGTCGCAACTACTCTGTTTTATCGCGGGATGGCTGAGGCGGTAGCATCTGTGGTCCAGCAGCAGATTAACAATTTTCTCTCCCCATCTTAAGCTATATCAGGAACTGTAAATTTTATCTTCATCTCATCTTCACTCCAGGTATTAGAATGATAGCATGTTCCGTCCTCACTAATTATTCCATGGGCGTCCAACATCTCTTTTACCTTGAGGGTTATAGCCATACAGGATCCTAGGTATTCTAACCTCTTTCATTCTTTGTATGTTCCTTCCAACTGTTCTTATTTTCTTCATTTTTGTCACTTAAATAAAAAATCTTTAGTTCTTCACGTAAATCTACATTTCGTATTAGATATCTTCTTGTACCTACAGCCTTGGAAATCTCATTTTTGCACTGTTTTACTTCTGTCCTTCTGTTTTAAAATACATGATTCACTTTCATGTAAGAAAACTGGTACTGCCATTGTCTTATATAATTTCAATTTTGTTTCCTTTTGTGTCTTATCCCTCAGAGTTTTATTTATTGTTCCACAAATTTGTTGAAATTTATTGGTTTTACGTTCTACATCTACAGTTATGTCAAAACCTAAATATCTAAAGTGGAGGACCTGTTCCAAAGAGTTTCCTTCTATACTAACCTTAGATCGGACAGAATACTTCCCGTAGTGTGTGATTATTTTAATTTTTCCTTTTGATATTCTTAAATTATAGTCCTTACTTGTCGGGTGCAATTTAAACACCGCTCTTTATACATTTTCTTCAATATTCTGTATGAGCATAGCATCATCAGCATTTAGTACGACAATTATAAATTTATTTTTCCCTAGTTTTATCCCTGAGTTAATTTCTTGTTTCCATTTCTTAACCACATCATCTAAATAAATATTGAATAGTGTTGGAGACCAGCTGCATCCTTGTCCAAGTCCCTGGTTCGTCTTAATTTCATTTCATGTTCCATTTAGATTTATAACTATTCTTGTGTCATATAAACTCTTAATAATAATAATAATAATAATAATAATAATAATAATAATAATAATAATAATAATAATAATAATAATAATAATAATAATAATAATAATAATAATAATAATAATAATAATAATAATAATAATAATAATAATAATAATAATAATAATAATAATAATAATAATAATAATAATAATAATAATAATAAATATTCGCTCCAAAATTCTTGCACAGTAGAGTTACTGCCACATGCAATGTCAGTATTGCGCAATAGCCTCCGTTCTGTATCTATTTGTTGGATTACTTCTGCTTGCACCAAATTAGGAAACCGAGAAGCAAGTGGTGCAATTGACTGAACTGTTTGGACTTTCGCTGGTAACATTGTAAGAAGAGGATCACTTAATGAAAAAATACTAAGTATGTCGCGAACTGACTCAATGTAAAAATCAACACAGCGTAATTTGAAAACTTGTACATATTTGTCGGGTAGGATTATCATCATCATCATCATCATCATCGTCGTCGTCGTCGTCATCATCATCACCACCATCATCATCAACATCATCATCTCATATTTGAACTTTGGCACCAAAATACGTGTTTTCCACAGGAAGAAATACTTTTGGATCCCTGAATTCAACTTTATCTATTTCAGTGGAATTCAAATGTTCAGGTTTTTATGTAACAGTCAAGGATAGTTCGCAATGTGGAATCAACAGATGTGTTTATGTATACAGGTTATTATATTAATATTTTGTTTTTATACACGAGGGAAATGTCTTGTCTGAAAATCTTTTTCGGAACAGCGAATTATATAATGTTAAGGAAACTAGTGTTTAAAACGGAAAATACATAAAAACAGATTTTCAAGTGCGTCCAGTTTTTAGCAGTAGATCAGTAGATTTGCAAAAAAGCAGATCTTCAAAATTAGTAGACCTGGTAACCCTGCCTCTAGAGGGGTCATGGGTAACATGCCAGTGTCTGTTCCCAAGGCCGCGAGTTCAAATCCGGCAGAGGGCCACGGCTTTTTTCTTCGGAGATAAAAGTCCTCAGCATAGCTTGCTCCGAAAGAAAAGTACCGCAAATTTACGGCACGTAAAAGAACCTCAAGCTTGATTACGAAGTCTGAGCAAAATTGCCCAATATAGAATAGGACGATGAGAACCACAGCAGTTAAAGAGCGTCCATAATAAAAATTCAATTTTCATTTCCCGTCTAAGAAAATCTTTTATTGATCGAGGTGCTAAATCTCACCTCCGAACCTTGTCATAAAGGATAACCATAGTTGAAATTTGGTTCATATATTTTTAAAGAATCTGGTGTGTTGCACTCACAAAACTTCCCCTTCTCCTTCACAAACTATTGTTATAAACATGTATGCTTTTATCTACTTCATGCTAACCGAAGTAAGTTTTGTAGAAATTATTTTATATCGTACTTCCATGTAGGTATACCTAGTCCATTTTAAACTTAGGCTGACATCGCAGTCAGTCACTATGAGACAAGATAAACCAAATACCCCATATTCTTCTATTTCATGTTAACTGAGGTAAACATTTGCAGAAATTATCTTATTGCTAATTTCTTGTAGCTCTAATGGAAATGTAGGACTGCAGTAGGCTTTAAGCGATAGTCAAATGTTTAATGAGCTGGTCGCTATGTGATGCCTTCTTTCTTTATTTTCTTTAATTTTTTCTGTTGACCTTTTGTCATCGAAGATCGTTTAATCGTCTAGATATTTATGTCTATTAAATTCATACCCACCCACTCATCCACACACACAGCCCGCCTCGATAGCGTGATGGTTAGCGTGTCTGCCTCACGTTCAAGAGGTCGCGAGTTCGAATCTCGCTTAGGGTAAGTTATCCGGGTAAGGTTTTTTTCCAAGGTTTTCCCTACGCTGAGAAGACGAATGTAGGGTAACTTATTTGAGCATCATTTCACCCATTTCATTTCATTCATTCGTCCGATATGACACAATGTTGTAGGACGTTAATTTAAAAAAAAAAAAAAAAAAAAAAAAAAAAAAAAAAAAAAAAAAAAAAAAAAAACACAATCACACACGCGCGTGCGCGTGCGCGCGCACACACACTTACTCAATCACTTATACTTACAGACATACATATACACAATGTACCTCATAAACATCCATGCCCGAGGGGGGACCCGAATCCGCGACCCTCTGCACGACGGAGCGTCAAAGATACGCTCCAGCAACCAAGCTACTTTGAAAATTCGTCCTTGTATAACTAGGAAGGGAAAAGGTCCAATAACTATGTTAAACCCAAAGTTCCCAAGCTCGGAAATAGTTAACTCCACAAAAGAATTCCTTTGACATAAATTGTATACTTTAATGTGATGCACATTTTCATATAATTAGATTTTATAGTGAGAAAAGTGTATTGCAAAACTCACCAATAATAAGGAGTATCTCCAAAATGGTTCAATTCAGAAAAATGCATTTGGACGTAACTTGTATGCTTTAACGAGATTTAAAGTAAGATTTGGTCTCACGATTTACCAGCTATGCAAGTCATCCAGAGTAAACAGGACTACATGGGCTATAGCCAGAAAATTCAAAATGTACATTTCATTTGCCATAAAAATATCTTAAATATATGACGCTTTAATCAAAATCATTACGGTCATATTTGAGAAAATAAAAGTATACGAAAAATTTTCATATAAAGGGTAGTTTAAGATGGAGGGATTTTGTTCAAAATATTCGCGTATCTTTGAAAGATATGAAGCTTAAATACCAACTTTGATTTTTAACCGACTTTTCGTTTTTGGGTTATGCTGACAGACAGACGGACACACACACACACACACACACACACACACACACACACACACACACACACACACACACACACACACACACACACACACGGATCTTTTTCTAAAATTGCTTTCTTTTGGATTCAGGGGGCCCAAAAATATATTTCCGTTGAAATCTCGACGTCGAATTTTGGGTCAAATATAATACTTCTCCTACTTACTATAGGTAGTATAGAAACTAAAAATGCTTTTGGGGGGGGGGGCGGGAGGGGGATCCTAGAGACGTAAAAACGTATATTTCGAGTAACATCTTGGTACCTAATTTTTGGTTGAGATGCACTACCTTCTCTACCCACGCGGCAGGACAAGTAAGAACGTCATGATTTGGAAATTACGTTCATAGAAAAACCAATGTGCCAACAAGGGTTGGAAACACTTGTAGAGGTTTTGACGTAAGCATAAAATCAAGTAGAATCAATAGTAGGTACGCTCGCTGCAAGCTTGTGCACTCGCAAAACACCAAGTCGGCACATATTTGTTCCCACACGTACTAATTAGGTCAGTTGAGGAGAATGGCATAGTCCGGAAGTTCTGGTGGGCGATGGAAATTCATGCTCTCCTCAGCTAAGATTCTCAAGCACGAGGCAAAACCAAGTGCACCACATCGGCTGACAAGTTGGTCATTGCAGCCAGTAGTACTTTTTCCGATAAATATTTTTGCTTTTAAATCTTGATAATGAAGGATCGAAGTTCACTATGAATCGCGTGATAAGAAATGAGCGCAGGATTTGATGTGTTCTTGACCTACTCTTCCAATTTTATTGGAAGCTTTATTTCCTATTACTCTGATTTTTTACGTTCCTTTACCCAGTTGGTCAAAAGTTATCAGGGAGTACTCCTCGAGGTCGTAACAAAGTCTGAGACGTAATGTAAGTGAAGTCACCGACCGAATGAGATGGCTCCGTGGTAACGTTTGAGGCTCGAATTGGGAGGTTCCCACTTCGACTCACATCGGACCACCACTCCGACCATACGACGCAAAACACTGGGCAGCCAGCCGTTTAGGAACTTCTTGACACTGCCGGTACCACAACACTCCTGTCACCAGTTTCAAGGTGGAAGTATCAGGCGACGGCACTCGGCTAAAAGGTGGAGGTGCACTTGGCGTCGTTGCTTTCTGGAACGCCATCCTGGGGCTTGTGAACATACAGTTTCATCTATAATAACGTTTGTATAACAGATTAACTTGTCAACTTATTTTACTGCAATAAATCAACAACTTCCGACATTTGTGGGTGGCCAAATTTGACAAAGTAATATTAATAGCCATTAGACAAAAGTTTGAGTTTTGATTTAACGATTTACAGATAGGATATGGCGATAGTCTAAATAATATTACAGTTTCATGCAATTTAACTTTTAAATACAGATCATATAACAAAAATATCTTCTTTGCACTTCTAAGGTCCAGATAAGTGGGTCCTAAGAAGGTTTACAGGTATAGTGGCATTAACAATTTTCCTTGTTGGTAGTTGGAAGTTTGGATTATTTCAAAAGCTTCACAATAAGGGCTGGAATTGTGCTTCGGGCACCTGCCATGAGACCAATAACTGTGATGTCATGTATGTATTTATTTATTTTTATAAAAGGGTATGCTAGGTGCGTAGATTGTTTGTTTTCCAGATGCACTTCCATAGGTTGACTAAGATGAGGTTCGAAGCTATGTTTGGATCATTAATAAAACCCTTTTTGCTGTCTTCTTGGTACGCCATAATGTCGATCCGAGGTATGCTGCCACTTGTGGATAAACCTCTTCGTATACCCTGAAGTTCTTATTCGCAGTTCTTGAGCCATGAGTGACCTGATCTGATGGTCACGTGAGTTTCTGAGCACCTCACCGTTAGAACAGGAACCCAAGTGGTGGGCCAGTATCCGTTCTCCTCCGGTGTTTTTTGTGTCCATTAGTGATCCTCAGTACTGTTTGCCACCTTATTCTTTCTTTGTTTTATTTGGTTATCCTAATGTTCTTCTAACCATATCTTTAGTTCCATTTTATTCTTAATCATTCTACTTTCTCCATTTGCCTTTGATGCTACCAAATTACTTTCTATATATTTTGTTTCTTTTTTCTCCTGTCACAGTCAGAATTTTTCGATTAGTATTTTTCCATCCAAGATTTTCCTCCACAACTTTAAGTACAGTATAATAGTGAAAATTCGTATTCACTTCACTACACATTGGACATGTTCGTCCTTCTAAATACTTTTTCCTTCAGCAGACTGTTTTTATTTTCCTGTATAGTCTCAAAGAACTCTTTCCTCTTGTATTGGAAAAAATGTCTTGACTATCACTATCTCGTAGCCCTAATTATACTTCTTTCCAAAACCCCCTGATGTGATATTCTGCATCTATCAATGAATCTCCTATTTCTATCTGTTCCATAACGTCCAGAAAGACCACCACCCTTTCCACTTACTATAATTTAAATAATTGAATGTATTCAAAAGTCTTAAGCTAATGTTACATACATGTCTGATATTGGTCCTAGGCATTCGCCAGAAAAAACACAAACCCATAAAAGTTACATAATCAACTTTTTAAAACCATAAAAGTCTGATCCGTCCATTATCCTATTCACTGACCACTTTCACTTATTTCTTACATTCTATAAACGTCAATTGTGATTGGTCTTTAAAACGTTTCGTCACTGTCAGTTCTGTATTTCTCTTCAACCATTTCCTACAACTCAATTGCTTCCTCTAAAGCCTTGTATCTGAACATCCCATAACACCTAAATGTATCTCATCTTCCCTTGCATTACATATTCGATATCAACACATTCTTCCTTTCAGTCCTCAATTTCGTATTTCCAAACAAATAGGTAATAAGGAAACAAGACAGATTTCTTACATTGTCCTCTTATGTGATGTCATGTCGCACTATAAATGAATGAAATTAGTGAATAATGCTCAAATGAGCCCAAGGTCTATAGAGCTTAAAGTTGGACATTCGTCTTCTCAGGATAAGGGAAAATCTCGGGAGAAAAAAAAACAAACCCTTATGTGGATAACTCACCCTAACCGAGATTCGAACTCGGAGCCTCTTAAATATGAGGCAGATATGCTACCACCACACCACAGGGGCGAATAGAAGGCAGTCGAATTTATACTGAAATCTCTTGTATCTGCTATAGAATGCAAACATGACTCAGGGAACGTTTTGTATATCTACACGTGTAGTTTTAAGACACATATAACTTCACATGTACAGTATTGTCACATGCGTTATCATTTTGGCAAGTTTCGTGTTTAACCCAAGCATTTTTAAGGGAAGATTAAACCGTCCTATCCACTATCATACATCAAGCAAGTGTTAAGAAAAGAACCAATAAAAAACTGGAATAATGAGTGGTTAAAGAGCAGTAATGACTCTTCGACAAGAGTATTACTTTCTCCTGTAGTGTTTCATCGATTGAAGTTCAAGTACGTAAAACTAAGTTTTATATAAACTCAATTTATGACTGATCATGGTAAATTTAGACATTATTTCGAGCGATTCAAAATAGGTATTGATAGCCATATTTGCGAGGACAGCAGCCAGATTGTACCACAGCTTCAATTTGAATGTCCTACTTTTGAATCCCAAAGGTTTGAATTTATTACTAAATTACATTATTGTCAAAATAGATTCCATCAGCCTTTGTCAAGTACTTTAGATAAGAGCGTGTTATAAGAAGTTGTGTGACTTTCTTAATTACATTTTTGAGATAGTTTTCCATTGTTCACTAAGTAATTAACTATTTATATTTAGACTGGTATTATTGATATGTAACGCTAGAAATTAAGCATACTGTGCATAACATATACCAGGTGAGTCAGCCGCACCTTATTTTTTTGGAAGGTAGGCCACTTATCTAACGGCATGTGCGCCTTAGTCCAGTTTTGCGCTTACTAAAATGTATTGCTTGACGTTCTTAAAGAGAGGAATGCACAAAATTGAGAACAGAACGTAGTCCTCGCTAAAGTACACCTCAAAAACATACGACTCGTTTACTGAGAGCTAATTCCGGTTTCCTGCCGATTTTACAAACTTTTTATTAGAGTATACATAGCAACGTAATTCAGTAAACGCCTCGGAAAAAATGGACCTATCATATGAGTACACTAACAACGTCAGCTAAAAAGAAAATGGATTCTTGTACTTAGAGCAGGGATTGGCTGCCAAAAATTAGGAAAAATTTAGACACGCCTCATCCATCACGGACCCGTACAGTCAAAACGGACACATTATTAAACAACAGTTTATTTGCATTTTTGCGTGAACTACGCCTCGTGCATCCCAATTAATATGCATAACAGCTTTTGCCATTTAAGTAATAATATTAAAACGCCCAGTAAGTGATTAAAACTGTCTTAAAAGGCTAAATCAAGCCCGAAAACTTGCGAGGTGGCAATGGCATAGCGCCAGGCATACAAGTCCTACTATTGGACGTGGTACGTGCTTTCTGGAAGTCTCGAAATAGCTGAATAGGATTGTGACGGGTCCTCTGCGCTTAACCCCCAATGACACAGGTTCCAGTCTCAGCATTGTAAATATTTTTTTATGTTCATCAAAACCTGGAAACCGAATTCACAATAATCTAATTATGAAGTCCCTGAGGGTTTAGGACATTATAATTTAAATCGTTTTTGGTTGTCTGCATTTTTAATAGCACAATAATTCATTGTGTGCAAAATTGAGTTTAACTTCCATGTTAAACTCTGACAATGTAATTTCCTTGCTTTCTGTGTTCAAATGTGTATGAATGATCCTTATTTCAATTGCACCTACCCATAGGTGTGTTTAAACAACTACAAATTGTAATTCACCAATAAAGAAACATCAAACAATGTCATAAAACATAAATGAAAGAATAAAAATGAATATAATAACAGTTTTCAGAATAATAGTTTGTAAATTGTGAGGATTGTACGGTAAAAAAAATTAGTACATTGCAGGTGATTTGAACCACCTTCACAGCAGACAGATTACTTCGGAGTCTTGCGCTCGTTCCAACTGAGCTACCTCGTAACGTGTGAGGTGAACATTCCGTTTAAGATGTAATACTCGCTGGTTCCAGTGAACATTTGCAGAAGTGCAAACGTCAGCTGTCTAATTACGAATATATTAAAAAGCGATGTGATTGATAACATCTATATTAGTACTAATTTGATCGAGTGTTTAACATCCATGTGAAATACGCGGGTAGAACCTAGTAATGGGGTCGATGTTTTCATGTTGGTGCATAAAATGCGGATTGCCTAAAACTCGAGAATAAGGGGCAGCTGACTCACCTGGTATAACTGTATTGTAACTAAAACCCTGGCATAGCAGAAAGCGAAATAAGGTTCATATTGTAAGAAGATTCAATAAATATATGAATGTCTCCCTCTGTGTCTGTCTGTGTGTGAACTCATGAACGAGGAATCCGATAAACATCAAATTTGATATTTAACTTAAATGCATTCCAAAGATGTGACACGAAAATAATTCTGAACAAAAATCCCCCACCACAAATTACTTACTCTTCACATCGAATAGTTTCTCAAATTGTTGTTTTTCTTAAAAATGACTAACGATTTTAATTAAGGTACCATATGTTTAAGACAGTGGCGTAGCCTATCAGACTCCGGTATGTAACACAACGGATATAGTAAAATTCATTGAAATATGATCCAACCTAAACGGACGAAAAAAAGTAGACTTTTTCAAGTACTCTTTCAGAGAGGCGACATATATTGCTAATTCATTTAAACATTCAATACGAATATAATTGCCTCTGAAGGTAATTCACTCTCATTGTGATCATGAAAAGCAAGTGCCTGCTTTGTTAGAAAACGTACATCCATAAAGGGGAAAGTAAAGTTCTATACTTTTTCACTTCATTGTTATGCTGCTTAACTGAGAGCTTACACTGAAAATTATATTCTAAGTTATCTCGAACATTTTCAGTTATTTTTCGCATAATATAATTCTACAAGAATTATATATATTACTGTGCTGTAAATGTTATTTTAAGTCTTTATAACCGCTAGAATTACAATTTTGTTTAAATATCAAAAGAACATTTGTTTAAAGCATCACGACACAGCCAGGATTCACTTTGATGTTGAAATGCCTTATCCATTTTTTAATGTCCGTCATAACAAATAGTGTGGGCTTTAGAGGATCTGCTTAAATAATACTGCTTTAGCTAAATTTTAATGTTTGGAAGCATCATAAGTTGAGTTTGTGGATCACATAACGGTTTATTTCTATTTTCGTTGCAACAACGGCAGAGAAATAAGTTTTGTTATATAACTGCTCTAGTTCTGATTCATTTCATGTCATATCAGATAGACAAGATCTTATACATAGAAACTGTAGACCTCGTTAAAGCACACGATTTATCTCAAACTGATTTGTGGAGTTAACCATTTTCCCGGATATTCTTTGTTTTTGCTTTCAATTTTCAAATGCTTACACTTTCCTCGAGGAAAACCGCGACGACTCGCTCCTAAAATATTTGCCTTTAGATTAAGGTTACTGTATTTCCGTTTTCCCATTGTAGAAATATATGTCTAATAAGATCATTTCTGCAAATATCTATCCCGATTAACATAAAGTAGATAGAAGACTAAAGCGGGAGACCCGGGTTCGATTCCAATATCAGCATGGGGATTTTCTCTTGCTGGTAAACCTGACTGTTTAGGTCCCTAAGGGGCCTACTGAGGAGCTGCTTGATTGAGAAATAGTGGCCCCGATACATCTAGCGGCACTGACCATGTCCCATCCTCCAGTACCGCACCCCTCTATCGCTCGGGTGCTGTGGACACAATACATTTACATCTACTTTGCATGCCAATTGCACAGGGACAGAACATTATTTCACGCAAACAGAGGTCACATCACGAAAGAACATGTCAAAAACTCTGTGAATTTATATAAAACTCGATTTTGTCCGGGAGTGGGCATGATAGTCTTTATATGTTTTGAAATATGTTAATTTAAAAACCTAAAATTCCGGGTGCCAGTTATTACGTTGTATGTATTGAGGATGGATTTGATACTATCCTTGTATTTCCCTATTGTGTTTCTCAGATCTCAGACTGAGGTCCGCCCCTCCTACGACTACCGGCCACGAGGAGATGATGTCGTGCGTGTTGCCCAAGGAGCAGGCGTAGGCAAGAGATGGTCGAAAACTGCACATGAGGTTTCCACCTGCTTTATAAGGAATAAACACAGATATATGCCTTCTATGTAGTGAGGTACTACATTATTTTCTTTCGCTTCTAAATCACATACTCAAGTTCATGTCGTCTCAAAGATTGTAATCATGAGGCAAGACAGTTTAAAAATATGTGGAATTCTGGAAATGACGCTCGTCCAAACTTCCTGGCTTCAAGGTCCGCATGACGTCACAACCCAGTTATATTGCTTTCTCTACTACGTGCTTACAGTAATTAGGGGAAGTGTGTTCCATCCAAAAATTAGACAGACATTTCAGCGGAAATATGTTTTGAAACTCCCTGAGTCCCTAAAAAGGCATATTTAGAAAACGGTCCCCCTGTGTATGACTGGGAATATAACTAAAAACGAAAACTCGCTTATAAACCAAAATTGATATTTAAATTCATCTTCCAAGGATGCGTCAGGAAAACCGTGACATATAAATACAATTTTACTGCACAAAAAATGTAAAACGTATTAAAACACAATTTAAGCCAAATACAATGGTTCTATAGCAGGCATCGGCAAACATGTACTCAATGAGGGGTGGGTATGACGTCTCAACATGCAACCCGCAATGCACATGACGTAATGTAGAACAGGGGATGGCATTGACCTTCGTTCAGTGTCAGTGCTGGACTCGCTCGCTACAGAGTACAATAAGGAATAGTACATATGCTTGAATCCAGCTACGAGTGGTCTACGATACTTTAGGTAGACCTAGATATTTGAGCAATATATTTCAATTCACTTCTATTTGCAATGTACCATGAAAATCTAGTGATATCACAAGTAGCCACTCTCAGGATAGCACGCAAATTAACATCTGTTAATCGCGATACAAGATTTTTTTGGATTCAGTTTCTTTCCTTCTACATATTTCTTAAATGCTTGAGATAATTCTGTCCCTGTTGTAAGTTCCCTAAGTGGAATGACTTCAAGCATATATTCTTGTATCGAGAGGTTGTTAGTGACTCCACGAGTGAAAATTACCAATTGTGCTGTGTCAACGTTGTCAGTGCTTTCATCCAACGCGAGAGAAACGGCTATAAATTCATGGACCTTGGTTTGTAGTCTCTTTCGGTTATTTCTGCTATTTTATGTATCCTTCTCTGTATGGTTCGTGGTGATAATGCAATATTACTAAAAATATCTTATTGTTCAGGGCAAATTATGTTGGCAACTTTACTCTCACATTTTTTATGAAATCTCCATCACTAAAACACCTCAGTGACTGAGCAATCTCCAAAGCAACAGCATAGCTCGCGTGAAGTTGTTTATCAGTTGTAATATTTGAATTAATATTAGGTGTATTATCTGAATATTGCTCTTTGAGCTGTTGCAGTTGATTCGTCCGATCTAGACCTGAAAAAAAAAATGAATAAAAGACATTACGTCAGAGTTATGCTACTTTAAATCGTGGTATAAATTTATGAATACATGCTTGTCTATAATTGTATGGTGATCTTATGACATGTATCATAATGCCGCTTGATGTTCCATTGATGAGTGCCTTTTTGAACTTTAGAGCA